>CM028364.1:30452501-30983369 GCA_016624345.1 Platycodon grandiflorus
GACCATCATTTCATTTGGTACTACTCATATGAGATTAAACCCTTTTATTGTCGCATCTGATGTAGGAATTCATCTAGACTCAGATTCTGGTAAAGGATCCATCTTTGTTCTTTTCAAGTGGCAAAAGCCAAGTAGTATGGTAGGACTAAACGAGCTTCGCAAATAGCTCGGTATGCTTTATCATCGAGTACTCATTGGGTGTATATTTTGTGTGATGTTACACGTCGTCTTGTTGGATTAGCTTTGCTGGATGCGGCAATCCGGGATGGCACAAGATGTAGTATGTGCTCATTTCACGGTGGAGAGTGCTAACTAGGAGAAGCTTAATAAATATAATAAAAATATTAAAGATGTCAGACATATTGTTTAGGAAAACCTTTAACCGATAGTCTATGATTATGGATAAAAAGGTTAAAAGTGTAACTGTTGGGAATATATCTGTGCAAATGTATAATACTCATTTGCACATTTCCTATTTAATTTGATTTGCTTGTACCCATTACTTAATCTTAGTTTAGAGTAACTAGATGATTTGCATGTCGGAGAGTTCGTGGCAACTCTAGGTTAGGGCGCAAAACAACTATGATCACTATGTACTATGGAAGATGATCATGACCAACAAAGCTACAAGGAAGATTAGCAATAAAGGAAAACAGTTGATTTTAGACAATTCTGATGGACCTACTATCAAAGATGAAAGGTTGTTGATCGAAGAGAACACTATCAGAGCAATGCTACATTCTTATGTAGAGATGAAACAATGACCTCAAAAATCTTTGTGTATCTTCCAAGAGACAAACTCTGACACATTATCCCATATATCACGATAAAATCCAATGGGCAATCAAGTTCCTCTCTCGTGAATTGAACTCATTTATTTGGGTCTGGCAACCATGCCTTCACCAAATTGCTTCAAGTCAAGGCTGCCATATGTCAAGTCACATCAAACCTTTTGAGCTTAAAATCCCGAACACTCTACTCAAGAGATATTAAATGAAGACTTCAACCAACAGCTTTATTGTACGTCATGTACAATCTAAAGATTCAAGCCAACGGTTAAAATCATCTTGTCTCGCAACGGCTCCAAGACCTTCTCCTGGTATTTAAAGAAGACCTTCACAATCATTTACAAGTATGGTGGTTAAAGAGTGAAAATACTCAACACTCAAGAAGGTGGAATATAATCAGAACACAACTTTGTTGATACTCAAAATTGTGAAGCATACCATTCGTGAGAAGAGAGAAAAAAGAACACTTAGTCAAGAATTCTTGATTTAAGTCTTTTAACTTTTGAAAGACTTAGTCTCTATCCTTCGAAGATTAAACCTTTGAGAAGAGATCAAGACTTTAAGAGCCCTACCATTGGAAGAACGTAGAGCGAAGAAATCGAAGATGAAGCACAAGCAAGCATCACGTCCATGTTACACTTGATTGGTAGCTTCTCAACTTAACAAGATGTCTATCCCGAGAGCAACAGTCTTAGGTCATAGCTGTCGGGTTTTACCTATAAGATGCATTCAGAAAATTTGTGTTTGAATACCTCTTAGAAAAATTCCTTCACATACATACTCAATCAATAAAGTTTGAGCCACGTGTAGACACCCAGGATTCGTACATCTACATTATACGAATTGTCCTATAAATAATTGTTTATTTACAAATGGACTAACACTTATTTTTATGATCATTTCAGGAAACAACCTATCAAACAGGACTAATGACATCCGCAAACGAAAACAAACTTCAGTTAGATCAACATCAAGGGTCCAGACTGAAGACACAAAGCTTAGAAGGGCCAAAGTGCAAGACACAAAGCCTGAAAAAAGCCAAGAAACATGTTTGGTGCACTGAAGCCTTGCTTGGTGGGCTGAAACAACAGAAACAAGGTTTGGTGCACTGACACCATACCTGATACGCCGCGCACCAAACCAGCACTGCTTCACAAGTCAAGCCGCCCGACTGCTGAAGACTTTAAAGGCACAAACGAAGCTTCCTACAAACTTGGGGCCGAGAGTAACCAACAAATATCTCTCCCAACTCCTCCTATATAAAAGCTCCCAGCTCTCTCTCAAAGAATAGATACATCAGCTCTCAGCTCTCTCCCTCACACACACATTCTCAACTCTCTCACTGAAAAAATAAAGAAAGAGAAAAAAAGAAAAGAAAGTAAAAGAGTTATCAAACTCTCTCACTTACACACACAATACATACAACATAAACACAAAACGTAATTCTTCCTTTTCTCGTATCTGTAGCAATGGAAGCACAACGGTCAGGCTACGAGCTAGCTTGATCCAATATAACACAATGGCCTAGAACTTGGGGCCGAATTCTATAAAATGACAGAAGGTAACCCCCTTCCGTTCGTTAGTCCATTTAATATGTAAATAAATATATTTGAAGTATATACATATTTATTTCAATACATTTGATATGTAAATACATGTATTATATTTGTACATTATAAACGGAGATATGAATACTCCGTAATACATTTCCATTCACATAAAATAACAACCTACGATATTTAAATATGAGCATGCAAACATGTAGAGACCGAAAGAGCGAGATGGGTGCGTAAAACCTTCCCAAATCATAACTTGGCCCCCGAACCCACAATCTCAGTTTTTCTCTCATTTACTTCATAAACGAGAGTGGCGACTCTGTTTTTCAAAATAAATATATTTTTTCACATTTATCGAACACACGATCACAAAGGGAAGTCCAAGAGTGAAAAGGACCTGAGGGAACGATCTGCGGATCGGGACGCTCACACCATGCCTGCATGAATAAATGGAACTATAAACGTTTGTCTTATAGTTCCCTTCTTCATACTTCAAGGGCTTCTCAATCAACATTATTGATCGAGGAGTTGATAGGTAGGAGATATTTGACATAGTTTCAATCTATATAACGATTGAACCTTGTCTTAGATTTTCTTCCTTTCATTAAATGTATTCAGCTCTTCCCAGCTTCCTCTGCTAGCTCTTAGGGTCTAGAGTGTCTTAGGTTGATGTACTAAGAAAGTCTACTATTGGTGGACCTCTGCTGAATTCAATAAATACTATTTTCAGATTATTTCATTCTTTTATATGCTTAACTGCTTATATCTACAAGCTAGCTAGAGTTGAGAAATTCTTGTATCTACTATAACAAGTGTACTGATAATATGTTTTGACTTGTATGTATTCATTTGGTCATTATCAACTATCTTTGTTTTAGAATATATTATTGCTGAAACCTCTCTATGTTTTTCTACCAGCAATCTTATATATCTCAAGCATTCCTTCAAGACTTCCGCTACGTAATAACTCTACTGATATCTACATCGTGTTATGCCAGCACTGTTTATCACTTAAATACGGAATGCATACCAAGTTGATATATTTCTTAGTAAAATTTTTAATTTGATATGATAGGCTATTCACTCCCCCTCTAGCCTATTAGATTAGTTGAGCTATTGTTATGGAACCAAGGGACCTAGCATAATAAAACAAAGGTAAAAATAATCCTGAATTCGGAAAAGATTAAATTTTCCTAAAAGAGGCTCAAGGATCACAAAAAGTGTATTAAGTAGAACCAACAAGACATTGACGCCGAGTTATTTGTACATGCAAAGTAAATGGACGTAGAGATTAGGTGCAGGAGGGGAGGTGTTGTGGGAGGGTGAGGGGGAAGGGGAGGGAGAGTCTGGATGAGAGCATGCAGTAGAGTGATTTCATCCATTATGCTCCGAGTTTTTGATTGCACCTTGCTTCTAAATACTCTCTTTTCCCTTAATTCCTGAAAGATCAAAGTAGCGGCGATGAATAGCTTAAAGATGGAAGAAGTACCATTGGCGAAGTTAATTCCTTAGGTCTTTTGCTACTAACTCATAATATTGATAATGCTTTTATTTGGCTATACCAACAGTATTTATATATATATATATATAAATAGGCAATAACATAAAAATGTTAGCTTTGAGTTTGGAGTTTACCCGATTAATTATGACTGGGGGTAGATGCAATGAATCTTTAACGTCGCAAAGCTAGCGATTTGGTATTTATATTTGTTTTACATACTGAGTTTTTTATATGAGATGTTAAACATCTTCATCGGAAGGATATTTTATTAGCACAATTATTCAAGACTAGGACGATGTTATGTTGGATGAATTTTGACATGGAGTGTGACTTAGGCACAAAATTCGGTTGACGGTGCAAAGAGAGATTTGGTGTATACATTGGGGAATTTTTCATATTTTGGACTTTTGGTTTGAAGCTGCCAAAGGTGCAGAATTCTTAGTCATTTGGGGTTTCTATTCATCAAAGTACCCAAATAAGCCCTTAAGTTAGTCAAGATAGCTTGGGCAGCGAAGAGAAAATAACTCTTGCGAGATATTCTTCTCATGTCTTCTCCGATGCGCCAAAGATCTTACAATTTCTGAAGAAACTAGAATTTGTCCAAAGATCTTACTAGTTTGACTATGTAAAATTGGCATTACTTCTGGTGTGCTCTCTGGATTTCCCGTGAGCTAGTTTTGTCACACCCCAACCCGGACCCCCATACGTGGAGCCCCGAATAAGGACATGAATCCAACATGTCTCATAAATAACCTGTATAACACGAGCCAAACAAGCTCCTAAAATCACAATACCAAAATTTAACCACTACTAAAACCACCTCTACAGCTATACATAAGCCGGAGAACAACAATACAACCATACACCTCACGGGCTAACGCTCGGAGCCAAATACAACAATTACAACAACATCAAGCTACACTGCTCGGTAACCCTAAACTTAACCACGACAGAAGGACAAGTCTACAAAACATATATATACAACCTTATAATGTTAACCATCATAATACGCCTCGACATCACTTGTCAAAATATAAACCACAACTATCATTATAAACTGACATAATACGAATCCCAACTGAGGTTTACAAAATATACATCATTTTTACACCCAAAATACAACTAACAACCCATAGGTAAACAATTACTACCCAGCTTCTAAGTATACCATCCCGGCCTCACGGCCCGCTAATACTCAATTTCTGCAAGCTAAGGAAAAAAAATATGGAAGGGGTGAGTCGAAAACTCAGTAGGTTATTACTATACAACTACATGGCATGCTGACATGCAACACATTTCATATATTAACAATATCAACATATAATGGTTTTCCATGGTAGCAACATATGACAAGTAGCACATAAGGAACTGTAATATAAACACATGTAAATGATACGGGGGTCAAGGTACACCTCCGACCACTACCAACCTTATCACTTCATTCATATTTTATTGCGATACTGTCTTGAATCAACTTTATTATGAAGTGCACACATTGGACCTTCGTGAGCCCAGTCCCTTACGACCAGGGAAGATCACTCAGTCCGATCACTATCTCAGACCACAAGAGATGTGCCAAGCCCCAATGGAGCCAGTAGCAGAGGATTCAGGCCAGACCGTAGCTTAAAAATAACATTTCATTAGCACTCTACCCTCATGAAACACCGGTGACGCTACGACCATCTATGATTTGGTTTTTATTCATTATTCTTATTACTGGATCTTATCATATTTGATTTCATGTAGAGATACTCTACCAACATATTCGTATTCACAGAACCAAACCATAAAATCACATATATCTCATCACTTCTAGCTACCAAATAAGTAGGGAGGATGAGTAAACATCATTCATAATTTCATATCAACATCGGATTCCATAGTGTCCATATCACGTTCATAGTTTATTAGTTCAACGAATAGTTTACGCATTTCATTTCAGGAATCCTAACTCAATTACAGGGTTTTGTTATCAATCTCGGTTTCCGTAGAGTCCGATTTCACAATTTCTCAAGTTAAGTCACTAACTTAATTACCCATATTTTTTAACATGTTTAGGAACCGTAGTCTGAATCACATATTAACAACACATATCCCATATCAAATCCGGACTCCGTAGAGTCCAACACATTTCACAATTTCGTCGTTTAACACATGTTTCATAAGTACGGCATGAATCTTAACAATGTCCACAATCATGCATGTAGAAAAAATACACTAAAATCACTTAGCACGATTTTTACAGTATCATTTCATTCTACTTATCAAATATTACGTATAATCGCAATGGTCAAGCTACCGACATGAAATACATGTTCTATAGCATGAATAGTTCCTAATACAAGAATTAAAGGTAGTAACTTACAAAAACCGCGAATCACCAAGGAAATGAAGTTGGCTCAGGTGGAAAATACTCTCCTCAATAATCTCTACGCCACTACGGAGTCCAATCGTCGAACCCGCACTCGATCTTGCCCGATTCAAGCCTTCTCTCCCTCAAACTCAATTTTTTCCTCTAAAAATGTGGGAGAAGAAGAGGAACTTGTGATACACTAACAGATCATGGATTTCTTCGGCTAGAAACATTCTCCTTGTCGCCCTCTACGCTACGGCAAAGAGGGATCATCGATCCGACATCCGAAGCTCAAGATATCGCGATTTCTTTCTCTACTCTCTTTCTTTCTCTTTCTCTAAAGTCTGATCTCTTGGACAAAAATGAGGGGAATAAGGGTTGTGTTCTCTTATTTAATCCATGGTTAAGTGTTTGGTCCAATTCTCGGCTTGTTTGAGCATTTTAAACCACTTAAAAACGTTAAAAACTGAGAAAATAGCGAAACTAACAAAACAGGGGACAGGGCTTGCGCAATCGCTAGAGCTGGCAATGGACTGGGCTGGGCCGGCCCAGTGCAAGCCCACCGGGCCAACACTTAATATCGGGCCGGGCTGGGCTGGCCCCAATTTTACTAGGGCCGAAGAAAAGTAAAGCCCAGCCCAACCCATCAAAGCCCATCGGGCCAAAAAGCCCTTGTTGAAAAAATAAATAAACTAAAAGGAACAATGGTGATGCCAATTGCCAAATTAAATTCTAAGTTACTTACTAAACAAAAGCAATACTATGATTTATTGTTTGTCCTAACTGCTAACTACTAAAGGTAAAATAATGCTATCACCGTATCAAACATTAATTAAAATAGAAATAAATATGATACTATAATGGTCCAGGGCTTTAATTATTTAAGAAGTTAACTTTATTGGTAAGTTAAACCAATAATTAAACAATAAAGCAATAATCAAATTGGAACATGTTGCTTCCATGTCTGAGATTGCATTACAGCATGTATAAATTATAATATCAAAGAATAAAGCTAACTGGATCATTTTAATTAGCTTTAAAATAGAATGATCTTTAATTATTGCTTTAATTATTTAAGAAGTTAGAATTATTTTTTGAGTGAAAATAAATAAATAATAATAAAATAGTGCGGGCCGGGCCTAGCCCAAAAGCCCCGGGCTTTTTTGATGCAAGCCCAATTGAACCGTCGGGCCTAATGGACCGGGCCAAAAAGGCCCGTGTTTTTTTGGGCCTCCAAAAATTAAACTTTAGCCCATGCAAACATCAGGCTGACTGGACCGGCCCATTGGGCTGGGCTAGTTTTGCCGGCTTTAGCAGTCGCCTAGGCACGAGCACACCTCCCAAGAATTCTCCCTTACAGAATTTGTCTCCTGAGTGGCCGCCTAGGCGCCTGCCCATCCACCAGATTTTTTAACTTTCTAAAATTGTCCCCGTTTGATCCTAAAATGTCTCTAAGTCATCCTAGGTTGATTATAACATCAAATTAAGGTCAAGACACACCCAAAACATAACCGAATCATCCTGTATTGATGCAAGAATGACGATGAACCCATGTCTCAATCGTACACTAAGATAAACACGTGAAACGACACTCAAAATAACTCAATTTACGAGTTAACGACAAGACTAACATGCTTGTCATTTGAGAGTGAATCTAAACCAAGGCTAGGTCAAACAACCATGAGGAAATATAATGTATACGAACATAGATCGATGTCGAGAATAGTCTTGAACGAATGCAGAACTATCGCACAGCTCATCGTGAATTAACTACGAGTTAAACATGGTTATGTCTTATCACGTTACGCTTAATAAGCATGAAGAATCTCTCGATCTAATCATGGGAGTCTACACATCATAATACAAGGTCTTCTAAGCTGATACAAAGTGACTACGAGTGAAATGGGAAGTAAGTGGGAACGAGGCTTTACACTACAACACGACTCAACTCGCTAGGGTCACGTCTAGGTTTTAAGGACGAGTTATGGGTGTGTAACGGTTCTCAACCCAAGATAAGTATACGGGGAAATGAATACGACGATACTAAACATGCCAAATTGGCGTGGTCTTACAAGTTTGACTATGTCCAATTAACATTACTTCTGGTATGCTCTCTGGATTTCTGTGAGCTCGTTAAATCTTTCTATAGAGGGATCACAATTGTTAGTCTTATTACAGTTAACATATATGGATTATTTTACATCAAATGTTGATTAATTATAAACCTTGAAACCTTTGTTAGTGTTTGAATATCATAAGAATATACCTTCATCGATTTTAGATTCAATTTGTCTAAATTATTTTTCTTATTATTATGAATATAACATATATAACCAAAAGTATAAAAGTGAGAGATAGAAGATGTTCTCTCTGTCCAAAGTTTATAAGGTGTCTTCATGTGATATTTATTAACAAGGGTCTTGTTTTGCACATAAACTGTTGTTTTAAATGCTTCTACCCAGAAATATTTTAGAAGATTGTATTCTGACACAATTGTTCTAGTAGCTTCATGTATAGTTCTATTCTTTTTTCAACAGCACCATTCTCCAGCTCTCTCACAAGCATACCACAAATGAAGTAGTCCGTCTTCTTTGACTTTATGTCGTTTAATAAAGAAATACATGTTTTTGAATTTTCCCAACACATCTAATCTAATCGTTCACCTAATCTCGATTACCAATTATATACTTGATCAATTTTGAAAAAAGCCCTACATCCAGATAATATCTTGTACTTTCAGTCTTGAAGTCATAATCCTGTAAATTAGAGTAATTCAAATTTAATATAAAATCATATAAGCAAATTGGATTCAATTTTGAAGCATGTATGGAGCGCTAAGGCGCAAGAAGGATGAAAGAATGCAAACTTTTTTAAAAAAAGAAAAGAAAAAAGAATTACTTATATGATCGATGGATGGACCAACTGCCCATCACCAAGTAATGCCACCCGGACTGGCCATCCTTCCTTACTGATGGGCGGCCACTCTAGCTGGCTATCTATTTTTAGAAAAAAAAATTGTCAAAATTATAAGGGATAGCTGTACCGACAATGCCTCCCTAATAGACCGTTGGCCCTCTTTGGAAATGGGCGGCAAGTCTTGCTGGCCTCTCTAAGAGGTGTCGTCCAGTGCACTTTCAATTTTTTTTTTGAAAAATACATTTTTTATTTAACAAAAAATTAAAACATAACATTTCTAAAATATAAAAAAATACCATAAAATAGCTATCTAATTGAACCAAATCATCGTAGTTTGTATTCATGCTTAGAATAAAGAGAGGGGGGGAGGGAGAGATAGTGAGAAAGTTCTGTAATATTTTGCACTTATGTAGAGACTAGAGTTTCTGATTTTTTAGGGTGAGCGAGACATTTCTAATTCTTTTGTAGGGAGAGAAAGAAATTTGAAAATGTTTTTAGAGAATCGTTATTCACACCGCCAAAATTACTAAGTGCACCACTTTACTAAGTACACCCCCCTCCCTAAATTGTAAACCCCTCTAAATACTAAGTACATCCCCTCAATTTCCCATTTTACCCCTTATAATTTATTTTGATTAAACATGTTAACATTACTAAGTACACCCCATCCATTATCCAACCCAATACACCCCCACCCATTACACCCCAACCCCTTACGCTTTCAGGAAGACTTGCAAACCCAGGCTCCCGAACAGTTGCATTGTTAGGAAAGAAGAAAGAAGAAAAACAAGGCTGAAACATTTGCAAGCACAAAGAAGAAGAAACTCATTCAACCACAATGTCTAATCAACTACCTCCTAGTGGCTCAGGTATGTATCATTTTACACTTAAATATCACCAAGTTTTTAAGGTTTTATGTTAAATAATATTTTTGATAAAGTTAGCTTTGATTTTCTTTACAATTTTAGTTCAAAATTGGTGGTTTGTGTCAAGAAAATTGCATTTTAGTTAGAATTTCAAAGTGATATGGGCGTAAAGTGTTCGAACATGGTTGGTTGAACACCTGTGGTGGTGTTTGGTACCAACCGAACATAGTTATAGGTTTCAGTCTGTACTGACCGAACATCTCTTTGAGGTTTTCAGTCAATACTGACCAAACATCTTCTTGAGGTTTTCAGTCAGTATTGACCGAACATATCTTGAGGTTTTCAGTCTGACCGAATAACTCTTGATGTTTTCAGTAATAACTCTTGGAGGTTTTCAGTCAGTCCTGACCGAACAAGCCTTTTGTGTTGTTAATTTGTTTGTGTTCTTACCTTTGTTCTAATAGATGAATTTTTTTATGTTCAGAAAAGCAATATACTAGGAGAAGATCTACAGCATCGAATAGAAAAGAACGTGAACTTCGGGAGCTTGAGTCTATGCAAAATTTTATAGAGCGTCAAGAACAAGAGCTAGAGCGTTAACGAGAAGAGCTAGAGCTTCAACAACCTGAATAAGAGATTCATCACACAGGTGGGCCATATGTTGAGGATGTGGAACAAGAGGAGGAGCATGAGGAAGACGATGTGGAGGTGAATGAAGAAGTAACATTTTATCCCATTTTCTGGTTGGCCACATGTTCTATGACTGCTTACTACTTTCAATGAACACGTAGCGGCATCCATATGGAATGGAAATAAGCGAGGGGTGTTGAAATGCAACAATCACACATCAAAGTTATTGGAGTAAAAATTTTGGAAAGGTTCATTATCTAAAAGGTGGAAGAATCTTGTCGGGGGCTCGAATCTCAGTCAGCTACTTCTAATATCATATGGTAAGGTTGATAAAGTGATGGTGACAGCTTTTGTGGAAAGGTGGCACCCTGAGACCAATACCTTCCACATACCGTTTGGTGAGATGACAATTACACTAGATAAAGTGCATTGTATTATAGGTCTTCCAGTGACTGGGCTTCCACTTATTTTGACACGGGATGATAGTGCAAATCCCATTAATGAGGTTAGGAAGTTGTTGGGTGTGTCTAAAGATATGGCTGTTGAGGGTATGCATAGTATAAAGGGGTCCTCAATTCGATTTGAGTGGTTACGTAAGACCTTCCATAGAGATGTTGGCTCTGATGATTCAGTTAAGTGTGATTGTTCAGTGAGGGCCTATTTGCTGTATATGTTGGGTCACACCATTTTTAGTGATAAGAGTGGTACTCGAGTCAGCACATCGTACCTAGAGTTTTTAACTGATCTTGATGAAGTCCATACTTATGCATAGGGTGCTGCAGCTCTAACTTTTTTCTATAGACAGCTAGGGCAAGCGTCTAGAGCGACATGTCGTCAAATGGCCGGTTATTCGACGTTATTGGAGGTATTAAACTTACATTTGAAGTTAATTTCTAAATATTTAAAAAATGGGGAAATTCATTATATTTTTAGTTAATTTGACGTTATTTTGACAAATGTCGTGTTTTATTACACATAGACATGGATATACGAAAGATTCAAAACATTGAGGCCACCACATAATGTCGCCTATACTGACGAGATCCACTTGCAACGAGGTGGGAACCACAAGGACAAGGATTATCACTCCTGAAATTACAAGCGATGCGGGAACGTCTCGATAGTCTCACAAGCAATGATGTGAGTATTTATTTTGAAGTGCCCATTACCCGATAGTTATAAACATACATGTTATAATTGTCATTTTGTTTAATGTAGGTTATTTGGTCTCCGTACACACAGAATGTGAGGGAGAATTTCCTGTTCAACATGGTTGCTTTATATTACGGTTAGATAGGGGCGCGAGATGTTGTGGAGCCATACCATCCTAACCGAGTCCTTAGACAATTCGGTCATGTTCAGACCATTCCATCTAGTCCTATTACTCATGATATTATTAATAGAGGTGAGAAGAAGATTAAGGTAACATTGTTGACGCTTGTTTGGTACTTCAGACTTTGGGATAGTCATGTCCTATCTGCCGAGCGTCTTAGTAGACGTGCACACCTACCATCACAGTGTGCACCCGATTATTTTGACTGATATCACATGCATTTATATCCATTCCTGCAAAACCCTGAGATGGGATCCGGCTACGTTGGCAACCAAGCTGATACAAGTGCACCAGATGCATGGGAAATGATCAGGTCTCACGTAGCTTGATGGGACCGACTGTGCAAAGATGGAGGTCGGGAGACCAATCTATAACATTCAATGAGGGAATGTCTGTGATGGCTCGAGCATATACTATACTAGAGGGTCCAGATGAGGGGGGACCATCTACTTCTGCTCGAGATCAAGCGGAACCATCTACTTCTGTTCGAGATCAGGCGGGACCATCTATTTCTCGTCGTAGGAGAGGGCATTGATTTGTAGTTGATAAACTTTGTTGGATACACTTTGTTGTTTATATAATTTTTTATTATGGATGTATTTGACATGTATGTTAGTATTTGACACTTTGTTTATGTTAGTATCTACTTAGGAATTATGTTAGTATTTGACGTGTGGTTGAACAACTTGTATTATCAGTTATAGGTTGAAAATGTTTAGTTTGAACACTTGGCAAAAACTAGTGGGCACAAGTCATTGTTCGGTCAATACCTGTTGAGTTTATTTGAAATGTTTGGTCAGTATTTACTGAACATTTTTACAAATGCTCGGCCAGGCCGAACATTTCTAGAAATGTTCAGTAGATACTGGCTGAACACCAATAGAAATGTTCGGCCAGGTCGAACATTTTTAGAAATGTTCAGTAGATATTGGCTGAACACAAATAGAAATGTTCGACCAGGTCAAACATTTATAGAAATGTTCAGTAGATACTGGCTGAACACCATTAGAAATGTTCGGTCATCAGTCATAGAACAACATAATACTTGAAAATTACTTGAAATATAAAAATAAAAATAAAACCACAAGACTTATATTACTTCAAAAAGCATCCTTAAACATAAATAATACAAAGTTACATCCCATTTCTATTCCAATATAACTGTTTCATTACTTGTGCCCAATACACGACTATTTCCTGCACTATCACTGTACATATCAAGCTGTTTGTTATAAATATCCTTCCAACGTGCTGCACACGGCAAGTGAAACGAATCCCACATTGTTGACACCGATGGTAATGGACATCCATCGCGCAGGGACACCTACAAGTGAAATACATACTTCAGATATATATATATATATATATATATCAATGAAGGCATATATTATATAACAACATTCACAAGGTTGAAATAGATGTATGTGTACCCCAATAAAATGGTCATTATTTACAAATGCGATACATATCAACTTCGAAAAATACGTGGAAGGGACTTCGGTTCTAAAACGTAGATAAGTCAGTGACATTCTTTGATCCAAACATACAAGAGCCACATTGTACACCGATGCAGTCAAGTAGGCCATGTACGACAACTCAAATCAATTTTTCTTTGGTGTAGGCACTTCGTAGTAGTTGAGGCTCTCCAGCACTAAATCAACGCGACCATGCTCATTAAAAACATTGTTGTACAACTCTTTGTTGTTTATCAACTCATTATATAGGTCTTGTTGAACCATAACCCATGACTCCTCAGTGTAGCCAAGTAGGTCGGCATGACCATCTCCCTTGACATTCTTAGTGTCAGTAATAAAGTCATGCAAGTGTAGTGGTAGTTGATCCATAAAACCACAAACATTACAAAGTTGTGTGGTTCAACGCATAACCTATTGAAACATGACACATTAAAGTGAGTACACTTTATGAACATTACTATAATAAATGTTTACGCATAAAAATAGAAAGACAAGATTTACCGGCATCTTCTTCTTAGTCGTCGTCGTCGTAGTGAACATATGAGATTTGGTGTTTGATGGACCAACATCGTAAGTTACCAACTGATCACACGGCGAACAACTATCATTGATCGACTCCATGTACTCAAACTTGCTAGGGTCCCGTTTGGTTAATTTGTTTTGTTTACCCTTTAGAATCTTAGGACGACCATGAGCGCGAGTTTGGACCTCGGGTCCATGTGTAATCAGTGGTGTTTTCATTGGATTTTCAACCTCCATCAATCTTTTCAACATTAACAATTGTTTCGACTCAGACGCGTCGTCAAATTTATTCAAGATTTTCCCAACACACTCAGTCACTTTTGTTTTAGTTCCCCCCCCCAACACCAATATCATTTCCATTGGTTGGTATCATATCTAATTTCCTCCAAAAAGCATCAACCTGATCCAAGGGAATAGGCTGCTCCAATCTTATGTACTCATAAATCTCATGAGCACAAAGCAATCCACATATCTTTCTTAGTACACAATCACACAACATAAAGTCTACACCACCTTCTCCAATATATACCATTTCTTCATGTATCTTATTCAATGCATGAATCAAAACCATTCCTCGCAGTGACATAAATATAACTGATTTGTATTTATATTGTACAACATTCTTGCTCTTCTCAAATGAGTGCTTGATTGCAGTTTGTGTTGTCTCAATGATCGTATGAAGCTGTCGCCAACATGTCTTGAAGTTACCTTAGCGTGACCCAAGTTGTCTTTTCAGCAATGTATGATGACTCTCCACCCTGAAATTATAAGATTGTGTCAGCAATGATTTTAGGTATGTATCTAACATATATAGTAAGCAATGAAAGAAAGTTATATAGGTTTGAAATACTTGTTTGTTGTGTTATTGTCAAAATGCATGACAGTATCTGTCCAACAAGACACAAATCTCTCCTTATACGGCAAAACCCATTGGTCCATCACATACTTAATAGCAGATGTATATTCTTTGAAATCTGAATGCAGTCTACTAAGCAAGTCATTAAATAATGACTCTGTATCTGCGGTCATGATGACATTCCAAGCATGATTAAACGTATCCCATTTCTGTTTTCTTCCAAAGATTTTCTTACAATTCGCCAATATGTTTTTATTAATATGCCATCGACAAAGAAAGTGCCTAGAAGGGAAAGTTCCCTCAATTGCATTCATCAACGTCTTTTCTCTATCGGTAACAATGACATTGGGTAGCTCGGATTGATGTATTAAAGATTTCAACACTGTGCACACCCACATATAATTGTTTTCCTTCTCCTTCTCCAAATAGGCGGTGCAATCGAGAATGTCATGTGTGTCGATGTCACACCAACAATCTCCAAACAAAGTTAACTTGTACCTATTTGTCTTGTAAGTACAGTCCATAAAAATCACTTTCGAAAAACATCGTAATAAGTTAACACTCTTTGGGTGAGCGAAGAAAAGGTCCTTGACAGTGTTAGTCTTCTCGCAGCACCTATGATGAAAAAAATATCCATGCACCTTCAGTTTAAACATGAGTTCTGTATTTCTGATCGATCATCACGCTCGGTAACTCTACTCTTCTGCCGAGCATTGTAGATATTCTGTATTGTCGACCTATTATCTTCGAATTTCTCTTTTAAACCAAACGAATGTCTTTAGGTTTAGAGTTCACCTTAGACATGTCTACAACAAAGTTCTTCTCAGGCGTTAACAATCGACCAACATATGAGTGGCCCTCTACGTAATCCGCAGTTGGATAATTGAACACACCACATTGAACCTCCAATTCCCATTCGTTAACTGATACTTGCTTCCCCCTCAAATGAAAAGGGCATTCACACTTTTTTGTTCGAGTTTCTCTCTTCCATTTCCTAGTACCCTCATCAACCTCTTCTACATTTTCTGTTGATTGACTTCCTCGAGAAGTTGCCAAAACCTTTTTCTTTTCACGGTATTGCCCACTACGCTCATAAAACAATGTTATCCAAGCTTTTTTCTAACGCGCACCGCTGTCCAACCTGCCGATTACTACCACAATGCCATGCAACCTTCCTTTAGCACGCACCTAATCAAACAATCTATCGCGAGATGAAAATAATTCACGCGTCGTGAACACGTCGGTGAAATCCCTGACAATATCTTGCACAGGCACGATCTGATTATTACTAGGACCCTCAACACTTGGTTCCGTAGACAAAGTGTTTGAACTCTGTTAACAATTACAAATTAAATCAATACAAAACAAAGCAACAATGTTCGGCCATTAATGATAGAACACAATGATAAAGTGTTTGGCCACTAATGATAGAACACCATAAGAAATGTTTGGTCATCAGTGATTGAACAGTTTTGAAAACGTTCGATATGGACCGTATAAACTAAGTAGTGTTCGGCCATCAGTGTCCGAAAATTAATTACTGTGTTTGGTCAGACCAAACAATTCTGACGAAGTCCAGTAATGACCAAACAATTCCGACGAATTCCATTCGTCTGTGCTTCTTAAAATGCAGGAAACGAAACAATTCTGGTATAAGAATATTTACAATTTTTGTTTCCTTCAATTCTTCATGGTCCATGGTTGTGCTTTCCAACAATGTATGTGAATTTGGAGGTTTAGGGTTTAGTGAGAGGTTTGAAAATTAGAAGAGGTGAGAATATGTGTATTGTGTTTGAATGTGTGTATTGAAGGGGGTGTATCAATATAATCAAAGGGAGGGTGTTCTTAGAAATGTTGGAATCAAATAAACATAGAGGGGGGTGTACTTAGTAAGAATAAGTGCAAATAAGTCAATTTTTATAGTGACATTTTAGTAATAATTGAAAGGGGGCTACTTAATAATTTTGTGGGTGTGAATAGCGATTCTCATATTTTAAAAAAATAAATAAGCGCAAATATAATAATTTGATTATTATTTTTTTGAAATAAAATAAGGGTATTATAGTAATTTGGCTTTTAAAAGGGTGCTTTATTTAGCGCCAGGTTACGAAGACGGAAGAGTACAGGTGCAAAAATGTGATACAAATGTTCATTCAATCAATATACTGAAACTTCACTCATTTCCTCCTAATCAGCCCCAAATCTTGCTCTAATTCTTCAATTTCCATCGATCCAAGCCCTAATTGCGTGCCGCAATTGCATAATAATGATGCATTCGAAGCACATTCCGATCGACCTCATTGTAAAAATCCTCACCAGATTACCAGCGAAAGCCCTAATCAAATTCACCTCCGTCTCCAAGTCATGGTACGCTCTCATCAAAAACCCTGATTTCATTTCAACCCATCTGAATCACAACACTCGTAGTTACCCTAATTACTATATTCTTGCCGTTAATAGAAACACATGCTCGTTAATTTCCGAATATACGTTTATGGAGCATGACAAATTCGAAATCCCATTTGATTCCCACTCTTCGAATTTCCAATTACTTGGTTCCTGTAATGGATTGGTCTGTCTCGCTTGTACCATTTCTTGCCAGTACACGCGTGAAGTCTTTCTTTGGAACCCCTCAATTAGGAAATTCAAGAACCTAGGTCCTTCCGACTTGATTTCGAGAAGGTCTTTAGGGAATCGTTTTAAAGATTACCAAGGAACAGATGTCTTTCTTGGGTTTGGTTTTCGCGAAGATGTTAATGACTATAGGGTTGTGAGGATCGTTTATTTTAAAGATAATGGTGAAATGGTGTTGGGGAAAGTTCAACCAGAGGTCGAGGTTTACAGTTTGGTTTCCAATTCTTGGAGGAGGATTGAAGCAGTGATTCCTTGTTTGGTACGAGATGTGTCTGTGACGTTTTGTAATGGAGCTTTACACTGGCTGGGGTCCGACAACAACCTTCGTGAGTGGTCGATCTTGTCCTTTGATTTACACGATGAGGTGTTTGGGGAGATAGTGTTGCCCCCAATTCGGATTGATTCATCTCTAAGTGCAAAAGTGATGGAACTGAACGGAATGCTTGCTTTGTTTACGTATTCCCATATTGCTGGCTGTTCTGTATGGTCGATGAGGAAATATGGCGTCGTTGACTCTTGGACTAGACATTTCTCATTTTGCTCAGAGTATATAGTTGCATCGCCATTTGGTTTTACAAAGAGCAGTATATTTATATACGAAGATGATTCTAAAACATTGCGCTTGTTTGATCCCGACAACTTTCAGCCTGGCTGCCTTGAATGTGGTGGACCGTACACAGTGGATGTTGCTTTCGCGGAGAGCCTTCTCTTACTACTTGATGAGGGAAATGCTCCATTGGGTATTGAATTTTAAGCTTGTCCATGGTACTTTGTGATTCCCTTCCTCCTATGGTGTATCACTATAAGACTGTTCTTTTAATACATGATCTATAGTTCGAGTAACAAATGTGGAAGTTTTCAGCTTTAATTTGGTGTGTTGGGAATTTGGGTATTGAATTTTAAGCTTGTCCATGGTACTTTGTGATTCCCTTCCTCCTATGGTGTATCACTATAAGACTGTTCTTTTAATACATGATCTATAGTTCGAGTAACAAATGTGGAAGTTTTCAGCTTTAATTTGGTGTTTTGGGAATTTATGTATAGTTGAACTAATTTATTTGGGCTTGTATTGTCTTCTGATATCTACATTTAGGCAAGTTTTTCTTTATGTCTAGGTCCAATGAAGAATGTTAGTGTCGGGAAGTAAGGTGTCTTAGGTTCTTAAACGGGTTTCAATACTGTACAGACAGGCACGCCCACACACAACGTGTAATATTACGTGAAAAGAGACCGAGGTCTTTCACTTCAATACATAGGCTCCCCTATTGATCCATGGAAAAGAATGTCATAAGCATGCAATCTCGCGTAATAATTTCCAACTTGTTGGACCAATACATAAACATAGAAATAGGTTTACGCGAGCATATGCGAGTTAATAAACGAGCGAGAGCCTAGAATTGAAAGAAAAAAAAAACGAAAACCAAAAGAAAAGAAAAGAAAAGAGTAATGGTGATCCATATACCATTAATACTGCCTTGAGTGCCGAGGAACACAAAGTTGGCTGATCACAGCTAATTTCTGAGTGTTTGTTTCTTGTGATGGTGTCATTTAGATAAGGACATGTAGATGGATCTGATTGATATCTTGCATATATTTCCAGATGGTCTGTTTGATTTAAGTAATTGGTTGAATTACAAAGGTCAAAATCTCTATGAAAATATATATGCTAGAAAATAAAGACTCCATGAAAATTTTAAGTTGCTTTCATTGCGAGTCTGTTGTTCAACAGTGTCTGTTTCTTTTCGTTAGGACCCGTCAAACACAGGGAGTAGTTACAGTTCAACATGTACTATGAAAGCCATGACAAATTATGAATCGAGGCTCTTGGCTTTTAGGTAGAAAGATGGCGAGGGAAAGTTAAGGCAGGCCAATTCCCGGTAAGTGAACGGTTGAGGCAAACTAATATAGCTAGCAGAACCGAACTTGCCAAACATGTTGGCTGTATATATTTTTTGTCGAGTTGAGCTTGTCAATCATATATGTACTACAGGTTTCTGTGCCTTATGTAATGACAACGGCCAAGCTTGTTCCGTTCGGGTGATACGAGTTCAGTTGGGTAGTTCATATATGTCTTGTTTTGTAATATTCCCTACCCACATCGGTTAGACGTGGGGCTTGCTTGTGACTTATAAGTAGTTATTATGCATGAACTTTTGGATGGGCTTGTGGTAAGCCTACTTGACCCAAGTGCTTAAGTCGGCTAGTGCGTGGCCATACGTAGCGTTTGGGCTCATGTTGTTACATGTTTAGTTGGAGAATTGTATAGGTGTGTCATCCTTTTGGAGTTTAGTTTTGATTGGTTGGGAAGTTGACCTTATGAGTTATGAGCCCATTCACTTTTGGGTGAGCTTGCGGTACGCATAGTTGACCTAGGTGCTTACGTGGGCTTGTGGTAAGCCTACTTGACCCAAGTGTTTAAGTCGGCCAGTGCGTGGGCCATACGTAGCGACCAAGCTTCGGGCTCACGTCATTATTTAGTTGGATAATTTTTAGGTGTGTCATCCAATTGGGATTTAGTTTTGATTGGTTGCGAAGTCGATCTTATGAGCCCATGCACTTTTGGGTGAGCTTGCGGTATGCCTAGTTGGCTAGGCGCTTATGCGTGCTATGCGTAGCGGACCGAACTTCGGGCTCATATCAGTACATGTTTAGATGGAGAATTCTATATGTGTGTCATCTAATTAGGATTTAGTTTTGATTGTTTGAGAAGTCGATCTATGAGCCCAGCTTCTTTACTTTTGCGAATGAAATGGCCGACTTTATTGTCCATGGCAAGGGTGAATCTCTCTTTCGTAGATTTAGCTTGTTTATAATGCTTATATTTATTTTACGCTATGTTTTCCTAAGGCTATGTTTGGCTACTCAATGCTAAACTTTAGAATTAGAATTGAATGAACCATTTGAGCTTCACTGAATTCAAATTATTTTTTCAATTGCAATTCCGAACTTTGGAATTAAACATCCAAACATAACCTAAGTTTAAACAAGAGGAGATTGAGGTGACAAATGTTTTTGGTAGAGCTACGTGTTTAAAAAAAATAAATGAAGAGAGTGGCCGAAGGGAACAACGCATAAAGTAACAATTTGAGACTAAATGAAATTATAAATATAAATCAAATATATGACATTATAGAAGGATATAGTAGTCTTTTTACAAGAATTCCAAGCATTATATATCCAAATACGGGCCTTCATCAATATTAGGATTTTTCAAATTTTAAAGCATTACCAATGCAATTGCGGATTTAATCTCATATGGTTGTGATTAATTAATATCCTCAATCACATGTGTCAATTTTTATCTCTTTATTCGCATTCAATTAAAAGAGACCTCCCCAATGCAACAGTTGATTTGATCATATGTGGCGTGAATCTCACCCCTAGAATGATAGAGGACAAAGATAATCTTTGGATTTAATAAGAAAAATGTTGACTAGGAGCCTGTTTGGTGTAGCGTTTTGAAAACACATTGTTTTAAAAACGCAGCGTTTTTAAAACGCAGATTATTTAAAACGCGACTTTTTTCTTTATAAATGCGTTTGGGATATTATGTCAAAACGCTGCTTTTTATTCCCTACTGCGTTTTGGGAAAAAGCTAGGAATTCTAGCGTTTTAAAACGCAGCTGCGTTTTGAAAATGCAGCGTTTTCTACCGCAGCATTGAAACGCTAAGTTAAGGAATAAGCTGCGTTTTAACCCTACGTTTTGGCCAAAACGCGCGAACAAACGGGCTCTAGAATGTATTTAGTTATTTACGTCCTCAACTAGAATGTCAAAAAATTAAGTCTTATCAAGAATGTGAATTTTTTTTGTTGACACATCATATCTATAACCCTCTTCTACAACTGTACCTATTGAAGAGTTTTTTTTATTCAAAAGAAGTATAAGTCTTAAGTGACATTCAATTTTTTTCACATTCACATTTGCATTAATGATGCTCTTAGTAATCCATTCTAAGATTTTAGTGATATGATTTCTATTCCCAATTTATTTTTGGCATATAAAACATTATTAATCAATTTTATCGAACTAATTTCGTAAAATTGATTTTATTTCCGTGCGGAGACTAAAGCTTTACCACTACCCGACTTATTATTTGATCATGTTAAAAGGCCAAATCAATCAGTTTAAGGCAACATTATCCTTTGAATTATATAGTACAACAACATTGGCTGTCCAATGGAAGGGAGAATTCTAAGGTTTTTTTTTATTTTTTTTATTTATTGTGTTGCTCTATATATTTATTTGTAAATTATATAAATATTGTAGTATTAGAAATGTAGTAATTTTAATCATTTTAACTAAATTTGTCATGTGTACAAATAAATTTATAAGAGAAATACATGTGTTTTATTACAAATTGAAAATTTAAAAGCATATAAACATAGGATTCTGAATAATTCAATTTAAAATTTTTAAAAACAATGACTTGATAGTACATGTTAATATGATATATTTATGGTAGCAATCCTAAATTAAGAAGATTAGGGAAATAAAAAATAGAAGAATATTAATATGATATAATTAAGGTAGTTATCTAAAAATAAGATGGTTAGAGAAATGAAAAGGAAAGATATTATTGATTTATTATTAAGAACTTAAAAAATATTAAGAAGAACCAATGAGATTTTTGTATTGAGTTTTATACATTAAGCCCTCAAAACTCTAAAATAGCATTGAGATCTTGGAACTCATTTAAAAGACATCACATTATTACTACCTACGTCCCAAAATAATTGTTGTTATAACAAAGTTTTTTTTGTCCCAAAATAAGTGTTGTTATACGTTTTCAAGAAACATTTGCTCATATTATGTCAAACCTGTCCTTATTTACTGATCTCGTTAAACAGAGTTGGTAAGAGGAAAGAGAAAAAAAATACTCATATAACTTTTCTACAATAATTGAACTTAAATAAGGAAAGATTAATTATTTTGTAAGCTTTCTTAATTTGTGTGCAAATTTTAAAATGCCCCTTATTTTAATACGGAAGTAGTATAATATATATAATAATTTGAATTATTATAAAAAGTAGGTCTTCTGTGAGACCGTCTTACGAATTTAATTCGTAAGACGGAGCCCCATTCTCTCACAGCTCAACCCACCAACGCACGGTGTGTCGGGTCAGGGAGATCCGTCTTACAAAAAATATCCGTAATGCGTTTTTTTCTAAGTTTTTGTCTATTATAAAACGGGTTACCCAAGTTCGACCAACCCATATCGACCACCCGACCCATCAATTAAATGACTTTTAATGAGTTTCGACCCATTACATCCGAAACCCACTTCAACTCGGCTTCAAATCTTCTATCCCACCTCCTATCACACTCTGTGTGTAATACCCTTGGTCCTTCCTTTGGGTGTTATAGCAATCCTAATACATTGCTATCATGTTTGACATATTTGTAGATTTATTAGGAAGGCATGTTGCATGATTATACATTGATTTCATGTCTTTCGTGTGTCCTGAGTTGTACATTAATCCTTATGGTTATGTGAGTTTGTGATGTGTTACTGTAATAACTGAGCATTTCATTAGCATGTTGATCATATGATTATGTGCATGCATTGTTAATTTGATTATTGTGATTCATGATATCGATTATATGTATTATAAGTGTTGTGTAATCAAACCTAGGAGTGACCAAGTGATCAAACCTAGGAAATAGAGTAAAACAGAAATGAGTCTGGACTGTTAAACTTGGCACGCCCGTGCACCTTTTCATGGCACGGCCATGCGAGAGAGGACAGGAACTCCAGAATTGGGCTGTGAAACTTGGCAAGACCGCGCGCACATTTTTGGCACGGCCGTGCGAGTATAGGACAAATTTTACCAACCTGTAGTAATTTGGCCATAACTTTGGGTAGAAAACTCAGATATGCGAACCGTTTGATTTTGTGTAAACTAGACTCAAAGAGCTTTCCAACCATACCTTATTTGTAATTTTTAGACTTTTATATCATCCTAGGCACATCTTTGAAGTTGACTGAAAATCACCCAATCTGTTTGGACAGCTTTCTCCAAAGTTTACAACTTTGCCATTTTTACCCCTTGACTCCTTAAAACGACCCAAGACCATTTGGTCAGCCTAAAACACTCTCCAAACCATGTGGGAGACCAAAAATACTCTCTAAATTCATTTCTCATCATCCATGGAGCTTGAGAATTAGTGTGGGAGATGAAGGTGAGATTAGTGTGTGTAATTCTTGTTCTCTCAATCCAACCAACCAATCTTTGGTCCAAGGCCATGCATGTGATGGGGATGACTAGGGGAGCATCTTAGAAGACTTTGATTTTGTTTTCCTTGGTTTGATTGTGATTTTAAGGTAAGTTACTAACCCCCTTGTTGTATGCTTTAGGATTCTTACATGTTAATTCATAAAGATAGATGTTAGACTTGTTAAAGATGATAATTTGACATCTAATTGCTATGTTGGTATGTGGGAACCATAAGTATGATATTTGCTTGGTTTGAAATGGGTTGCATGTATGTTTGTTGGAGTATCAATCTTGGAATTTGTTAGGAATATGCCTGTAAATCAGATGATATATATATGTATGCATATACCAACACAGTGATTTGCTTGTTCCCATTACAACGCATGTTTCACAAGTGGTTAAAAGGGCTGCGTACCGGTTAGTGTGGCAGCTTGTTGAAACAATGCATAGGTCATTAGACTAGGAAGTTTCTGTACATATCCGAGTCTTTGTCCTACCAAAGTGATGACAACTCTCATATGGATTAGCTTTTCATGCGCCAATAGACATGTTCATCGGCAATGTCTCATCAGCAGTTTTACATCGGCAGATCTCAGTATCGGCCAAGACCTTCATCAGAACAAACTGCAGAGAAGCTGATTATTCAGCAGACATTCATTCCAGCCATGTCTCATCAGCAACTTCTACATCAGCAGTTTTACATTGGCAGATCTCAGTATCGGCCAAGATCTTCATCAGAACAACTGCAGAGAAGCTGATTATCCAAGAGGAACATCGGTCGTGAATCATAATGCTACAAGTCAATATAGATCCGTTACAAGATCTTTCTGACAAGCTCAAGATACGCATCGATGTCTGCACCTTAACTATTACTCAGAAGACATTTTCTCTTTCGTGTACTGGTCTCAGTCTTCAAGACTTCATCCCATAAAAGGCCAAACACTGTGGACAACTATTCAGGCAAAGCACGATATGTCCAAATCTGTCAGTCTAACACACAGGTCAACTTCAAGACAAAAGCTTAAACAGAAGGTCCTTGCCCAACAGATTCAACAATGTACTCTAGTGCATTAAATCGTTCAGATTTCCAACGGGCAGATTTTTATTCAAAGTTCCAACGACTAACTCATCTTCTCCAGCCTATATAAGAAGACTCTTATTCTCACAATAAGCAGTGGTGCATGCATACATGTGAGAGGAAGTGGTTGAAATTGTTCTTCATTTCTTCAATCTGTAACCGCCTCAAAGTGAGAAAAACACAAGTGTAAGAACAAACACTTTGTGTGAGAGAGATAAACAGAAATTTCAAAGGCTGAGAAGTTTTGCTTGATCAAAAACTCAGTTTTTGATTTGAGTTCTTTCTTCCTTCGAAAGACTCAGTCTCTTCAGTTGCTCCACTTCAAATCTTCAGCAAGAGACCAAGCATTCAGAGATTCGTTGAAGACAGTTCAAGCTTGAAGATGTCCGATGAAGAGCCAGAACTTAATAATCCAATTTGCATTCATATCGGCAGACTTATACTACATTATAAGTGCTGTCGATTGTGCAATAAATTGTCATCACATTTGGCCGAGTGCTCAGCACTCAGTTGTTCAAATACCAGCTATTTGAACAACGCCTAATATTTTCTTCTCACAACAAATCTATCGAGTTGAAACTACAGGAAGATTCCTCAATTAATTTTGAGTACATCTTCCAATGTATTTTCAATAGATTTGATTTTGCTTTCTTAATCTCTCCTTTTTCTTTCCTAAGGAGATTGCTAGGTTAGAGAGTCTAGGTTGATGTACTAAGCATGTTTGTCTTTGAGCAAACCTCTGCTGAATTTTAATATAAATTATATTTTGATACATTCAGCCTTTATTTCTCTTTCCTGTAATATTTGATATATTTTGTGCAATCTGGTTGTGGAAAGTAATTGATGCATCTTATACAAGATTTTAGTTAACTGTTATGATAGACTTGTACACATTCACTTACAGTTACTTCAATCTTGTTTGTTATACTTAAGCTGCTTATTCTTCCGCTGCTCAAACTCTTGTCTATCAGCCAAGTATAACAACATCTTCCTATTACTTGTTCTTCAAAACTGCCGATCCACATCGTCCGTTATAACAGCATCGGCTGAGTTGCTAGAACTAGGAAGATGACATATTCTTGTTAATTATTTCATCCATATTTTCCAACGCAAAAATTAAAATAGGATGAAATTTTTAATCAAGGTAGTATAGGCTATTCACCCCCCCTCTAGCCTATACTCTGAGCATATCACCATGGACCTAACAATTGGTATCAGAGCAAGTACTCTGAGAATTTCATTCCAGGCTTAACAACCTGAGAGTTTAGATCCTGTTGCTCAGATTAGATGCATAGTCAAAAAGAGTCTTTTTCAAATTCCTTATTTCCATAAACCTTTTTGACTGAGAGACCGGGAAGCCATTTTTGAAAACGCTTTTTCAAATCAAAATCAATTTTGTTTTCAAAAACGTGTGAGAAAGAACATTGTGATGATTATGTGATTACTATAAGAAAATCTTTCGTATATCAGAAATATATTGATATTATGAAGAGAAGTACTATAGTCAAATAGAGATTGACTTGCTAAGGATTATATATTTACTTCAAAAATTGTCCATTTTCAAAACTCATAATATATCCTATGGAAAATATGTCAACTTTATACGTGATGGATGAATTACTCAGATTCACTTCTAAAATTTGCTATCTTGATATAAGGCTAACGATTGTCTTAATCTAACACCTTTTCGAGAAAACTTCTTATGAAAGATTAAAGCAAATGAAATAAGAAGAGTTTCAAAGGTTATTCAAGGGAAATCAAATTTATGTCATCTTCAAAATCACTGTGATTATTGCTCTTGGTCTCAGGACATCAATGATGAAATTTTTCTTCTTCAACTGAAAGCTTCTGCCCAAAAGATACACTCAATGAACTTCAGCTCAACATCAGAACAAGTGCCTCAACTTCTATGGGCAGATTCGTTCAAAAGAGTATAGTGAGAAAGTAACTCCATCTCTTGACTTCTTGATATCCTGAGTTACACTTATAAGCTATAGGCTAAGTAATTACTTGAATCCTGTGCTTATTAAATCTCACTTGTATTACTGAATTTCTGGAGCTATTTTTAGCTCATAAATGTTGCTAACAATTTCACTATGAGTACTTAAGGCAGGAACTCATACGAAAGGAAGGTCAAACATGCAACATTACTCTCCAGCGGCAGACATCAACTTGACTGCTGATTCATGAAGGATTGCCGACCACTCAAATCCCCAATGCCCTTCACTCACTCAAGGTCAAATCAATTCCTGCTGGACTTCAGTGCCACTATATGAGTCCAAAGTATTGATAAAGACCACCTCTCCCGCATGCACAAAACAGGTCAGCTACTGGCTTACTAATGGCCTGTATTCATATTTGCTGAATTGATTTGTTAATATAAATTATCAGACATGCTGCATAAAATCCTGTCATACTGTGATTATATTGATATATCTGTATGCTTGTATGATTTGCTTTATGCAAATGGTTTTCAAAAACTTATCAGCACGTTTCATATCAGCTGATCTAAAATAGTTTTGAAAACCATAGTTGGCTGAATTTCAATATCTGCCAACTCACACTTCATAAGTTCAGTTATATGTGCTGACTTATAGAAGTAAAAACCTTTAAATGACTCATTCTCTCTCAAGTCTATTAAAGGTGGAGGCACACTTTACGAAGACTGACTACTTCGATTAAAGTTAAGACTGTTCTCAAAACTTTGGAAAATGACAAAAACTTTCACTTTCAAAATCTTTTCAAAGAATCTTGAGAAAATCTAGACATCACAGCCTATCCCTGCAAAGGCGTGTTAAAAAGGACAATTCTACAGTAAATTTCCATTATTGAAAGTCCTTCAGTCTAACCTCCGTGAGTATAAGTAGAGCTCCTTCCTCATCCAAACTCTACTATGAAGAAACTCACAAACTGATTACAGATTACATTAGATGCAAAACATTGATTCAAAATTCTCCCAAAATGTTGCTAAGTTCAAATCCTAGAAATCGATCAAGTCAACACTTCAACAACTTGGTATGACTCCTTCATATTCATTCATTCAAAGTAGTTCTGGTTTTATTTCTGTTACTCTTAATGAGTTGATCTAAAATTCTCAAAGATGTATTCTGAAAATCAAAACTATTCATAACTGTGAAAACTATTTTTAACATCTTTCTAAAACACATTATAAAGTCTGAGAGAAATTTTATTAACTCATTTGTACCAGAAATCATTAATTATAGATTTTCAATCTTGCCTTGAAACTAATTGATAAAAGAATCTTCTTTTGTCTTGTCAGATAATCCTGAAAGTTCGTTGGCAAAAGGTGAACTATATGCTGCAAACCTTTGATTACCAGAACACTTAAGAATATATTCAATCAATTATATCAAAAGATAAGATAGAAAGTTATTAATTAATGCTAGCAAAAGTGATTTCACTTCACTTCTAACTTTTAGCTATCAATCTCATTGATATTCTAAAATGTTTTCAGATGAATCACTATGAAAATCAATTAGCATATACCTGTCCGACCATCGTAACTCTGCATGTATACATGAGCATCTCAGAGAAGATCCCAGAAAAGAGTTAACAAATGTTTGGAAAGCATTTGATAAATCGTTGTGTACAACAACTCTTCTGGTTATATGTAAGTATACCGGCCATCACCCCAAAGATGGCTGATGCAGATAATTCAGCTCGACTGGATTAGGTAGCTAATAAGGTGTTGACAAGGATGACGAACTGTAACCACGACTATCAGTCCCTGTGAATATCAAAGGGGATTCATGGGCCAAGCAGTACATCTTTGACGGCCATCACCCTACAGTGCTCTCAAAATGACCTGTAGGCGTGCACGTGTTCTTCCTCCCCGCAGAGCTGGAGGAGATCAAAAACGGACACAGCCATCTTGATCAGTTCCGAAATCCTTGACTAATGACCTCTCATTATGTTCTTAGGATTAGGATATCTTGGATACAACTTTGTAACAAATTTTTTATTCAAAACTGAATCATTATGTATCTTTATTCTGTAATCTGCAGTATAGTCAAAATTCCAGTTGTATTGTTCTTGTAATCAGCTGATCCCCACTATGTATTGTTCAAAAACTATTTGGATTATTGAATACAAGTCCTGCAACTTTTCGTCATGACTATCTACTTGTTTGAATTCCTCTGATAGCATGAACTAATGTGTATTAACTGTGTTGATCTACATATCATTCTTCTTCATCATAGTGTTTACATTCCTCTGATAGTTGAAGAAATTGACCTCGATGGAACGATCACACAATTCTTACACAAACTCTGCTGAAATCCCATCAGCAAACTCGTCCTATAAAATCGGCTATATTGAGTTTTGGTCTATTACTGAAAAGTTAAACTCTTTACTTTAAACACTCTGATAATTGCCTTTTTGAATTAGATCATCTCATCATGGTCCAATTCAAGATCTACCGAACACTTTAGTTGTTCAACATAGGTAGACTGCAGTTGCCTAAAGGATGACTTTTTATGTCTACATCTTACCTTTAAGTTACTGCAAATCTATTACTTAATCTCTGACTCCTCTATCCTACATACAAGATTATTAGTAAATCTACTTTGAACCAAGTTGTCTGCTGTGTCAACCTAAAGACTGCTGTAAGCATTTGAACTTATAAAAGATTTATCTCATCAAAGTACATGGAAATACTTTCATTATTCAAACACAAAAATCCCAACTTTTTAACTTCTAAAAATCAAAGGCTTACACTTCCTTTCAAAATAGTTCAACAGCAATTCGTGTTCTCAGTTATGACAACTATCAAATCTAGTATGACCTTTAAGATTAATAATGAAAAGGCAAGGTTAGATGTTTCTCATGATGATATATCATCCAACTAATCAGCAAACAGACTGAATTCAAAACACTCTGCTATACTTTATCACATGCTTAACTTTCAAAAGGACTGATAAACATTTTTGGCAACTTGACCTATCTCAGAAAATAGCTAGAAATCTTAGGATTCTTAGGAAGACTATTGCTCCTAAAAACTAGTCCTTCCTCAGGAGTGAATGGCTGATATAACCCCTGCTGTATATATTTTATGCCTCACTCTCATCTACAGGTTAGTATGAAAATACTCTTTAGCAGACCCCTTTTCTTGCTAAGGATTGATACAACCTGTTGCATAGAAGAAGCTCGGACATCATTTCGGGTACACTTTCAATATCTCACTTGTCTGACTTCTCCTTTCAAAAATTCTAAGAAGTGTTCTTTTAAATTCATATTATTAGTAGATTGTTGCTTATCATACATTTTATCATCTGCTAAAACACTTCACTAAATCAATTAGGATATTGACTCTATAACTTAACAAACTCATCAAATATCCCCAAACAACAGTCAATTCTATTTCAAGGAAAAACACCAGACAACCCTCTTATCAGCAGTTCTTACGTCAGCAGATAACCTACACTAATGAAAAAAAAAAGAAGATAACCTACACTAGCTGCTAATAAAATTCTAAATCCTTGAAATCCTAACCAATTATTCAAATATAAGATTTCTATGGATATAAAGATTTAACTTAAACTCAAATACATATTATTTGTCAGATAACACTCTAAATCCAATCCACTGCTGTTTAAATGTCTTTTTAAACAATTTATAACTTTCTAATATTCTTTCTAATAATTGGTGTCAGCTAGTATCAAACAAATCTTCATGAAAAATTACATCACTCCAAAACAGCTAATAGCTCAAGACAGAATATTCAAACTCAGCAGTTATACCCAGTCATATCTCATTATAGGCAAAAATATTAATTTGATTAAATGTGAATTTAAACCTCTCGTTTAAAAATAAAATATTTATACATTACCCCTAGACTGCCTATATCATAGCTACAACTACTCTCTGCATGATGACATAACCCTAAATCATAACATCATTGCTATGTCATTAAATGCATTCTCACTCTTAAGCCTCCAAAACATCCTATCAAATTCCTCTTACCAAGAAACCCCTTCATCTTCTCAAGATTTCGAAAGACGTATAAATAATAACCTACCGTCAAACCTCCCTTAATATAATTCCTATTTCTTCAGCATTTCTTCATCTCCCTTCCCAACTTTTCTTCACCATTACAGAATATATCACTCTACATCATGTGTTCACAAAACCTGCTCAATTCAGACCATCGACCCATCTCCTATAATGAAATGTGACAACGAATAATGGTTTTCCTAGCTACTCCTCAACCAGTGATCCGCAGACCTTGCCAAATCAGTCGACGAGTAAGGAATCGCCTGCAAGATCCAAGGAACAATGTGTCAAACTTCATTCCCTGGATTCCTTCAACAAATCTTGTCTCAACTACTGCGACTACCACTCTCTCCACTCCCAACTCCTCAAATGCTCCACCTAAACCATCTCCAACTCAAGAAGAATCTCAACCTGCAAATGACAACTCTGCACCTAACCCAGCGATCAATGTTCCCTCTGACTAGAAATGAAGACCTTCATACTCATCTCTGCTTTAATAGAATGTCTAACTAGGTTTCTGTTTTGACAAACAATTTTCTTTTGTGTTATATTTGTAATATATTTTTGTTCAGTTACATTTGCCACTTTATTTTGTTTTACTTAGTGAAATCTGTCCTTGTACATATTCTTTCATGCTTAACATCTATTTTTAACATAAAACATCTTTGCATATGCATATACTCTTATGGATTCAACATTCCAACTTAAACAATTGACCCATTAACGAAAGAAAAATGCCTTATAGGACATTCTTAGATACATATCTCATGCATCAGATTAATATTGACATATTTCTCAAATGACGTTGTCCTATTATAAGAAAGTTCATCTTCTCTTCATAACTCATGAATTGACCGATTAAATCTGTATAACTCGTCCTATTATACTTACTCTCTTGTAAAATCTCTTTACTCTTATATATCTTCCATATGGCCTTGCACCATAACTTACTACTAAAAATAGTGGAATATATATAACACATATTTAACATAAATTTCTGAGGAGGAGAGTTAACAATTTTTTTACCACTAAATCGCTATCGTATAATAGAAATTCATACCTTATGAGTTGTCCTAAACAGATTTTATGACATGTCCGATACATACAGAGATTGACATATATATATATATATATATATATATATTACGGAGGAGAAATACTATAAGTAGCATTGATATTAAGGAGGAGAGATGATAAGTAGATATTTAACATATATCGATATTAAGAAGGAAAAAGAAACATATAAAAATAGTAAGGAGAGATACGTATAAGGCAATGAGATACGAATTAAGTAACAAATTTAGAAGGAAAGAATACGAAAGTGCACATACAGAAAAGAAAGAGAAAACTTATATCTCTTATCTGCACATATTTCTAAGAATGAAAGAAAACATATTGATACACTCATTGTGATCATTAAGGAACAAAAAGTGATCCTCACTACATGTCGTGACTATAATTCATACCTTATGAGTTCACATAAGTCAGTCCTTATACCTTGTCCTATCCCCAACAAAACAAGCTTAATATACGGACATTCTCATCTCTATCAAAGAATGATTCCGTTTGTGACCATTAAGGAGGAAATTAGCAAAAGGAGGAGGAAATTCGCTTGTAACCATCACTCATTAAGAGCTTGTGACCATTAAGGAGGAGGAAATTAGTAAAATTGGCATATACATACAAGCTGTTTATCAAAGAAAAGAATTGACATATACATATAAGCTGTCTATCAAAGAAAAGAGACATTATAATAGAAAGCTGATTATTGAGCAAACTTTAGCTTGTGATTATCAAAGAAAAGAGAAAGGTTGAAGTAAGATATTAAGGAGGAGAAATATACTAAGGAGGAGAGATTGTAGTAAGGAGGAGAGATTGTGAAGAAAAGAGATCATAGTCATTCAACATAAGTTGAGAAAATTTATAATTAAAAATAGAGGAGGAGAATATATATAAACCTCAACATATACGAGCAAATAGGAATAAAGAATAAATTGTTAGGAGGAGACTGTAGCAATGACCCCCAAACAAACGTGACACTCTTCACTGACCAATCAGCTATTTCTAAAATGACTGTCACACTACGCTGATTTTATATCACACTACGCTGATTTTATTCCTCACAACATCTGATACTTAATCAATTTGATTAAGTACACTGATTCATAACTTTTTCTTGCTCAAGCTACTTCAGATCATACTTATTACACCGCAAGAAAAACACCTTTATGGCAATATTATCAATTATATCTCATAATTGCCTAAACATTATTTTAACTATTGCTTCGTATATGTACCTTCATTTATCGAGTCTGTAAATACGTAGCAATAGGTGACTATACATACACTATCACTTGTAAGTTCAACTTAGGGCATGCCTTGATATAAAATGATTACTCAATAGTGGCATGTTATTACTAAGGATTGAACAACTGCTTTAAAAGAGCTGTATGTATAAGTCAATTGTAGTAATGCTCCCAAGCAAATATGAGGAGATTGTTAGGAATATGCCTGTAAATCAGCTGATATATATGTATGCATATTCCAACACAGTGATTTGCTTGTTCCCATTACAACACATGTTTCACAAGTGGCTAAAAGGGCTGCGTACCGGTTAGTGTGGCAGCTTGTTGAAACAATGCATAGGTCATTAGACAAGGATGTTTCTGTACATATCCGAGTCTTTGTCCTACCAAAGTGATGACAACTCTCATATGGATTAGCTCTTCATGCGCCAATAGACATGTTCATCGGCAATGTCTCATCAGCAGTTTTACATCGGCAGATCTCAGTATCGGCCAAGACCTTCATCAGAACAAACTGCAGAGAAGCTGATTATTCAGCAGACATTCATTCCAGCCATGTCTCATCAGCAACTTCTACATCAGCAGTTTTACATTGGCAGATCTCAGTATCGGCCAAGATCTTCATCAGAACAACTGCAGAGAAGCTGATTATCCAAGAGGAACATCAGTCGTGAATCATAACGCTACAAGTCAAAATAGATCCGTTACAAGATCTTTCTGACAAGCTCAAGATGCGCATCAATGTCTGCACCTTAACTATTACTCAGAAGACATTTTCTCTTTCGTGTACTGGTCTCAGTCTTCAAGACTTCATCCCATAAAAGGCCAAACACTGTGCACAACTATTCAGGCAAAGCATGATATGTCCAAATCTGTCAGTCTGACACACAGGTCAACTTCAAGACAAAAGCTTAAACAGAAGGTCCTTGCCCAACAGATTCAACAATGTACTCTAGTGCATTAAATCGTTCAGATTTCCAACGGGCAGATTTTTATTCAAAGTTCCTACGATTAACTCATCTTCTTCAGCCTATATAAGAAGACTCTTATTCTCACAATAAGCAGTGGTGCATGCATACATGTGAGAGGAAGTGGTTGAAATTGTTCTTCATTTCTTCAATCTGTAACCGCCTCAAAGTGAGAAAAACACAAGTGTAAGAACAAACACTTTGTGTGTGAGAGATAAACAAAAATTCCAAAGGCTGAGAAGCTTTGCTTGATCAAAAACTTAGTTTTTGGTTTGAGTTCTTTCTTCCTTCGAAAGACTCAGTCTCTTCAGTTGCTCCACTTCAAAATCTTCAGCAAGAGACCAAGCATTCAGAGATTCGTTGAAGACAGTTCAAGCTTGAAGATGTCCGATGAAGAGCCAGAACTTAATAATCCAACTTGCATTCATATCGGCAGACTTATACTACATTATAAGTGTTGTCGATTGTGCAATAAATTGTCATCACATTTGGCCGAGTGCTCAGCACTCAGTTGTTCAAATACTAGCTATTTGAACAACGCCTAATATTCTCTTCTCACAACAAATCTATCGAGTTGAAACTACAGGAAGATTCCTCAATTAATTTTGAATACACCTTCCAATGTATTTTCGATAGATTTGATTTCGCTTTCTTAATCTCTCCTTTTTCTTTCCCAATGAGATTGCTAGGATAGAGAGTCTAGGTTGATGTACTAAGCATGTTTGTCTTTGAGCAAACCTCTGCTGAATTTTAATATAAATTATATTTTGATACACTCAGCCTTTACTTCTCTTTCTTGTAATATTTGATATATCTTATGCAATCTGGTTGTGGAAAGAAATTGATGCATCTAATACAAGATTTTAGTTAACTGTTATGATAGACTTGTACACATTCACTTACAGTTACTTCAATCTTGTTTGTTATACTTAAGCTGCTTATTCTTCCGCTGCTTAAACTTTTGTCTATCAGCCAAGTATAACAACATCTTCCTATTACTTGTTCTTCAAAACTGCCGATCCACATCGTCCATTATAACAGCATTAGCTGAGTTGCTAGAACTAGGAAGATGACATATTCTTGTTAATTATTTCATCCATGTTTTCCAACGCAAAAATTAAAATAGGATGAAATTTTTAATAAAGGTAGTATAGGCTATTCACCCCCCTCTAGCCTATACTCTGAGCATATCACCATGGACCTAACAGAATTGAATTAAAGAACAAGATGAGACTTAAATTGAAAAATTTCACCTAAGGCTATTATACCCAAATTTTGAGAAGTATGTTAATGACTCTAGAAATTAGATATTTGAAGAGAATAATATCTACCGAAAGACATGTTAAATTCTTACGTGAATTAGAGTTCGTTTGCTATGGATTATAGCCCTCCGATAATTTGGTACTGGTAATATAAAGACTCCGGTTATAAGCGTAAGATGGCGTCTTATTAATTTAGCAAGCCGTATATTCGAACTTGTGTAGTTTGGGATGTTTGCTTATTAGAATTATCAACTCACAAGAGTTGTTTACACGTATGAATATCAAAATACGGAATGTTAGAGACTAGTACATCAGTCTCGATGTGATAAACAATTGTTCAATGATCTTGGGATTTGACTACTAAACCATATGAATTAAGATAAGTGTACTTAAGGGCACTTGCATTTATAAGAATGAGTTGTTTACGCTTCAAGCGTCATTGTGGGTGTAGTAATTCGCACTCGATGTTAATGAACTAAATAAGTATCCTTGGGTGTTTGTGCTTGAGAACTATGTGAGTAGTCTCAACATGGAATTTGTAACTAGACTAGCTTAGTAGTCTTAAGGTGCGTTTGTTGGGAATCATATGTGTATCTCAATGTGTAGATGTTTATAGACTAAATATGTGGTCTAATGGTTCTTGAAAAGTACTTGCAAATATGTGCTTGTCTGATTATGTAATTCAAGACTAAATATGTGGTTTTGAGATGTTGATTTGTTACTTTACAAAATGTGTTTAGTAATGTGTTAAGGTAGGATCATTGACCTCCTTGGTTGGGATAAGGTTCACTACTTTGGAACCTTATTGTTGTTGTTTTGTTACGAGTAAATATCTACTTGTGAGTTGTGTATGTCCAATGGTTACACTACTATCAACTCCTCTCATAAAGCTAATAATTCTGTTTCTCTCCTCACTCAAAAAGTTGGTACTTCAGACATTACAAAGTCCAATCCTACTGATCATATAGTTGAAGGGGTTACCCACTCAGATTCCCATATTGTTAATATTGTGACTAATGCTATTCTTGAAAGCCATGTTGTTGATGATGCCTCCAAGTCTCCAGGTATTAATGCGATCAGTAATTCCCAGAAGGATCCCATGCCACCTACTGATGCTGCTATTGATACGAGGATGAACATAATAGATGAAGCTGTGGGGGAACAGAATGCTAACAACGTTAATTCAGATGATGATGAATCTGTCTCTGATATGGATGATGCTGATAAGGTTATACACTCCAATCCTGTGGTTCCTATTTCCCCCAACCGTTTTGCTATTCTAAATGTTGTTTAAGAGGAGGAAGAGGATGATGAGGCTGTCAGTGCTTCTTTGGAAGCCCTTCAATTAGAAATTCCTATTCTGAGTAAGAATTCTGATGTTAAAATCCCTCAATCAGGCCGGCTAACTCGTTCCAAGGCTGCTAAGCGCTTCAATGGCCCCTCTATAAATGTTACCCATGGAAATTAAAGTTCTCTTTTGGAATATTCGGGGTATTGGGAATGATCCCACTATAGCCCGTCTCAAACATTTAGTTCGAATCCATAAAATATCCTTTATCGCCATTTTTGAACCCATGCTTGATTCTTCCAAAGCCATTCTCATAAACTGTAAGTTAAAATTCCGTCATTGTTTTTCTAATTTGGCTAGTTCCATTTGGATCTTTGCTAAATCTTGTTACACATGTTCCGTAGTGTCTGACACGGCTCAACAGATTACACTTCGAACTCAACACTACTCTTGGCCTACTTACTCCTATTTCACATGTGTCTATGCTAAGTGCGATTTGCAGGATCGTCGTACTCTTTGGGATGATTTAATTGATCTTAGCCACACTATTCAGGATTCTCCTTGGATTGTCGGGGGAGACTTCAATATTATCTTGCAGCCTAGTGAAAAATCTGGTGGGTAAGGTTAGGATAGGCTTGGCGCTTTGGATTTCCATGCTTGCTTAACTGCTTTGGGTTTGTCTGATCTGGGGTACTCTGGATGTGATTATACTTGGTGGAATAAGAGAGAGGGTAATGCTACTATACATCAAAGGATTGACAGAATATTGGATAACATAAAGTGGTTGGATATCTTCAATGTTACCTTGGTGCAACATCTCAACAGAACATGCTCTGATCATACTCCTCTTCTTGTCAGTATTTCTCAATCTCAAGTTCGAAGACCCTCCTTATTTCGCTTTCTTAACACTTGGGCATCCCATCCAGATTTTCAGAATGTTGTTCGCACTGCTTGGTCTGCTTCGGTTGAGGGGAGACCTATGCAAGCTTTCTCCAATAAGCTTCGCTGTGTTAAAAACTCTCTAAAGCAATGGAATAAGAATGTTTTTGGTAACATATTCTCCAACGTTACTCAGGCAGAAGAGAATGTTTTAGAAAAAAAGCTCTTATTTGAGCTATGCGCGTCTGATGAGAACATGGCCGAACTGATGCATGCCTGAGCCAATCTTCGACAACATTTGTCTCATGAAGAAGAGTATTGGAGGCAAAAATCCAGAATTAATAAAATGGCTTCGTGAGGGTCAAGGTAACACTAAGATGTTTCATGCTTCGGTCAAGCAATCGCAGCGTCGTCTTTATATTCACTCTATCACAGATTCTGAGGGTAAGCTTCTGGATAATGAAGCTGATATTAAGCGAGTAGCAGTGGGTTATTTTGAAGATCAGCTTCGTGCTGAAGGTCACTTGGTGGACAGTAATCTTGATGTTATTCCTAGGCTGGTGACGGATGAATAGAATAATATGTTGACAGCTCCTCCTACCATTGATGAAGTTAAAAGTATTATTCTGGGTTTGAGCGGGTCAAGTGCAGCAGGTCCTGATGGGTTTACAGGTTTATTCTACTCTTCTTGTTAGCCAATTATTGGTACAGATTTTCATGCCGCGGTATTGGAATTCTTTGCTGGTTTTTCTTTCCCTCGGAATTGGACTTGTACATTAATTGCGACTATCCCAAAGGTTGATAAGCCATCCTCTTTTAAAGATCTTCGGCCCATCAGTCTCTATAATTTTTGCAACAAAGTTATATCTAAAATCCTGTCTTCTCGTCTTGTTGTGGTTCTTTCGTATATTATCTCTAAAAATCAGAGTGCTTTTACTAAGGGTCGCATTATTCAAGACAACATTCTTCTGGCTCAAGAGATGATGCATTTCCTTAAAAAGAAAGTTCCTGGTTCTAATATTATTCTCAAGCTAGACATGGCAAAGGCGTTTGATCGGGTTTCTTGGATTTATCTAACCCAAGTTCTTCAAAAATTTGGTTTTTGCGAAGTTTTTATTGATATGATTTGGCGATTGATATCCGAAAATTGGTTTTCTGTCCTTCTTAATGGTGAATCTGTTGGGTTTTTTCAGTCTTCCAGAGGCCTCCGTCAGGGTGACCCTCTTTCCCCCAGTCTTTTTATTATTGCTGCAGAAGTCTTAAGTCGCAGCCTGAACAGATTGCATAGTTCTTCCGCTAGAGTTTCATACTCCACCATAAGTGGCTGCCCTATTATCTCTTACCTTGCTTTCGCTGATGATGTTTTTATTTTCTGCAATGGTAGCAGGGCATCTCTTCTTAAGCATAAAGATTTGCTTCAAGATTATGAGAATTCTTCAGGGCAGCTTATTAACCTCACTAAAAGTTCAGTTTATACTGCTCCTAATATTTTGGAAAACAGGCTTCATTCTATTGTTTCCACTCTTGCGTTTCAATCTGGTGAGTTTCCTATCAAGTACCTGGGATGCCCTCTCTACTGCGGTCGTAAACGTAGGCAACTTTCTGATTCTCTTCTTCTCAAATTACAAAATACGATTGGGACGTGGATGGGAGGTTTTCTGAATGCGGCAGGTCGTATCACCCTTATTAATCATGTTTTGCAATCTATTACTGCTTATTAGATTGCCTCCCTTGATCCTCCTGTTTCGGTGATTAATTCTATTGATCGTCTGCTTTCTAACTTCTTTTGGGGTTGCATTGATGGGAAGAATAAATCTCATTGGGTTTCTTGGGAGCGATGTTGTCGTCCTACCAGTGAAGGTGGTATAGGAATCATCTCTACTAAAGTTCTTATCAAGGCTTTCTCTGTTAAATTATGGTGAAGATTTCGGTCTCAAAAGAATCTTTGGACTAGCTTCATGTCTGCCCGATATTGCTCTACTGTTTACCCTGCTCTCAGTCTCTCTAAGGGCTCCCATATTTGGCATCGTCTTCTAAGAATTCGGCCCATTGCAGAACGTCATATTTTCTGGTTGATTGGGAAAGGTTATTGCTCTATTTGGCATGATAATTGGATTGATGGGGTCTCCTTTTCTAAACCAGCCGGCTGTTCTCTCCAGGTTGTTCATGATCTGTTCGGAGATAGCTCCTCCATATCTCCTGCTGCTGCTCGTTCGCTTCCTTCTTCTGTCCAACAGGTTATTACTCATAATAATATCTCCATCTCTTTGCATGAGGATCAACCATGCTGGAAGCTCTCTCCGAATGGGCTCTTTTCCATCTCTTCGGCCAAGCTGTTGTTCTCTCCCTCAACTCCCAATCTGTTCTCAGCTAAGTTCGTGTGGAATAGGCTGCTGCCTCCCCAAATTAGTGTGTTTATGTGGAGGTTACTTCTTCGTAAGCTCCCTCTTGATGAAGGGCTCTGGACTAAAGGTATTCACACTGCTTCTAGGTGCTATTGCTGTGTCTCTGGTGAAGTCGAAACTTTCGATCATGTTTTTCTTAACAGTATTGCTGCATCCTCGGTTTGGAGATTCTTCCATAAGTCCTATGGGATTTCATTATTTTCCCATTTTATTGAACAAAGGTGTTTCTCTTGGTGGATGGATTCTAAATCTAAGATCTATACATTGTTGCCATCCTTAATTCTTTGGCATATTTGGAAACGACGTAATCTTGCCCTCTTTGAAAACTCTATTCAGCCTGTCTCTCTTGTTATTTCTTCTATACAACATGACCTGCATATTATCCTTGTAGCAGCCAAGTTCTAGTTCTCTAGATCCTCTTCAGGGCGGTTTTCTTATTCTGGGCCTAAAAGGCAAATCATTGTCCGTTCTATTTATTGGGAAAAGCCTCCTTCAGGTACTTTTAAGTTGAATACTGATGGTGCTTGTAAAGGGAATCCTGGCATTGGCGGTGGTGGTGGCATTATTAGAGATTTTAGAGGAGATTTTGTTTATGCTTATGCTTCTTATTATGGGGACTGTTCTAACAACTTGGCTGAATTAAAGGCTCTCCATCAAGGAATTTTGTGGTTATCTGATCAGGGCATAGATGATGCTATTATTGAAATTGACTCCAAACTTATTTGTGATTGGTTTACTAAAGACTTCCATCCTCCTTGGAAATGCATCTATATTTATCGTGACATCCTTCGTCTGCTAAGAGATAAGAGGTTTGTGTTCAAGCACTATTTTCGTGAAGCAAATTCTGTAGCTGATGGACTAGCCAACTATGCTTGTAGTTCTAGAGCAAACTTTTATTTTTTATCTTCTAGTTCTCTCCCTCCGTTTGTTAAGGGATCTGTTATTCTGGATTCTAGGGACACTCCGTATGTTAGAATTTCTTAAGCTGTATTTCTTTTCGAGGTTAGGCTCCTTTGTCCTCCCATTTATAAGGGCCAGGCTGGTTGTCCCCCTCAAGTTTGTATTTCTTTTATTATTTAATAAAATCTAGCAGGGTGCCGCCCCTGTTTCTCTAAAAAAAAAAAAAAGAGTTGTGTAAGTCCAGCTGGCGTCGTCATTACTAATGTTATGGTGGGACGACATATAGTCTTTACGAATTCGTTTCGTGATCGCTATAAGTCGCTGTACCGGTATGCACACACACCTCACCTGTTGGCCACAGGTGGGAGGTAGCCCCTTTGTTATAGCAATACGCATGGCTTTGGTTGCTAAGATACGATAGATTTTCGGGGATCCCGGCAGGTTTGGGGATATCGATACATCATAAACGAGTATCGATACACGTTGTTTATTTTGTGTATTGCAGGAGCAACGCAAAGAAGAATAAAGAGAAACAATATCCTTTGTTATGTGATTTACTTTATAAGCACTTACGTGAACATCAAAGTGCTATGTGTTTAACATGAATTGTATATCGTTGATGATATTTCATGTTTGAGTTGTGATGTATAGAAACGTTATCACTTGATTTCGATTACAGCTGAGCATTATGCCATGTCATGTAGTTGCATTTAGTAACTTATTGTGTCATTATGACTCACCCCGTTTGTTGTTCATATGTTTTTCCTTAGATCCGAGCCAACCAGGAAGTTACCGGTGAGGTCGGCGAGATCACAGTTAGTTAGCAGGTTGTCTTTTTGGCTTTGTAGCTCGTGGAGCTGGTTATAGTTGTAGTTGTTTTATTTGGTAAGGACGAGTGGTTTGTAAAGTTATATAGACTTTACTTTGGGGTAGAATTATACTTGGTTGTTGTATTATTCATTTGGTAGCCGACATGTATGTCGTGCTTGTGTACAGTTGGCTATTATTACAGTTATTGTTCCGACATGTTGTGACCGATGATGTTAACATGATTGTTATTAGTTGGTGTTTCGGCAATAGTATCGCCGATGAATTATTTTATTTATATCAGGTTTATCCGTTGTGTTTTGTCGTTACGCCACGTGCTTTTCATTTTTTTATTAGTGTTGGTTCGTTTGGCGACTCGACCTTGAGGTTTCGTGTTGGAATCGGGTCGGGCGTCACGGTTGGTATCGAGCTTATGTTAGCTATTCGCCAGATAGGTTCCATGGCCTAGGTGGGTATGGTGTTATTGTTGAGTTCTTAACGTAGAGCGTTGTGTGTAAGTTTAAGATGGTGGAACTAGGCACGGAGCAAGTACTAGTAGGGTTGGTACAAGTATCTTTGGAGAGGGTGACGAGAGAGAGAGAATGTTGATCGTCAACCTAATGTTCCTCTTGAACCGAATCGAATGATCGAATGAAGTCCTCTACAATATGTATCAAAGACTGTTGCAAATGGTAACCGAGATATCACAATAAGTAATGTGGGGATAGGACTACAACTAGAGGCTCGAGTACCACAAAGAATAAGACAGTAAATGATACAACTATTCTTGAGAAGTTCTTGAAAATGAAACCCGAAGTTTTGATAGAGAACCCGATGCTACTAAAGTGGAGTTATGGATAGAGAGCATTGAGAAGATATTTGCATCTTTAGGTTGTACCGCGAAAGAAAAGTTACCTTAGCAATGTTTAAACTTGAAGATGCAATGAACATTGGTGGCGATATTGCGAGATAGCTGGGAACAACGAGGATACCTCGAGTGTGGGTGAATTTCTTGAGGGAATTCAAGGCACGTTCATCCCAACAGTAGTTCGGAAAAGAGAGAGATAAAATTCATTGCTTTAGAACAAGGTAATATGACCGTAAGCTCGGATTCGGCAAAGTTCACGGAACGGCTCGCTATTGTACTTACTTAGTCCCGACGAGGTTAGAAAGACTCGAAGTTTATAAAAGGATTGAAGACTGAATATCAAAAACGTTACTCTCATTGCACCTTACGGATTATTGAGGAGTCAGTAGATCGTGCATATGCGATAGAAGGGATATAGAGGAACACCGATATAAAGGAACCCCAGGAACTGAAGGTAGTAATAATCGTAAAGAAAGATAGGCAAAACCCCGCATGATGGACAAGTTAAACAATAGTCTAGTATACGAAGTAATACAACTACTTCTAATCAGAGGCGACGAGGTGACACAATGACGTGTAACTTTTGTTTGAGAACTGGTCACACTAAAAAAGGTTGTTGGAGTAAGGTAGGAAAGTTCCTTGCTTGTGGAGGACATCACCTTAGGAAGGATTGTCCTAAGATGAGGAGTAGTTAGTCTAGAAGTGCTAGTCAGCAGTCTAGTGGCTCTAAGAGAGATAGAGATGGTAAGCCTAGGGCTTAGAACCATGTGTTTACGCTTAGCCAGTGCGGAGTTCCTAAGTCTACTCTGAGATAGGAGGTATTCTTTCTCTATTATTATGAGTACACGTATTATGATAGCTCATGTTCATGCATTCATATGTTGCATTGTGTGATTGGAAACTAGAGTAATATGTTTCTAAGTTTTATCTTGTGATTGAGGGAGATACCCCAATAAGAGATTGATATGTTGTTATTGGTATGATAAACTTGTGATAGACCAATAGGTAATCACATATTGTATGGTAGTTGTGTTGTCTTACCTTTACATGGCTTGAAAGTGTAAGAAGTTGTGATATACGAGTTAGTAACTATACGCTGTATGTCAACTTTGTGGATATGCCTATACATGATATTTATAAGATACATGATATAGATTGTTAATGTGTGCATGCCATGCATTGGTTGTGTACCATCATGAGATGATTATATTCTTTCATGTGACAAATATGCTTGGATTGTGTTGATATGATTGTTATTAGCATGCATATCATTCCTGTTTGGAGAGCTAGTATACTGTTACCACATGATTGAGATGAGTATTTATGGTCATGTTATGGTTGTGAATAAAACTATACCGAGTTAGAGGATTTCTACTTCATGAGAGTGTCCGAAATGTTTGCCGTTGAATACCTTATTTGTCACCTAAAACGGGATTTGAACATGTGTTGAGTTGATACTAAGGAATCAAAGAACCTAAAGGATCACCATGAGTTGAATTAGTGATTGATGGATATATGAAACCATGTGTGCAAGTCATACTTGGAGAATTTTATGAAGTGTCAATTAAGGTTCTCACATTCACTTTCAGTCTTAATACGAAGTGAACTATAAGAGAAGAATTGAGTTGTGATCTTAATCAGTATAGAAAGCGATAGCTTCTGCATCGAAGAAATTGATATGGTATAAGTGGAATTAGTCTATTCACTGACTTAGAGTTCATTGCGTTAATGTTGACTTGAGTCGGAATACTACTACTATGAAACTAAGATTTGCGCTGTGCATGGAATCAAATATTTGAAATTTCTATTATCATAATATGAACAGAATATGAGACATTGTTGATAAGTGAAAAGACTTAAAGATCTTAACTAAGTACCTGTTGCCATGCATTTGAGTTTAACATCATGATTGAGATATTGAAAATTGAAGATTGAAGACTTACCAATTATAACGCGATTATCTTGTATATGTTGAGATTGTTACACATTATAGATTATGATGGATTAATTAGCCAAGTGTTTATGTACTACCAATGACGAGGATAGGCACATCAAATGAATTAGCATCTTTGCAAGAAATGAGATATAAGAGAACGACTTGAACACAATTAGTAGTGTGATCGGTAAAGAATCCAAGAATTATCTTGAGTATACATCTTATTCTTAGATCTTATATATGTTTGAGAAGGATGATTATGACTTTCGAAAAATGTTTAAACATGTGTGATGGATTCCAAATAATAGTTACTCGCTACAACAATTGTCAGTGGAGTGTTGAAATGATATTAACTGAGACTAATACGGGAAGATAGAATGGGTTATCTCTACACGGTAATAAAGTCGGGAATCTAAACTTTGAAACCTTGTAATGATTCAATAGCCGACTCGAAAACATGTGAAGTCTACTTGAGAATGATTACTAAACAACTCTAAATCGGTAGAAGACAGTTGCATTGTTGTGATGGATATTCTCGAAAAAGTTGTCTTATCAAAGTGTATCCATGGAATTGTTCGATGAGATTCTTGTGACTGACCTTATGCAATCGAGAATGTACTTTGAGAAATAGGATATGATTATAAAGGGAATATCCTTAGTTCGTCGATGACTTCGGACTGAATTTAGGGACTAAATTCTTTTAAGGGGGAGAGGATGTAATACCCTTGGTCCTTCCTTTGGGTGTTATAGCAATCCTAATACATTGCTATCATGTTTGACATATTTGTCGATTTATTAGGAAGGCATGTTGCATGATTATACATTGATTTCATGTCTTTCGTATGTCCTGAATTGTACATTAATCCTTATGGTTATGTGAGTTTGTGATGTGTTACTGTAATAATCGAGCATTTCATTAGCATGTTGATCATATGATTATGTGCATGCATTGTTAATTTGATTATTGTGATTCATGATATCGATTATATGTATTATAAGTGTTGTGTAATCAAACCTAGGAAAAAGAGTAAAACAGAAATGAGTCTGGTCTGTTAAACTTGGCACGCCCGTGCACCTTTTCATGGTACGGCCGTGCGAGAGAGGACAGAAACTCCAGAATTGGGCTGTGAAACTTGGTACGACCGCGCGCACATTTTTGGCACGGCCGTGCGAGTGTCGGACAAATTTTACTAACCTGTAGTAATTTGGCCATAACTTTGTGTAGAAAACTCGGATTTGTAAACCGTTTGATTCTGTGTAAACTAGACTCAAAGTGATTTCCAACCATATCTTATTTGTAATTTTTAGACTTGTATATCATCCTAGGAACATCTTTGAAGTTGACTGAAAATCACCCAAACTGTTTGGACAGCTTTCTCCAAAGTTTACAACTTTGCCATTTTTACCCCTTGACTCACTTAAAACGACCCAAGACCATTTGGTCAGCCTAAAATACTCTCCAAATCACATGGGAGACCAAAAATACTCTCTCAATTCATTTCTCATCATCCATGGAGCTTGAGAGTTAGTGTGGGAGATAAAGGTGAGATTAGTGTGTGTAATTCTTGTTCTCTCAATCCAACTAACCAATCTTTGATCCAAGGCCATGCATGTGATGGGGATGATTAGGGGAGCATCTTAGAAGGCTTTGATTTTGTTTTCCTTGGTTTGATTGTGCTTTTAAGGTAAGTTACTAACCCCCTTGTTGTATGCTTTAGGGTTCTTACATGTTAATTCATAAAGATACATGTTAGACTTGTTAAAGATGATAATATCTACCAAAAGACATGTTAAATTCCTACGTGAATTAGAGTTCGTTTGCTATGGATTATAGCCCTCCGATAATTTGGTACTGGTAATATAAAGACTCCGGTTATAAGCGTAAGATGACGTCTAATTAATTTAGCAAGCCGTATATTCGAACTTGTGTAGTTTGGGATGTTTGTTTATTTGAATTACCAACTCACAAGAGTTGTTTACACGTATGAATATTAAAATACGGAATGTTAGAGACTAGTACATCAGTCTCAATGTGATAAACGATTGTTCAATGATCTTGGGATTTGACTACAAAACTATACGAATTAAGATAAGTGTACTTGAGGGCACTTGCGTTTATAAGAATGAGTTGTTTACGCTTCAAGCGTCATTGTGGGTGTAGTAATTCACACTCGATGTTAATGAACTAAATAAGTATCCTTGGGTGTTTGTGCTTGAGAACTATGTGAGTAGTCTCAACATGGGATTTGCAACTAGGCTAGCTTAGTAGTCTTAAGGTGCGTTTGTTGGGAATCATATGTGTATCTCAATGTGTAAATGTTTATAGACTAAATATGTGGTCTAATGGTTCTTGAGAAGTACTTGCAAATATGTGCTTGTCTGATTATGTGATTCAAGACTAAATATGTGGTTTTGAGATGTTGATTTATTACTTCACAAAATGTGTTTAGTAATGTGTTAAGGTAGGATCATTGACCTCCTTGGTTGGGATAAGGTTCACAACTTTGGAACCTTATTGTTGTTGTTATGTTACGAGTAAATATCTACTTGTGAGTTGTGAAAGTCCAGCTGGCGTCGTCATTACTAATGTTATGGTGGGATGACATATAGTCTTTACGAATTCGTTTCGTGATCGCTATAAGTCGCGTACCGGTATGCACACACACCTCACCTGTTGGGCACAGGTGGGAGGTTGCCCCTCTGTTATAGCAATACGCGTGACTTTGGTTGCTAAGATCCGGTAGATTTTCGGGGATCTAGGTAGGTTCGGGGATCGGGATATCGATACATCATAGACGAGTATCGATACACGTTGTTTATTTTGTGTATTGCAGGAGCAACGCAAAGAAGAATAAAGAGAAACAATATCCTTTGTTATGTGATTTACTTTACAAGCACTTATGTGAACATCAAAGTGCTATGTGTTTAACATGAATTGTATATCGTTGATGATATTTCATGTTTGAGTTGTGATATATAGAAATGCTATCACTTGATTTCGATTACAGCTGAGCATTATGCCATGTCATGTAGTTGCATTTAGTAACTTACTGTGTCATTATAACTCATTTGTTTTTCCTTAAATCCGAGCCAACCATGAAGTTACCAGTGAGGTCGGCGAGATCACAGTTAGTTAGCAGGTTGTCTTTTTGGCTTTGTAACTCGTGGAACTGTTTATAGTTGTAGTTGTTTTATTTGGTAAGGATGATTGGTTTGTAAAGTTATATAGACTTTACTTTGGGGTAGAATTATACTTTGTTGTTGTATTATTCTTTTGGTAGCCGACATGTATGTCGTGCTTGTGTATAGTTGGTTATTATTACAGTTATTGTTCCGGCATGTGGTGGCCGATGATGTTAACATGGTTGTTATTAGTTGGTGTTCCGACAATAGTATCGCCGATGAATTATTTTATTTATATCAGGTTTATCCGTTGTGTTTTGTCGTAAGTACGGGTGGTTACGCCACGTGCTTTTCATTTTTTTGTTAGTGTTGGTTCGTTTGGCGACTCGACCTTGGGGTTTCGTGTTGGAATCCGGGTCGGGGCGTCACACAGTGTCTCATTAAATCTCAACCATACATATTTCCTTATAAAAATTGTAAAAAGAATACAAACTAAAATAAAAAGTACACGTGTAAGACTAGGATTAAGTGGAACACATAGTGTGATAGAAAGTGAGATAGAAGATTTGAAGCCCTTCAACTCATCTCAATACATTTGACATAATCCTAACATAATTACAGAGATAACAAAAATATATCATTCAAAATCCTAGCATAATTACCATAATTGCTATGGCATACTTACCCCGTTTTACTTTTCCTAAAATAAATGAATTACTGTAACGCCCCAAACCCGAGCCCAATTAAACAGCCCAAGCCCAAAACGTCACCGCTCGAAATCCAACTAAACCAAACCAAATTTAGCAATACATCAAAATATATTCTTAAGGAACGTCTGCGTGAACGATAACCCAAATATTACAATCACAAAAATTCAAACCCAAAATGATTTGTCTCGCAGACTAACTTAAATTATTCGAACATTAAAATTTAAATTAGTCTAATTACAAGGAACTCAATAGAATATCTTCCAACTTATCCTTGCATGCGTGTCTCAACGTAAAAACTTTAACGTCTCACTTATGACCGAGGAGAAGAATAAAGTGAAGGGTGAGCGAACAATGCCCGAAGTTCGCCGCCGCCCTTCCGGTTTCTAAAGAAGGGTGGACGCACAAAGAGAATATTCGAAAATGAAACAATGCTATAAAAGGTGGTTTACAGTTCATGCGATACTTTATAACGAAACGAAATAGTGCGAACGGATTAGTGTTTCACAAATGAGAGTTCAAGGAAAAGAAACATGCAAAGTACGAAGTCGAGTAACCCAATCGTCACCAACCGTCCCATACCGGCTAGTCACGACGGATTACTCACGATGTCATGATCACGTAGGTGGTCCATTGACCATTCACATAAATGCCCCGAAGGGTGCCAACATTTTACCCCAAGGGTAACTATTAGAAGGTAAGTCATGACTACCGCACTGCAGGCCAGTGGTGCAAAAATATAAGGTCCACTCTATACCCGGTGGCGGGTTGTTCGTAATCACGAACTAATTAAGGTTCACTCTATACCCAGTGACGGGTTGTTCGTAATCACGAACTAATTAAGGTTCACTCTATACCCAGTGACGGGTTGTTCGTAATCACGAACTAATTAAGGTTCACTCTATACCCAGTGACGGGTTTTTCAACTAGTGATCATAACGGAGTTCGAAATAAAACAACATTATCAAACGATACATACGAAATTTACTTTCAAGTATAAGCATTTCATCAAATACCAAAGATATGACATGAGGTTTGAAGAATATAATACAACGAAATGCGAAACGACGGAGTCAAAGCAAATTCCGACACGAGGTCGGGTATGGTAGTCAAAACGGTAATTTCAAAAAATAAACGAGTAACCTAACGCCGAAAAATTATATTCGCAAAATAACTTAAAAGAAGCGAAATCCCTTACCGGCTAATTTTGCGGAGATAATTAACTCGTACGTGAATAATGTCCGTCACGCGCTCGTTCAAATCTAATTCCAACACGAAAAATACTAATTACTAATAAAAATCTCTCTCAATAAAATATACTCTAATTACTAACATAATTTAGTATTGTATAGTAACTATTTTATTACTTTACATTTTATTTTATTTATTTATTTATTTATTATTATTATTATTATTATTATTATTATTATTATTATTTTACTTTATTTTATTTATTATTATTTTTTATTACAACACACCCCAAAATATACACACCAACTTCCATTATTAACCAAGTCATCCCACACAACCAAAATCCACACCTCTTGCACACCAGTATACTCAACCCAAAAATACACAGAATAATCACCTTCATGCACCACACGCACAGCACACACTACACACACAAACACACACAAACTCACTTACATATTCTATGTTTTATATATATATATATATAATATTAAACACACACATCCATCTAACACACACACCTACACTATACGCACACACACACTGTCCAAACACACACACACAGTACACACGTACATGCATCACACGCACACACACACTGTCCATATATATATGTATATATATATATAATATATTAAATACACACATTCTCCCATGCGCTGACCACACACACTCCTCACAAATACACCCAAACACACACCCAACTCTCATTTTTTTCTTCCAGCTTCTCTCCACTTCTTTTCCTTCTTCTTTCCTTTCTCTTCTCTTTTTTTCTTCCAGCTTCTCTCCCTCTTCTTTTCCTTCTTCTTTCCTTTCTCTCTTTTTTTTTTTTTTTTGTCTTCCAATTAACAAATCAACATACATTATCCATACACAACAATCCACGCACGCACACCACACACAAACACACACAACCACACTTACCACAGCTTAACCAAAACACTCACCCATATCTCTCTTCTTCCCTGTTCTGGTTTTTTTTTTTTTAAATCTAATTGACATCCACCCCTCCTGCCATTGCCAGTATTTACTCCTCCCTCCACATGCCAACATATAATCACACTTACCCAATAAATTAACAATCACTCTCTCACCGATAACAACCAAGAGAAAACAACCAGCTTAACAAAAATTAAAGAATGGAAGGAAGAAAGGAACCAAAACTCATATGATATTATTATCATTATACTTTACATCCACACAATACGATTAGAGTTGCACAAGTAAGAGTTACCTCCGTTTAGCTATTCACGAACCACCTCGGCTATTCACGAACACGCCGCACGACTCCTTTGTGCCGTCACTTCCCTCTTCAAAAGCTTCCCAATTTTCTCTTCCACCTCCGACTCAACTTATCTCTTTAATCTTTGGAGACTCCCAATTACTCCTCCTTTCTTAAAATTTCACAATCCTTATCCCCGATGTAACTAACTCTTGCGGCTAAACATCTCCGAGTTTGCTTATTATCACTATTATTATTATTATTATTATTATTATTATTATTATTATTATTATTATTATTATTATACTTAACTCTTGAGCTAAAACTAATGGACTAATTTACGGGTCAAACCCAATAACAATAACAAAATTTATCGGACCCAAATTACACCTTTATTACGAAAAACAAATGGCCCAAATAACAGATATAATCGGCCCAACTAATCGATATAACTGGCCCAGAATAAATTACAATATTGATTTATGTAATTTATTATTATTAACACAAAATTTGGGGTATTACACTCTCACCCCCTTAAAAAAAAGTTTAGTCCTCTAAACTTCTCGTACCTGATTACACAAAAACTCAGGATACTTCGTTCTTATCTCTTCCTCGAGCTCCCAAGTAGCTTCAAAGCACCTACAAGGAGTCATAAATTCTAAAACCTATTTAAATATCAAAATATCTACGATGTAGTCAATATCCAAAAAATTTATCTTTAAGTACTTGTACCCCCGAGTTCAAAACCAAACGTCACAGCCTTAAGTTAATCAATTGATATTTTCCAATCTAATTTGATTTACCTTGAGTTGAGCCGCTTCTAATGCTAAACACTTTCCTAAGGGTTACTAGCTAACATACGAGTTTCGGAACATATCATAACCTAAGTCGTACTTGTGCTCAACTTGGCCCGAAGGCCTTCTACAAGCCGTTCTAAATATTTGAGATAAACCTAGCATAATAGTCTGACACTGTCGAGATTTTTGTCCAACGATTTTATCCAATTTCCTCTCTCAAGGCTTGCAATATTGCCCTTAGAAGTTATTCATATTCTTCCCGAAACCTAGGTTCATCAAGATATCCTGAATAGACACAACTGTCCACCGATCAAGAAACTTTTGAGACTCCAATCAATAAATCCTTAAACGCAGTTGGGGCATTCGTTAGTCCAAACATCATTACCAAAAACTCATAGTGCCCATACTTTATCATTAAAGCAAATGACTTATCCATCCCAAAGTTACATTGAAATTCTTAATGTATAGAGTAATCAAATCAATAGGCATCCCTCCATATCAACACCTATGTTCGAGGTGACAATTTATAAGTCGTGCAATTTATATCATCGTTCGAGTGTAAAGTACTAGGATCAATACAAACTTAAACGTCGCGAAGACAAAGTTATACGGTACCTGCCACTATGCCATGGTTGTCTGAGCACACAAGGTAGCGAGAAGTCACAACACTGGATAAGGAAAACGAATTGCTATCTCACGATTGCTAAATAGGAATGACGCATATCCACTACGCATATTATAATAAGGTATGACAAAAATTTCTAGCTGTTCTCAGACACAAACATGAATGTGTCATGCTTATATAGAGTTAAAACATTATTCAAAAGTGAAACATACGAAAATGACTTCCTTCGAATAATATAACTAAAACTAGTTGGTTTCCGAATTCAAAACAACAACCCCAAAATCGCGTCATGATGTTTCAAGAAATAATAGAAAACTAACTCGAAATAAGGAAAGCTAACTCTAATGTTGAGGCTACTCTTCACTATAAACTACCCGAACCAAATTATTCATTCTTTTGGTACTCCACGGGTTGAGCATTCTTCGCGGTCATGGCATCAATCCTCCATTAATTTTTAAAATTTGACTTGTCCTTTTCTTGACCACGCGTAAACTTGCCTCTAAGTGGCTCTTGGCGTCCTTAATCTTATGCCCAATTTTTCCGCAGCTTGAAACATGCTCCACTAATCCGGTAATGCTTTTGCATGGTGACTCTTGCCACACCGAAACACTTCATCTTCTTCGTTACCCCTTGACCCCGGATAGGAATATTCTTTTCTTAGCCTTCATAACTTCTTTAAGTACTTTCTTCATATAATAGTTACGTTCTTCACGAGCCTTTCTAACTTCCTCTACAACTTGCATCCGAGTTGCACCTAGCTCACTTTCATTGCATTCAATTGTTCTTCTAAGCGTTCAACCATATCTTGTTGTCCGATTGGTCCACTTCCACTTACATGGTTAGGTCCACCACAATACCCATGTGTGATTCTTGTCTCCATATCACCGGTCCTCGAATGAAAAGGCTCCTCTTGTCCATCAAGCCGCAAATTAAGCCTCCTCGCCATTCCAACGAAATCTCGACTTCCGAGAGCCGCTTAGTTGACTTCTCCAATTCTTGATCCACTCGTCTATCAACGTCTCTTCACCCATCATTCTCGATACGACATCCTAAAAATCATCATAAAATTCAACTTTCAATAAATTTTTCGAATGAGCACATTAACCTTAGAATTTGAACCGACCCCAATATTCAACTCAATCAACTAATTTTCTTAAATTCCAAGAACGTGACGCAGTTCAAGATATATTTATATTCGTATAACTCAACTCATATAATTTATCAAATGAGACTACCAAAACGAACCCCTAATATACTTACCGAAGAAGATACCCTATCTTAAGAGGTCAAACCAAGGCATATCTAACTTTTTTTCTTGACACTTATATAAATTCAACTACGATAAATTAAATCAACAATATTCAAAAAGACGCGTATACGAAAAAGAAAATATATATATATTTTCAAATTTTATAATTAAAATCCATTCTTTTTTTTTTTTTTCAGATTCAAACAAAAACTCATTCTTTCTTCGGCAATTAAAAGGATTATGGCCTACTCATGTTCCTAAGAGTCTTCATTACTAGGGTCATCCTTACGATGCATTAACTGTATCACTTCCCTAAATATCCAACAGTGATGCTAATATCAATAAAGTAATATGGTAACAATACCTGCTTGCACAATCATAATCTTAATTCTATAATCGTTTCTTAATTCTAACGGCTTCTAAGTTTCTAAACCTTCAGACCTAAAGCCTAAGCTTTGATACCAACTTTGTAACGCCCCAAACCCGAGCCCAATTAAACAGCCCAAGCCCAAAACGTCACCGCTCGAAATCCAACTAAACCAAACCAAATTTAGCAATACATCAAAATATATTCTTAAGGAAAGTCTGCAGCGGAACGATAACCCAAATATTACAATCACAAAAATTCAAACCCAAAATGATTTGTCTCGCAGGACTAACTTAAATTATTCGAACATTAAAATTTAAATTAGTCTAATTACAAAGAACTCAATAGAATATCTTCCAACTTATCCTTGCATGCGTGTCTCAACGTAAAAACTTTAACGTCTCACTTATGACCCGAGGAGAAGAATAAAGTGAAGGGTGAGCGAACAATGCCCAAGAAGTTCCGCCGCCCTTCCGGTTTCTAAAGAAGGGTGGACGCACAAAGAGAATATTCGAAAATGAAACAATGTTATAAAAGGTGGTTTACAGTTCATGCGATACTTTATAACGAAACGAAATAGTGCGAACGGATTAGTGTTTCACAAATGAGAGTTCAAGGAAAAGAAACATGCAAAGTACGAAGTCGAGTAACCCAATCGTCACCAACCGTCCCATACCGGCTAGTCACGACGGATTACTCACGATGTCATGATCACGTAGGTGGTCCATTGACCATTCACATAAATGCCCCCGAAGGGTGCCAACATTTTACCCCAAGGGTAACTATTAGAAGGTAAGTCATGACTACCGCACCAGAGGCCAGGTGGTGCAAAAATATAAGGTCCACTCTATACCCAGTGGCGGGTTGTTCGTAATCACGAACTAATTAAGGTTCACTCTATACCCAGTGACGGGTTGTTCGTAATCACGAACTAATTAAGGTTCACTCTATACCCAGTGACGGGTTGTTCGTAATCACGAACTAATTAAGGTTCACTCTATACCCAGTGACGGGTTTTTCAACTAGTGATCATAACGGAGTTCGAAATAAAACAACATTATCAAACGATACATACGAAATTTACTTTCGAAGTATAAGCATTTCATCAAATACCAAAGATATGACATGAGGTTTGAAGAATATAATACAACGAAATGCGAAACGACGGAGTCAAAGCAAATTCCGACACGAGGTCGGGTATGGTAGTCAAAACGATAATTTCAAAAAATAAACGAGTAACCTAACGCCGAAAAATTATATTCGCAAAATAACTTAAAAGAAGCGAAATCCCTTACCGGCTAATTTTGCGGAGATAATTAACTCGTACGTGAATAATGTCCGTCACGCGCGCTCGTTCAAATCTAATTCCAACACGAAAAATACTAATTACTAATAAAAATCTCTCTCAATAAAATATACTCTAATTACTAACATAATTTAGTATTGTATAGTAACTATTTTATTACTTTACATTTTATTTTATTTATTTATTTATTTATTATTATTATTATTATTATTATTATTATTATTATTATTTTACTTTATTTTATTTATTATTATTTTTTTATTACAACACACCCCAAAATATACACACCAACTTCCATTATTAACCAAGTCATCCCACACAACCAAAATCCACACCTCTTGCACACCAGTATACTCAACCCAAAAATACACAGAATAATCACCTTCATGCACCACACGCACAGCACACTACACACACAAACACACACAAACTCACTTACATATTCTATGTTTATATATATATATATATAATATTAAACACACACATCCATCTAACACACACACCTACACTATACGCACACACACACTGTCCAAACACACACAGTACACACGTACATGCATCACACGCACACACACACTGTCCATATATATATGTATATATATATATAATATATTAAATACACACATTCTCCCATGCGCTGACCACACACACTCCTCACAAATACACCCAAACACACACCCAACTCTCATTTTTTCTTCCAGCTTCTCTCCCACTTCTTTTCCTTCTTCTTTCCTTTCTCTTCTCTTTTTTTCTTCCAGCTTCTCTCCCTCTTCTTTTCCTTCTTCTTTCCTTTCTCTCTTTTTTTTTTTTTTTTTGTCTTCCAATTAACAAATCAACATACATTATCCATACACAACAATCCACGCACGCACACCACACACAAACACACACAACCACACTTACCACAGCTTAACCAAAACACTCACCCATATCTCTCTTCTTCCCTGTTCTGGTTTTTTTTTTTTTAAATCTAATTGACATCCACCCCTCCTGCCATTGCCAGTATTTACTCCTCCCTCCACATGCCAACATATAATCACACTTACCCAATAAATTAACAATCACTCTCTCACCGATAACAACCAAGAGAAAACAACCAGCTTAACAAAAATTAAAGAATGGAAGGAAGAAAGGAACCAAAACTCATATGATATTATTATCATTATACTTTACATCCACACAATACGATTAGAGTTGCACAAGTAAGAGTTACCTCCGTTTAGCTATTCACGAACCACCTCGGCTATTCACGAACACGCCGCACGACTCCTTTGTGCCGTCACTTCCCTCTTCAAAAGCTTCCCAATTTTCTCTTCCACCTCCGACTCAACTTATCTCTTTAATCTTTGGAGACTCCCAATTACTCCTCCTTTCTTAAAATTTCACAATCCTTATCCCCGATGTAACTAACTCTTGCGGCTAAACATCTCCGAGTTTGCTTATTATCACTATTATTATTATTATTATTATTATTATTATTATTATTATTATTATTATTATTATTATACTTAACTCTTGAGCTAAAACTAATGGACTAATTTACGGGTCAAACCCAATAACAATAACAAAATTTATCGGACCCAAATTACACCTTTATTACGAAAAACAAATGGCCCAAATAACAGATATAATCGGCCCAACTAATCGATATAACTGGCCCAGAATAAATTACAATATTGATTTATGTAATTTATTATTATTAACACAAAATTTGGGGTATTACAATTACAATAAATGAACCTTCCATAAATAGCTTCCACAAGGCTATAATAATAGATGCATCTCATTTCTTGGTACTGCAAAAGTCTTGAACCTATCTTATAGTTCTATCAATGGCAAAGCTCTCTGCAACCTTTCGCAGCTTCTTTATCCTCCAGTGTCTTATAGGTATGTTATATCATTAACTTGAGAAATCTATAGTTAAATTGTAGTGGTTACTTTATACATATAGCTTCTAGTTGTACGAAGATGCAGTATCTGTCTATAGAATCCGTTTATGCAAACTTTAAAATGTTGTACAATACTTCCTAAATAGTTGGAAATTAAAATGATTTTTCTTTAGACAAATGATATTACGAGTTTGAGCTTGTGTCATTTCTACGAACATTAGGGTTAGTGTTGTTAGATGAAATTTATTAAGATCTCTACACTTAAATTAAATTTGCAATCCATGCCATTACTTTGAAAGGGCAAATTCGATCTAATGGTGTAGAGATCTAAGTAAATTAATCTGACGGCACTAATAATAAAGCTCGTATGAATACCACAAGCTCGATCGACCTCGTAACCATGCCCGACCCTGAGCCATGTCTTGGGGGCGATCACCATGCAAATTTCTGTATACCATTTTAATATGTAGTATAATATATTATGTAATTATAATTGATTTTGTGGTTCAATGGATAAGATAGTTATTTATTAAAAAGAGATTTTGGATTGATACCTAGCAAAGTCATCCAACCTTTTGTTTTATTTTGGTTTGCTGAATTTAATTAACAAACCTTATTTATGCATAATATATAATATATTAGTATAACTTTGTAATTGACTTTTTGACTCAATGGATAAGGTGTTGTTTTATAAAATTAAAGGTTTTGGGTTCGACCTTAGCGGAGTCATCCAACCTTCATTTTATTTTGGATCTGCTGAATATACTTATAAAAAAATTTTTTTTTAACTGGATCATTAAAAAAGTAAAAATTGCTTAGATTGAAATACAAGTCCAATTATAATAATCATTGGGTAGATTATAACAATATTCCAAGTAAAAATCAGGTTCTATTGCTATTGTACTCAAAATATGCAAATAAAGTATATTGTTTTTTTTGTAAATTGTGTAAATCGGTGCAGAATAGTAATTTTTAATAATTATTTGATACTTATTCTTTCTTGTATGTTTGTAAATATTGCACTTTTTCAATACTTTGAATGATAAAAAGTAAAAAAAAAATTTGTGTAAAATTATTATTTTTATATTTCAACAAGTGCCCCTATATTTCTTTTCGCCTTGATCGCCGTGCTCGTAACATCATACCTCTCTCCTGAATTATACTGTGGATACTAAATATATAATTTTATGATGATGGATGCAGTTATTTTGTTCACATCAACAATGGAGGGGAATGCTTTTAGTTCAAGGAAAAGCTCGAACAAGCATCCGAATGGTGATGGGTGTATTGGATGTCCTCCTCCCACACCTCCAACACCCCCAATAAGAAGGAACTGCAACGCAGGATTAGGGCCTTGTACGTTTGCTTGCCAATCCAATTGTTGCAACAGCAAGTGTGCCGCTAGGTTTAACAATGGCGTTGGATACTGTGACGACAACCTAGGTTTTGCTCACTCATTGTGTCAATGCCAGTATACATGTTAAACTTGGAGTACTATTTATTAGTATTTGAAATTTGAAAAAAAATAAATAATTTTATCATTTTTTCCGGTAAAATCTTTATTCAAACTCAAAGAGTTGATTCAGTGGCTTGATTGTTACTAAATTTTTGTGATAGAGTGATTTATTTAACGGGATATTACGTGTTTGAATTCTTTAACCCGCGCTCAGTACCACGAGCAACCAATACTAACACTTGTATTTACTACAAGAAACATGACACGCACGATGAGAGCACAACGACTTAGAGCCCGTTTGGTGTAGCGTTTACAAACGCTGTTTTAAAAACGCAGTGTTTTAGAAACATGTCTTTCTTTATAAATACGTTTGGGATATCACTTCAATACGCAGTTTTTTTTTTCTAACAGCATTTTAAAACCTGCGTTTTGGGAAAAAGCTGGGAATTCCAGCGTTTTAAAACGTAGCTGCGTTTTGAAAACGCTGCTTTTTCTGTTGCAGTATTGAAACACAATTTTTACAAATAAGCTATATTTTATCCCTGTGTTTTGGCCAAAACGCTCGATCAAACGGGCTATAAATGAATTCAAGTAATAAATGCAAATGAGGAGTCAAAGAATCTAATAAGGTCCTCTAGCTTAATATTTAGTGTAAGAGCAATGCTACGTCAACTGCTCGAGTGTACCGAAATCATCAATTGCCTGCATTATGCATTATAGGATTGTACATTTTCTGTGTACGATGCACCTCTAAGTGCTGGCAGTTGATTTGGATGAGACATCAATGTGGAGAAATAATTTAAATGAGAAAGATTAATTTGTTGATGGGATATATTGGGTATTCACCAATTAGAAGCAAATCAGCTTAGTATTGGGCATGCTTTTAGAATTGAAATCCTCTCAATTACTTTTCAAACAAATTTTCTCAATGCAACATTGAATTGTCGTCTTATGTCTCTTGTTTACGTGGCGAACATCCGGTGATGCTTTGAAAAAAATTGCGTAAAAAGGTATTGGAGAGTCATTAAAAATAATATTCTCTCTATTTCGGATAAATATTTCTAATAAATAAATAGAAATTAAGAAATATAATTAATGATGTACTGTAAAATGTATTCTAACGCTAATAATTATGAACATTAATTGAGTTAAACTATTTTAAATAATTGAGTTTCTTTGGGATATGTTATATTAAATAAAACTTTAAGAGTATATTAGCAAGAATGGTAGATAATTTGTAAATCAAAAGCTTTTAAGAACATTAGTTAGGACATCTCAAAATAAAAAGTAAGAACATTTATCCGGACGGAGTGAATATTGGATTTAGTCATATATTGATAAATATTCCTGCAATTGGAAAGTTTCTATGAGAGATCTCACCAAAAAGAAAAATGATAAAGCAATATATTTTACTTACAGATTTGGTTTATAACAAACATTAAAGTGTTATACGGTACAACTTATACAACACCTTGCTGCTTGCTGTAGTCCAAACCTGTAAATAAAATAGAAATTGCTGGCCGATTTATTTTCTGAAATTTTTTTTCTTTCCAGTATTTTTTTTAACCAACAAAAAGCACTTTGAGAATTTTCTTCCTAAAATGCCCTCAACAACATCATTGCTTCAGATTTGAGGTTCGAATTGATGTATAAATGATTTCATGTTGTTAATATAGTCTTTCTTCATGTTTGGGTATTAATTTCCATGCATAGAGAACACGAATTTGATCACAATTTGATCAAATTCGAATTTTTTGAATTCATCCCGTTTTTCTTTGTTCTTGGGCTATTTTGACAACTTTAATCTATGTTTTAAGCTTCGAATTTGTTTAAAATCAATCCCATATTGTTATCTTAACTTTGTACTACATTTGTGCACAATTTGTCTAAAAAAAAAAATAATAATAATAATATTTTCGAGATCCAAATCGAACTTGGCAGTGTGTTGTTCGAAAACAGAGGGAGATGTTCTTAGACTGATTTTGGGACTTTAATCAATGATTTGAGTTTGAATTTTGTATAATATCAATACCATACTGTTATAGGAAGTTAATACCATGTTTGTATGTAAATTTTTCAACCAAAAATAACCATTTTAATCGATTTTGATATTATATTAAATTGGGCATTGGATGCCTTGAATTGGGCATCAAGATGTTTTAAATTGGGCATCGGGATGCCTTTAATTCTCTCATCGCATATCGGGTAACGCAATGGGATCTACCGCCCGATCGGGTTGTAAGGGTCAAGGGGCGTTTCTTGTGGGGGTTCGGAGGCAACGCTCCCGAAAGGTAAACGAAAATCATGTCTCCTCCACGGTTGAAATTTAAACAAGGCCTTGGTTGCTCATCGCGATGATTAACCAGGCGATGCCTTGGATTACTCATCGCGATGCCTTGGATTACTGATGCGCGCATGTTTTTCTTTCATTAATGGCATAATCGTCTTTTCGCCCCAAAAATGCCTTTTTTCGATTTTAAAATAAGATGAGCGGATTGGAGCGATTACAAATGTTGAAAAAGGGACCGGCCTGTAATTCACCCAAAATAAAATCGGTTGCATTAGTATTATACCCAAAAAATAGAGTCACACCCAATTCTAAGGAAAAATACAAAACAAACTTAAAAAAAAATGGTAATCCACCTTTGAAAATGCACTAATCAATCAGTAATTCATCAAAACGGTTCTGGGGTTTGATTTTTACCTTCACTAAAAGAACACTAATATTTTACGAAAAATTTATCTTTGTCAATTACTCCATTTGTTCCTAAATAATTGTCCTATTTTCCTTTGTCCGTTCTAAAAAGAATTATATTGTTTCTAAACTTTTTTTTTTAGGAAAACACTTTTATCATTTTACCTTACTTTTTCTTCCTATATTAATAATGGTTCTACATGCACATATCATTTAAAAGAAATTGTATATTATATTAATATATAATAAAGTTAAATAATTTTTCTTAATATATGTGTGCGATTAAACATGAAAATACTTTAAGAACGAAGAAAGTACTTAAGAAATTATATGAGTGTGCGATTTGATTTCTCGTTTCTTCTCACACCCATTAAATACATAAGAAAATATAATTAAATCACCTAAGGCAATAAAAAAAGATTGATAAAATAAAAAATAAGCTTAGACAATATGAAAATTACACGTAAAATGGTTATACATCACTCATAAAATTAATTACATTCCGTTTTGTGTTTTGGGAGATATAGGTTTCTGCTCCCCTGACCCAAATTTCAATGTGTGAAAGAGAGATTGTTGCCGCAGGGGAATATTCAAGATTTTGGTACCACGTAGGTTTGGTACTACACTGTTAATTTCTTAAAGATTTAGTGGGAGATCGAAATGATACCGATTGAATGAGAGAGAGAATTTCGAATAAGTAGTACATGTATTCTTGAAAACTTGGTGATTGATTGAGAGAAAGTGGATAGAGAGTAGAGTGAGTGAAAAGGTTGGTCTGTTAGTTTAGATTACATAAATTATTATTATTATTATTACTTATTTTTAGGCAAATTTTGAGCTGGGCTTGAGCCCCTCACAACACACTTAGATCCGCCCATGATTGTTGGGTAAATGACTAGGTGCTTAATGAATAACGGTTAAAAAAAAAAAAAAAAAAAAAAAACCTCAACCAAATGTCCAAAACCCAATTGCACATGTGGAAAAATTGGGTGCCACCTAAGATTTACACATTTTTCAAAGAAAAAAAACTCTTCAATGCAATTGTGGAGAAGGAATGCGAATATGATGTGTCAACTAAATTGTTTTCTATTGGTTATTATGTGACGCCCTGAACCGGATCTCTATATGAAATCCCAAGGTCGAGTCCCCAAACAACACAACCAATAAGAAAAGCATGTGGCGTAACCACTCGTACTTACAACAAAACAACAATAAATTAAAACTTGAAATAATACTAAACAAGTCTTTGGCGACACAACAATCGGTGCCCAACTAACAAAACCACAAGTCTAAGACTTGGGAAAACAACTAACAACAACAACTTCCACGGCCACAACATGCCGGAGAAACAACATAAATCACGAGCCATAACATTCTCGGGAAAGAAACTAATTCAACAACAAGTTATATACACAAGCACGACATGCATATGTCGGCTACCAAAATAATATAAAGTTTACAATACTAACAAATACTACCCAAGTAAAGTTTACATAACTTTACACAACCGTCGTCCTTACTAAAAAAATACTATTAAACAACAAGTTCCAAGAGCTACTAAACCAAAATACAACTTTCGAACTAAACGGAGTCTTACCGACCTCACCGGGAACCGCTAGGCTGGCTTGGATCTAAGGAAAAACATATAAACAACAAACAGGGTAAGTCGAAACTCAATAAGTTACTAAATGCAACTACATGACATGGCATAATACTCAAGCGATAAACATAGCATGGTAATAGCATTTATATACCACAACAGAACATATATCAACATCATTGATATACACATCGTATATCTCACATAGCACCTTGATTCTTCACATAAGTGCTCTTAAATAAACCACATTATAAAGGATATCATTTCTCTTTCTCCAACTTTGCATTGCTCTTGCAATACACAAAATAATCAACTATGTCTCGATACCCATGTGTGTAGTATCAACATCACCGGTATCACTCTTTGGTTATTGACGTCCGCGGTATCACTCATCGGGTTACTTAGAAAACCAAATTCATGCGTATTGCTACAACATTGGGGCTACTTCCCACCTGGCCAACGGTGAGGGCGTATTAACTCCGCGGCGACCTATAGTGATCCCAAATATTAATTTGCAAAGGCTATACGTCGTCCTACTTTGACTAAACAACAATGCCAGTTGGACTCAATGCAATGCACAAGTTGGTATAATACTCATCTTATGTAAATAACCATCAATTACAAAAGTAGTGAACTTGATAAATGTCAAGTAGATTATATTATTCTACCAAGAATTCTCATCAAACATATTGTTTCAAGAACTTTAAACAATCACTCTAAATTACCAGTATCATTTACTCGGAGGACCAAAAACCATATCAAAAGAACTCTAATTTTCGTAGGATTTTAACATGTTGTTCGGTAATTGTTACTCTAACTTAATATCAACTTCTTAGAGTCATTACTACACTTCTCAAAATTTGGGTATAATTGCTATATGCAAAATTTTCCATTTAAAGTCTCTAACTTGTTCTTGAGTTCAATTCCATGGTTGAGCACTTAATTTCAACATGCAACATCATCCAAACCCAACACTTAGTACATGAACATGTTAAACATCTCAACATATCATTTAGACATGGAAATACCAAGTATACAAGTCATGCATGTACAATTGAGAACAAATATGTAATAGTTTCTAAGCATACAAAAGAGGATTAGTAACTTACATGGAATGGACACTTAAATCAACCAAAGATGAAATCAAAGCCTTGTGTAATGGTCTCCTAGTCCTTAGCAACACAATGGTGGTCTTGGATCAAAGATCAAATGGTTGAATAATCTTGAAGAAATGCAGAACACATAGTAATCTCACCTTTTCTGCACACACTCACTCTTAAGCTTTCAAGGTTGATGTTTTCGTGAAATAGGAGATATGCAAAGACTCCCTAGAGAGTTCAAGAGGTACAAGAAGGGCTGGTTTAAGTTTTGGAGACGTGGTCTCATAGCAACCAAGGGATTTTAAGTTAGAAAGAAACAAGAAAATTTTGGACAAACAGAGTTGAGCACGGGGCGGCCGCCTAGGCTCCCGCTTTGTCCAAGGCTAAAACATTCTGTCATCTGGGCGGCCGCCTGGGCGCCCGCTGATGTCCCAGATTTTTTTATTTTTGATAAATTGCTCTAAAATGACTCCAAAATAATATCAAATAGTCCCAAGATGGTTCTAACACTTAGTTGAAGTCAAAACACTAAATACAGGTCTCCGAAAAGTCCTAAAACCATGCTAAAAATGCAACTCATAATTAACACAAATAATTACAAGAAATGTACCGACTAATGTGTAGTAAGGTAGATGTTACATAAACTAGGAAATGTATCAAGAATCAAGGCATGATTAATCTAACATGTTACTCAAGCAATCTAGACACTTATGATTAACATGATAACATGTAACATAGTGAGCACATATGTCATAATTAAATACATGGTATTGCATCCTCTTCCCCTTAAAAGAATTTAGTCCCTAAATTCCTTACCAAGTGCATTGAATAGATGAGGGTACTTCTCAATAATATCCATCACAACAATGCAATTGTTTTCTACTAATTTCGAGTTATTTAATAATCATTCCGAAGTAGAACTTCACACTTGTTCATCCAGCTAGTGAATTATCATAAGGTTTCAAAGCATGGCTTCCCCCAACTTCACTACCGTGTAATGGTAAGTCATTCTATTCTTCCGTATTAGTCTAGTCAATATCATTTCAATATTCTGTTGACAGTTGTTGTGACAAGTAACTATCTTTTGAAATCCATCACACATATTTAAGCATTCCCCGGAAGTCATAATCATTCTCCCAAACAGATAGAAGTTTTAAGGATAAGATGTATATTCAAAATAATTCTTGGATTCCTCTTTGAGTACGTTATTCATGAAGTTCACTGTAGTCTCCCGATATCTCATATCTGTAAGGGTGTTAATCTATTTCATGTGCATATCCTTGTCGTTGGCAGTACATAATCACTTGGTTAATTAATCCATCATAGTCTATAATGTATAACAATCTCAACTTATACAAGGTAACTTCGTTATAATTGGTAAGTCTTCAATCTTCAATACCTCAATAACCATTGTTAGGTCCATGAGGATGTGCTCAGAATATAGGCTAGAGGGGGGGAGAATAGCCTATATGACCTTGATTAAAAATTTCATCAGATTTAAAGATTATGTTGAAAGATAGTGATTGAATAATTAATAAGAATAGGTCATCTTCCTTGATTAAGAAACACAGCCGATATAGTGGAATCAGCTGATGTGCATCGAAAGACTTTAAGGATGGTAGATAGGAAGATATTGTTATACTTAGCTGGTATAGAAAATTTAAGTAGTGGAAGAAAAAGTAGCATAAGTATAACAGTCAAGATTAAAGCAGATGTAAGCAAATAGGTACATGTTTATTATAACAGCAAACTAAAATCTTGTATTAGATGCATCAATTACTTTCCACAACCAGATTGCATAAGATATATATCATAAATTACAGGAAAGATAAGTAAAGGCTGAGTGTAACAAAATATGATTTATATTAAAAATCAGCAGAGGTTTGCTCAATGACAAACATGCTTAGTACATCAACCTAGACTCTCTAACCTAGCAATCTCCTAGGAAAGAAAAGGGAGAGATTAAGAAAGCGAAATTAAATTTATCAAAAATACATTGGAAGACGTAGTTAATATTTATTGAATTGTCTTCCTGTAGTATCAACTCGATAAATTTGTTGTGAGAAGAAAATATTGGGCGTTGTTCAAATAACAAGTATTTGAACAACTGAGTGCTGAGCACTCGACCAAGAGTGATGACAATTTATTGCACAATCGACAGCCCTTCTAATGTAGTATAAGTCTGCCGATATGAATGCAGTATGGATTATTATGCTCTGGTTCTTCATCGAACATCTTCAGGCTTGATCAGTCTTCAATGACTTGCAGGAAGCTTGGTCTCTAGCTGTGGATTTGAAGTGTAGCAACTAAAGAGACTGAGTCTTTCGAAAGAAGAAGAACTCAAATCAAGAACGAAGTTCTTGATCAAGCAAAGCTTCTTTGCCATAGGAATTTCTATTTTCTCTCCCACAAAGTGTTTGTGCTTACACTTGTGTTTTCTCACTCAGTGTGGTTACAGATTGAAAGCACATAGATCAACATCCCACAACACACGCACACTTTTAATGTGAGAATGAGAGTCTTCTTTTATAGGCTGGAGAAGATGAAGTAGTCGTTGGAGCTTGGATGAGTTTTTGCCCGTTAGCGATCTGGATTATTAATGCATCAGAGTGCACTGTGTGAACTGTTGGGCAAAGACTTTTTGTTTAAGCTTTGTCTTGAAGTCTATCCGTGATTCAGGCTGTCAAGATGGGACGTGACATGCAGGCCTGTAGCGCACTGTGTTTGGCTTTTTATGGAATGTAGCCTTGGAGACTGGAACCAATACACGGAAGAGGAAATGTCTTTTGAATAATAGTCAAAGCACATACATCGGTGCGTATCTTGAGCTGTCAGAAAGATCTTGTAACAGATCTATTTTTGAATTATAGCTTTGAGCAACGACCGATGTTCCTCTTGATGATTATCAGCTTCTTGGCAGTTGTCTGATGAAGATCATGGCTGATACTAGGATCTGCCGATGTAAAACTGCTGTGGTAAAGAATGTTGATAAGACATGGATAGTGGAGATGTCTGCTGGTGAGACATTACTAGTATAGGTGTTTGCTGATGAGACATTGCTGGTATAGATATCTGCTGATGCGACATTATTGGTAGAGATGTCTGCTGATGAGACATTGCTGGTAGAGATGTCTGTTAGTGAGACATTACTGGTAGACATGTCTGCTGGCGCTAGTAGAGCTAATCCATATGAAGAGTCATCTTTTCTCGGTAGGACAAAGACTCGGACAAGTACAAAAACTTCCTAGTCTAATGACCTATGCATTGTTTCATCAAGCTGCCACACTAACCGGTACACAGCCCTTTTAGCCACTTGTGAAACATGCGTTGTAATGGGAACAAGCAAATCACTGTGTTGGAATATGCAAACACATGTATCAGCTGTTTCATAGGCATATTCCTAACAACCATGTTAAACTCCATTGAATTGTATAAAGCACATAGTTTAAAATCTTTAAGTCATTTCGTGCATCAACAACGTCTCATATTCTGTTTATATGTGAGAATGGAAACTTTAAATATTTGAATCCATACATAACGTAAATTTAGCTTCATAATGGTAGTATTTCAACTCAGGTAACATCAATACTAATGCAAAAAGATTCAAGTCAGTGAAAAGATTAATCCTACTTATGGAGTACCAATTTCCTTAATGCAGAAACTATCGCCTTCCATCCTGATTTAAGGTCACAACCAAATTCTTCTTTTACGGTTCACGTTCATTTTAAGACAAAATGTGACTATGGAAACCATCAATGATACAATTAAAACATTTCAAGCATGACTTACACACATAGTTTAAGAAATCCGTCAATCGTTAATCCAATTCATGGTGATCCTCGAAGTTCTTTGATTCCCTGGTATCAACTCAATACATGTTCAAATTCTCGTTCAGGTTACATATAATAATTTGTAGTGGACATTTCGGACACTCACAAAAGTAGAGAAATCCGCTAACTCTGGTGTAGTTTCACTCACACCCATAACATAAACAGAAATACCCAACATGATCATATAGTAACAGTATACTAATTTTCTGAACAGAAATGATATGCATGCTAATAACAATCATATCAACACAACCCAAACATATTCGTCACAGGAAAGAATATAATCACCTAATGATGGTACACAACCAATGCATGGCTTGCACACATATCATGTCTCTTATAAATATCATGAATAGGCTTAACCACAAAGTTGACATACAGTGTATAATTATCTACTAGTATATCACAACTTCTTATAATTTCAAGCCATGTATACGTAAAACAACACAGCCACCATGTAACATGTAAAACAACACAGCCACCATGTAACATGTGATTACTTATTGGCCTATTGCAAGTTCATCATATTAATAACAACATTTCAAATTTATTTTTTATTTTTTTAATCGGGGTATCTCCCTTAATCATAAAATAAAACTTGGGAAACATGTTACACCAGTTTCCAATCACACAATGCAACATATGAATGCATAAACCATGGTCTAAAAGAGCTCGTATCCTACTACCAAGAATAGAGAGACTACCTCCTAACACAGATGTAGACACCGGCACTCCACACTGATCAAGCGCAAACGCACGACCCTGTACCTTAGGTCTACCATCGCTATCTTTCTTGGTCCCACTCAATTGTTGATTGACACTTTTTAATTGACTACCCCTTAGTTTAGGACAATTCCACTTCAGGTGACCGGTCTCTTTACAATAATAGCACTGTCCCGGTTTGATTCCCAACTTACTTCCACAATTATCTTCAGAATGCCGATACTTTGAACAATAGTTACCTACCAATGAATCACTTTGCTAATTTTGATCATGAGTAACATTATTACTTTGTCCACCGGGTTGTTGTCTTGGTTGCCCCTCAAACTGTGATCTATTCCGATTCCCTCTACGGTTGTTATTATTATTGTAGTCACCGCTATTACCAGAATTCTGTACTCGCCCATGATATTATGAAGATTGTTGTAAATTACTCATATTTCCTCTTCCTTTATGTTCTTCAATGTCCTCTTCTATCGCATAAGCACGATCCATTGCGCTATGGTAATCGGCAAGCTGTAGAGAAAGTAACTGTTTCCAGTACTCGGTCTTCAATCCTTTTACAAACTTCTGTGCCTTGCTTGCTTCGTTAGAAACCATGTGACTATAGTAACGAGCCAATTCTGTGAACTTGGCCGAATACTGTGCCACTGACATACTACTTTGCTCCAAGTCGTAGAACTCTCGTTCTCTCTTCTCACGAACTTTTGGAACGTATTGTGCTTTGAACTCTCTGAAAAAGTTAGGCCAGCTGTGTGGTACTCCCTGTAAATCCCAGCTTCCTTATAACACTTGCCACCAATGTTCCGCTACTTCCTCAAACTTGAACACCGCTAAGGTCAACTTCTCATCATCATTACAACCCAAAGCTGCAAAGATCTTGATTATGTGCTCGATCCATAACTCAGCCTTAGTAGCATTCGGTCCACCCACAAAGGTACGAGGTTTCATATTTAAAAATTTCTCTAGCATATTGGTGTGGTTCCTCTGTCTCATCTCAGGCTGTGGTGCTTCTACTTTCGGTTGAGGTACTCTATCTTCAGGTTGTGGTACTGCCCCACCATTAATCCGCTGAGTCATCTCATTCATGAGTTCCATCATTCTTTTATACATGTTCATAAGAGCCTCATTCTGATTGTTTCGGTTTGGTTCGGGAGGAACACTACGTTGAGTATTAACATTTTCATCTCTCTCTTCGTTTCCACCTGCAGTTGTACCAATTCTACTCGTACTCGCTCCATTCCTAGTTTTCACCATCTTAACCTACACACAACACTCGACGTTAAGATCTCAACAATAACACCATACCCACCTAGGCCATGGAACCAATCATTGTGACAATGAAACTATTGCTCTGATACCAACTGTGACGCCCTAACCCGGATCTCCATACGAAATCGTAAGGTCGAGTCGCCAAACAACACATCCAACAAGAAAAGCACGTGGCGTAACCACCCGTACTTACAACAAAATAACAATAAATTAAAACTTGATATAATACTAAACAAGTCTTCGGCGACACAACAGCCGGAACCCAACTAACAAAACCATAAGTCTAAGACTTGGGAAAACAACTAACAACAATAACCTCCACGGCCACAACATGCCGGAGAAATCACATAAACCACTAGCCACAACATGCTCCGGAAAGAAACTAATTTAACAACAAGTTATATACACAAGCATGACATACATATGTCGGCTACCAAAAGAATATAAAGTTTACAATACTAACAAATACTACCCAAGTAAAGTTTACATAACTTTACACAACCGTCGTCCTTACAAAAAGAAATACTATTAAACAACAAGTTCCAAGAGCTACTAAACCAAAATACAACCTTCGAACTAAACGAAGTCTCACCGACCTCACCAGGAATCACTAGGCTAGCTCGGATCTAAGGAAAAACATATAAACAACAAATGGGGTGAGTCAAAACTCAATAAGTTACTAAATGCAACTACGTGACATGGCATAATGCTCAAGCGATAAATAAAGGATGATAATAGCATTTATATACCATAACAGAACATATATCAATATCATTGATATACACATCACATATCTCAAATAACACCTTGATTATTCACATAAGTGCTCGTAAATAAACCACATTATAAAGGATATCATTTCTCTTTCTCCAACTTTGCGTTGCTCCTGCAATACACAAAAATAATCTATGTCTCGATACCCATGTGTGTAGTATCAATATAACAGGTATCACTCTCCGGTTATTGACGTCCCCAGTATCACTCATCGGGTTCCCAAAATCACTCTTCGGGTTACTTAGCAAACCAAAGACATGCGTATTGATATAACAGTGGGGCTACTTCCCACCTGTGGCCAACAGGTGAGGGTGTATTAACTCCAGTACGGCGACCCATAGCGATCCCAAACATTGATTTGCAAAAGCTATACGTCGTCCTACCATGACTAAACAACAATGCCAGCTAGACTCAATGCAATGCACAAGTTGGTATAATACTCATCTTATGCAAATAACCATCAAGTTCAAAAGTAGTAAACTTGATAAATGTCAAGTAAATTATATTATTCTACCAAAAATTCTCATCAAACATATTGTTTCAAGAACTTTAAACAATCACTTTAGAACTAAATATAAGTCTCAAAATTACCAATATCATTTACTCGGAGGACCAAAATTCATATCAAACGAACTTTAATTTTCGTAGGATTTTAACATGTTGTTCGGTAATTGTTACTCTAACTTAATATCAACTTCTTAGAGTCATTATTACACTTCTCAAAATTTGGGTATAATTGCTTTATGCAAAATTTCCCATTTAAAGTCTCTAACTTGTTCTTGAGTTCAATTCCATGGTTGAGCACTTAATTTCAACATGCAACATCATCCAAACCCAACACTCAGTACATGAACATGTTAAACATCTCAACATATCATTTAGACATGAAAATACCAAGTATACAAGTCATGCATGTACAATTGAGAATAAATATGCAATAATTTTTAAGCATACAAAAGGGGATTTGTAACTTACATGGAATGGACACTTAATTCAACCAAAGATGAAATCAAAGCCTTATGTAATGGTCTCCTAGTCCTTAGCAACACAATGATGGTCTTGGATCAAAGATCAAATGGTTGAATCTTGAAGAAATGTAGAACACAAAGTAATCTCACCTTTTCTTCACACACTCACTCTTAAGCTTTCAAGGTTGATGTTTTGGTGAAATGGGAGACATGCAAAGACTCCCTAGAGAGTTCAAGAGGTGCAAGAATGGCTGGTTTAAGTTTTGGAGATGTGGTCTCATAGCAACCAAGGGATTTTAAGTTAGAAAAAAAATAAGTAAAATTCGGACAAACAGAGCTGAGCACGGGGCGGCCGCCTAGGCGCCCGCTCTGTCCAAGGCTAAAACATTCTGTCATCTGGGCGGCTGCCTGGGTGCTTGCCCAAGTCCTAGATTTTTCGATTTTTGTTAAAATGCTCTAAAATGACTCCAAAATGATATCAAATAGTCCCAATATGATTCTAACAGTTAGGTGAAGTCAAAACACTAAATATAGGTCTCGAAAAGTCCTAAAACCATGCTGAAAATGCAACACATAATTAACACGAATAATTACAAGAAATGTACTGACTAATGTATTGTAAGGTAGATGTTACATAAACTAGGAAACTTATCAAGAATCAAGGCATGATTAATCTAACATGTTATTCAAGCAATCTAAACACTTATGATTAACATGATAACATGCAACAGAGTGAGAACATAAGTCATAATTAAATCCAGGGTATTACATATTAGATAATTGATTTTTTGACTTCAAAGCACATTGTTAAGGAGGATGTGAATAATTCACATCCTCCTTCACAATGTGCATTGGAAGTCAAAAAATCAATTGTCTAATAACTAATAGGAAACAATTTAGTTGACACATTATATTCTACAATTGCATTGGAGAGTTTTTTTTTTCTTTAAAAAATGTGTAAATCCTAGGTAGCACCCAATTTTTCTACATTCACATTTGCATTGTTGATGCTCTTAGAATAGAGCATGTAATTATGCATCGGAAATCGTGTGAATGCTACAAGAGATGTTAAATTGAATTAATTTTTGTCTTCATGCTCAAATGAAAAAAAAACAAAAATAAAAAACTAGAATGTTAATATAAAAAGTAAACTAATTTAAACATATTCAAAATACCAAAAGAAATTAAAATGTACCAAGAACATTCTTTGGGCTGTGTTCATGGTCCTCGGAAAACCTAGGGCTCTTTGCAAGGCATAGGTCAAAATAAAAAATATAATACTTCTTTCGTTCCTAAATTATCGGTATATTTGACATTTTTTTTTGGTAAAAGAAGATGTTTTTTAAATACAAATTTAACGTATATATTTTTATTTTTTCCAAAATCATAAAACATGTGATTTGTAGTATTTTAAAAGTACTACGAATCATGTGTTTTATGATTTTGAAAATAATAAAATATATAAGATGAAATTTACATTTGAAAAACATTATGTTGAAATAAAAAAAGACTTAATTCACAATTTGGTCACCCTACTTTGTCAGAAAATTCATTAATTTTGTTTAAAGGTTGGAGAGGATATAGACCTTACCCCAACCCTTATTATTATTATTTAATGTCTTGAAAGATTACAATTAAGACTATATAATGCCTTTGGTGTGGTTAGAACAAATTGTTTGAACACCGACCTTTCCGTTGAGAGTAGTGACGTACCAGGGTGGCTCTGGCGTAGGGCTTGAACACTCAACCTCTCCGTTAAGAGATTTGAGTAGTACTAAATGGGTCTTTGGTGAGACTTGAACAACAACGGTGTCTCTAGTGAGGCTTGAATACCCGACTTTTTAAGTACCAAATGATGTGATTTCAAGATCGTGACAAAGCGAAACTAACCAAGAACGTGGATTGAAAACAGAAAACAACGAATTGAAACGAAAAGATAGGGAGCTTCCCTCAACCCTAGGGCGGATTTAATCCCTAGAACCTTGGGGTGCAACCTTGACCCACTAATCGCAATTGATTAGGAACCAAGACTACGGAACACCACAAGCCTACAGCTCAACAAACTTGATAAGTTCAAGGGTTTGAGAATTCTAATCCAAGAAATCTCTCAAAAGCTCACAATATTGTGAAATTTCAATTCAATTAATTATCAAAGGTTATGAATTCAATACATAAGATGCCTTTATATAGGCTTAAAACCAAACCTACTAAACCTAGGAACCGTTTATTAGGAAACAAAAATACCTAAAATATTTTAAAGTTACCAAAAACAGTTAAAAATTCATCAAACAGCGCATCACCCATATTCTGGGCACAAGGCGATCGCTTTAAAGTGACCCAGGGCGATCGCCCTCCAAGTAGATTCCAGGGCGATCGCTTCCTACTGAGGTAAAGCGATCGCTTGCGAGGCAGAATCCAGACTTTTTCGTTTACAACCAAGAAATCCACGAATCAAGTTTGTATAGAATCCTTGAATCTTCCAAGCGTACTCTACAATTTCCAAGGTCTTCATTGCAATGTCGTTAAATGTCTGTTTGTCTCCGAGAGCTTCTAAAACATGCGTGAATGCCTTCTCTTGGGACTCAAATAGGCTTGAGTGACTTTGAACCCAAACAATCATAATTGTATCACTCGACTTGGGCCTTGATTCTTGGCTTGATCCATGGTTCTCATCACCAAACCTCTCCGTTAAGAGAAGTGAGCAGTACTAATTGAGCTAGACCCTATTTTTTCTTAATTTCATCACTATACTTGCCTTTTTGAGTCAATAAGCTCACTGAACTTAACTTTCGTTAGTTAAATTGGATGGATGCCTACGAAAAGACCAAAATGCCCTTTACCTTATAATTAATGAACAAAAAAATGCCCTTTACATTAAAAAATTAGAACACACTAGATGAACAAAAAAAATTAATCAATAAATTTTTTTAAGAAGAAGAAGATAATTTCACCAATTTTCTTGGAAACCCAGAATTCAAAATCACGAGACAGTTTTTAGCTGAGACCCACCAAGACTTGGGGTGCAGGGGTATTTGACGACTCCAAGAGTTGAATTTTGATGAGACAGTGAAAGGGAAATCAAAACTTGAAGCCAACATCAAGAAAAACTGACATTGATTAAGAAACCCAGAACGGGTTGAATGAAGTTGAATTTGGGAAGTCGATGGATTGCGATCGAAAAGGGGAGGACACAGAGAGAGGGAGAGGGACGGTTTGATTGCGTTGAAGAAAGAAGAATTTTTTTGGTGACAATCTTTCTTTTTATTAAGCTGAAGCATTTTTTACATGGCTTTCTCTTTCTCTTTCTAAAATGTGTATTTCTCTCTCTCTCTCTCAAGAACAAAAGGAAGAAGACGTGATGATTGAGCTCTTCCGTGTCTCTTTGGTTTGGGTGCTTTTATAAGTCTACAACTATGGGGAGGCATTTCTTCTTGCGGTTGAAGAGGGATTTCAAACCCATTTCTTATGGGTTTGGTGTTGTTCTTGTTTGATTGAATCGGGGTTTTTTGTTGCTGGACCCAAAATTGAAGTTTGATTAAAAAGCTATAATGAATGAGAATTGAATTTTGTTTGGTTTTTTCATTTATGCTAATTTTTCTAATTGATGAAGCAACATGGCTTTAAAGAATTCTAAAACCCTAGATAAGATGATCTCAAAGCATAGGCTCTAAACGCAGCCCCCCTTATGTACTAAACGCAACCCCCCTCTGCAAAATTACTAACTCGCCCTTATCTTTTTATTGTGGAAATGTGCTCTACTCCGTGTGAACATCAAAATCGTATATTTATTCGTCCAAAATAATGTTTGGATGATGGAGATTTTAATGCTTAAAGTAGGTGGGTTGAAGTTTGATAAGTGAGTTTATCCCACATTGGAAAGAAAGCAAAAGCAAAGCGACTTCATGTACAAGCTCCTTTCTTGTATGGAGTAAGCTTGTATAGCATAGAGGTTCTCTCTCGCATGCACACCTGCAGGGGGATACAAATCCCGGTTCGATTTGAGGTCCGGACCAGTGAACTCATGTGCAAGCGCGACATACGGACACGACTGTCGGACCAAATCAAGCCCCTTAGACTACCCCACGTGTTGCTATTTATTCTTTTTTGCGAAAATTGCGCCTATGAATTTTTTTTTTTAAAAAAAAGGGACATACGCCTATACCATGCGCATGTCCTCTTCAACATGCGCCGGTCTGTGCGTATGTCCTCTTTGACATGCGCCTCGTGCTGGAGCATGTACCTTTTTTCAAGGACAAGTTAGTAATTTTGCCAGGGGGTTGCGTTTAGCGACTCTCTTTCAAAGTTGCTGGCTTTCTAGAGGTTGAAGATGACCTCATTTGTGAATTTGCAATTTGACCCCCTTTGTATTTGGACATTTTGAAAAGTCAAAAACTTCTTAGTAAAGGTATTTTGGGTACATTTAGAAATATAATAGACGGAGATTCTAACGATAAACGGTAAGAGGAGGGGAGTCTAATTAAGAAATCAACATGTGGGACAAAATGAATTTGTGGTTTTTTGTTTGTTCTTGGTTGCAATGATTTTTAATAATTTAGTAAGAGCAATTTCGGGTTTTACGAAAAATTTTAAGATTTTTATTCAAAAATCTGGACGGAGTGATGAACTTAATATTTATGTCTAAGTGTAGTGATTAAATTGATAGTTATTAGTAAGGGTATTTTTGGAATTTAAAAAATAGTAAGCTTTTCATCCAAAAATCTGGATGGAGTGATGAACGTACGTGGGATTTATGCCAAGTATAGTGATGATATTGGAAAAAAAAAAAGAGTAAAGTTAGCTTAATGAATTTTTTGCCAAAATAAGATGACCAAATTGTGATTAAGCAAAAAAAAAAAAAAAAAAAAGAGTCAAACATGTCGATAATTTAGGAACAGAGAGAGTAATAGTAATGATGATTTATTATCTATTATCTATTACTAAAGAAGAAACCACTGTTGCGACGTGACATCACTAGGTTAACTTTTTCCCCACTTAAAACAAATACCATTCATTTCTTACTTGATTCTCTCTCTCTCTCTCTTCGTTAATGTTACTTTTTTTTCACAATTTTTAAAGCTCTCTTGAGAGTTCACTTTGAAACTGTTGCAGAATTAATCCAGTATCAAGATTGTTTTGATACCAATTGAAAGATCACTTAGAAACTGTTGTATGTTTTACAATAAGCCTTGGTACATAACAACTAAGCTATATCAATTGAAAGAATCAAAGATCAATTTTATCTCGTAGGTATCTTTTGGCTATTACACAACTCTGATACCAATTGAGAGATCCCGTTTTCTCCATGCTTAATTCTTTACAAATATTGAAGGTTGAATGGCTTAATGAGATTGATACTGTCTTGCCGTTCAATATATTGAAAGAAGGCAGTTTCCTATTGTAATGATCAAACCCTAGGTACAAAATGTTAATACACACTATATACTGATCATTTAAATAGATTAACTCTGAAATTAAGAACAATTGTTTGATGAGAAGCGAAAACAGTCGAGATTGGGTCAAATAACTAAAATTGTAAAACAGAGTTATGCACATCGAAATTGATTTAAGCAGTGATCTTAAGACAAGTTATGATCTTATCTTATGAGTGTGTGATGTCTTGATGATTATAAACAATATAAGCACATTTTGAGGATTAATTGAACAAAATAATATAAACAGTTAAGTTCATACACAAAGCTGAAAATAAAATGCAAAAATGTAAAGAGTTTAGGGATAAAGAAATTGACACAGTGATTTACAGTGGTTCAGATCTCTTATACTATTTCCACTCCTCACAGCCCTCTGGCTCTATAAGGTAATAATCCACTATAACTCTCTTAATTACACACATTATTGGGAGTCGAAGGAGAGATCTCAATTCCTTCTCAACTAGTTGGCTCTCCAACTAGGTTCTCTTACACAATACACATGGGGGGGAGGTTGCTTCCTAATACAATGACTCTAAATAGTCTAATGAAGCTTCTATTGTGGCTCAATGTCACTGTTTGACAGTTGCTTGTTGTGCAACTATTATTAAGAACAGTTGTGTAGTTGCGTTGCTTGATTTGGCAGTTTGTAGAGTGATTTTTGATTGCAGTAGGATGGTTGATGCTTATATAGCTTGGATATCAAATATCTTAGGTTATTCTTCACAGACTAGTACTTTGCTGTTTTGCTACTATAAAGTTTATTAAACTCTAATCTTTCTAGTCTCTGTATCCTTTCTCTGATATATATTTGAGTGAACTATACCATCCTAATCACTCTCTTTGCGACACATTATGGAGAACTTTCCTTTATATAGGCAATGATTGAAAAGTTTTCATTGCATTTTAGTTGTTATACAAAGACTAGATGAGCTACTTATAACTCATGTCCAGTCTATGTGGCATGCAACTTGCTATCAACTTGCAATGAATATTTTTAAGGGTTTGGAATATCCTTTTAGGGTTTGTATCAGTAGGTTTTCTTCCAATAAGAATTTAGTATGTCATATCACTGAAACTGTCCTTGCTATGATATCTTAATTGTTTTATCAAAACAATTAAGCTGCAAAATACATCTTAGCTGTTTGTGTTCTTCATATCTGATTCTTCTTGGTTGTTTATGTTTCTTGGATAATAACTCTTGTACATTAAGCCTAATAACCAGTTTTATGGGAAATTATAATAATTTGGTTTTGCAACATCAAAACCCTAAAAATCTAGGTCCTAACAATTTCCCCCTTTTTGATGATTTGCAAAACATAGTCCTCTTATCAGTATCCTTTAAAATAATTCTCTTTTCATAACTGACTTATTATTTAGGAGGAAATCCATGTGTACAAAGTCAAAAAGTTTACAAATGATTACATAAAGTATTCTATAAGAGTTATGTTATTTTTAGATAGCTGTTTGAATCATAGTAACACTTGTAAGCTAATGCTTGTCTTTGAGATTAACTTGAAACTTGTTATGTTGCCCTTTTCGGTTTTCAAGAGACTAAAATCAAGACACATGTCTTTTTATTGTGTCTTTTTGACTTTTGTATAGTTACCCCTATCATGAGCCATATGTTTCTATTTCATGATAGCATGTAGTATAAAATAGAGTAGGAGTTTTAAAGTGACTGCGAAGGGAGAATTTAGACATACGAAATCAAGCACAAATTGTTTTTATAGTACAAGATCAAATTGTTTTTCAAACAAGGATCAAATTGTTTTTAATAAAAATTCTCAATATTCATCCAGGCCAGTTAACTGGATCTTCAATGTCCTTTTCTAGTTGGGCCATCTCTTATTCTTCTTCATCCAAATTTCTCTCTTCTAGCTTTTGGACTGGTGGAGGTGGAATTGGAGTTACAAAGCTTGTTCTTGCAGTTACAACTTCTTCTTCTTTATTGTCTATTCCAGAGCTTTCTCCAAATTTGAATGCCTTTTCTTTTAAGCTTCTCTTCAGTATTCTAGTCATCGGTTTTCTTCACCAAGCTCTTGAGTTTTCTTTTGTTGAGCTTTAACTTCTTCAATTAATGTGTCTAATGGAAAGAGTTCTTGTTAGGTCCCATGGGTCCTTTAGACATGATGCATAAGCTCAGCCTATCTTACTCAAATTAAAATTTTCTATTGAAACTTTAATTGACAAGAGTGTATTCCATGATAAAAGTAAACTTTTGCTGATGAACACTAAGTAAATCAACAACAGTTTATGCGAAGCGGAAGTCTTACGGAATACGTAGTTATATATATTGCCGGTAGAAAGAAATAAGAAGGTAATGTATCAGCATATATATATATATATATATATATATATATATATATATATATATATATATATGGGAGTATTTAATGGTTACTTTTTTATTTAACCATCAATAGTTACTCTCATTTTCAACCATTGGATCAAAAATTAAAGGTTGAAATTTAATGCATTAAATGACTCACCTACTTGCATTAATTGTATTTTCCAACTAACCATTAAATCTCAACCTTTAATTTTTGATCCAATGGTTGAAAATGAGAATAACCATTGATGGTTAAATAAATAAGTAACCATTAAATACTCCCATATATATATATATATATATATATATATATAACTTATGAATAAAATTGCTGAAACAATAAACAAGAAGTAAATGGAACCAACGATTATATTCAAGAGATGCTAAAGTATAGTTTACAAGTTTGCTGATAGAATAAACAATATAGAACAGAATGCAACAGGTTGAATTGACGAAATGTTTTTATATTAAATTCAGCAAAGGTCTACCAAAATAGCATACATGCATAGTACATCAACCTATGACACTCTAATCCTAGCAAACTAGCAAATCGTGAAAAGGCAATGAAATTTAAGACAACCAATGAAACTAATGTATTCAATGTACTGCACTTCCAATCTATTGACAACATATATCCTAGCAAACTAGCAAATCGTGAAAAGGCAATGAAATTTAAGACAACCAATGAAACTAATGTATTCAATGTACTGCACTTCCAATCTATTGACAACATATATACACCTTTTGAGATTGTATATCCTATATAAACAATTGTCATATCCCACATCGGGTAGATGTGAGACTTGTGTGTGCCTTATAAGTGACCACCTACTACCACTAGGCACTAACCTATCCATGGACTTTTGGGTGGCTTGTGGTGGGCCAGTTGACCCAGGTGCTTAGTGGGCCAGTGCGTGGGCTATGCGTGGCGGACCAGCCTTCGGGCTCGAGTTGTTACAAATTTGGTATCAGAGCGGGTCCCGGCCAAAAATATGTTGGAACACATTGTCCGGGGTGCCGATCCTTTGGGCCTCCTTTGGGTCTTGACGAGGACGTCAAGGATTCAAGTGGGGGAGATTGTGATATCCCACATCGGGTAGATGTAAGACTTGTGTGTGCCTTATAAGTGACCACCTACTACCACTGGGCACCAACCTATCCATGGACTTTTGGGTGGCTTGTGGTGGGCCAGTTGACTCAGGTGCTTAGTGGGCCAGTGTGTGGGCTATGCGTGGCGGACCGGCCTTTGGGCTCGGGTCGTTACAACAATGAATTGGGTTTCACGATACTGGAGACATTGATTAAGAACAAGAGACATTTGATAACCTCATTTCCAGTTATGGAAGAAGAGGATCGTGGACAACTTGCTCTTCAACAATGTGCTTCAGTGTGAGAATGTGAATAGACTTATTTTCAGGTTATTCAAACTATAAAATTCTGAATAATGAGAGGATAACTTACCCACCAACCATAACATAATTTCATCAAACGGCAGGCGTTGCAATGATATGCAAGCCTTCCATTGTGAGTAAGATGTGGAAACTATATCTATGCTCATCCTTTGACATCTTCTCTCTTTTGGTTACACTCCAGTCAAAGACTCCTTGTCCATGATCTCTTGTTCAACAGATGTTTCTTGAGGCATAGAGACTAAGTCTTTCGAAGAGTTGAAAGACTTAAGTCAAGAAGTGAGTTCTTGACCAAGTGTATATCTTCTGCTTTTTGGATTTTTAGATCTCTTCTCTGTACAAGAACTTTGATATGAGTTGTAGTACTCTCTTCTCTTATCTAACATCTTTGTGTTTTGTTTTTGTAAAGGAAGGTTTATATAGGCTGAAGGAAATAGGTAGTCGTTGGAGGTATTGAAGATTCTTGACCGTTGAATAAATATGTAAGGTGTAGCTAGGTACACTGTTCAGACAATAGGTTAAGAGCCTTTTTGAATATTTAAGATAAAGATTATCTGGGAAGATCTTTGGCTTTGATGTGCAATGAATTCTTTCTTCTTTTGGTGATACTGATGGAGGCGTGATAAAATTTTTCTTTGGGAACCGGGTCACAGTCATCAGAGAAGTGAGAAGTCAAATGGATAATGAATGCAAGCACAGATATCGAGATGTTGACGTCTTGAAGTAGTCAATATGTCTTTTTAGAATATTTGTAAAGATCTCTCTAGGATGTCATCTTTATAATGAAGTAATGGTGTATTTGACTTTTGGGCTACTTGATCAGCAATCTTTGATAGTATAGAAATTGTATGAGCAGTTCCTTGATCAGTAATTCTTCGATCAGGACATATATAACATTACTGAAGATTGTCTGACCATTATCACTTATGAGCAGTTTCCAAATGTCATTGAGAATGACATGATAAAGTATATCCTGAGTCCTAACCTAGAGTTGACACAGACTGTCCAGCATGCAGACCATCTAGTCACTCTAAACTAAGACTAAGTAATGGTTACAAGTAAATCAAATGAATACGGGAATATGTAAATGAGTATTATACATTTGCATAGGCATATTTCTAACAATCTCCTCCTATTTGCTTGTGGCCATTACATAACTATATATGAGAGGCTTTATAGCACATTGTTCGAAACTTAGTAATAGCATGTTTCCAATGAATATTTATTTTATAATCAAGCATGCCCTAAGTTGAACTTACAAGAGATAACCTCAGCATAGTTACCTATTACCAAGTATTTACTGACTCGATAAATGAAAGTACAAATACAAAGTAATAGTTAATCATTCAGACAACTGATGGATTGTCCAAGTAAGAGTAAGTTAAAGCCTGAATGTTTTTTTAGGAGAACTTGCAGTTTTTGAAATAAGAGTTTAAAAATGCGAAAAGAATGTTATTTGAGAGAAATCACTGAGATTTAAATTAGGAGTTTAAATAACAGAGTTTATGTAGGAGAATAAAATCTTTTATGAATGAAGAAGTTGAAGTTTGCTGGTTAAAAGGTTAGTAGATTTCTTAAGAGTGAAATGCAATCCATAAGTAATACAAATTTTCCTTATATCTCCTGTGTAGTCCTATTTGCTTGTATACACTCTTCCTGATTCATTTAGTGAATGAATGTTTATGACTCTCAACTTTATGTACCTCTTTACGAATAATTTGTTCACTAACACTCCTCCTTAGTCACTGAATTCCAACATTTCTCCTTAGTGTGATCTTCTCCTTTAATGTATACTCTCTTCCTTAGGTGCATAACTCTCTTTTTGTATTATAGCTCTTCATGTATAGTTCTACAGAGACTCTCCTCCTTAATGGTCACAAGCGATGAACATCAGGAGTTTAAATACAGTAGGTAGTAGAGAGAAAGCATGCATTCATAATAAACTAATATAGTGCAGCATGCAAGGAGTGAAGAAGTAACATGTTTTTTTCAAGGAAACAGGGACGGAACCCTGCTAGATTATATTAATAAAGAAAAAATAAAAACTTGAGGTGGACAACCAGCCAAGCCCTTATAAGAGGGAGGACGGAGTTGCCAAACCTCAAAATAGAAATACACAAAGAAAAAATAAACAAAGCAAAGGACAAACTAAGAAAACCGAAGATGAGACAGCCCTTGAGCATCCATCATAATTTCACCCCGAATAGAGCGAGGGATAGCAGACATAGAAGAGAAAGTGGCATTCGTACCCGAGTCCATAGCATGATTTGCAAAACCATCCGCCACTACGTTAGCTTCATGGAAACAATGACGAAAAACAATGAGCCCCTCTTGCTGCATAGAAGTAATACCACGAATAATAAGAGCATTGCCATGGAATGTGATAACCTTTAGTGAGACAACCATAAAGGAAACCAGAATCCACCTCCACTATAGATTCTTTGAAGCCTTGCGAAAGAAGCCACTTAACTCCTTGGAATAAAGACCTAACCTCAGCTAAAGTATTAGAGCACTCTCCATAGCTAGAAGAATAGCCAAAGATAAAACGCCCAAGGGAGTCCCTGATCACCCCACCCCCACCACCAATCCCAGGGTTACCACGACTACCTCCATCAGCATTAAGCTTGACAACTCCAGGGGAAGCATATGCCAATAAACAGCTCGAATTTGAATACGCTTAGGGCGACCATAGCGCACAAATTGATCGGACCAATTCAAGACTTTATAATTGGCTGCGGTCAGGATGAGATTAAGCTCTTTCTGAATAGCAAGAATGATAGACCGAGAATTGGAGTGAACACCTTCAAAAACTGCTTTGTTTCGAACTTGCCAAAGCTGCCAGAGAATGAGAGAAGGAATCAATATGGACAGCACTGAATTAGAATGAGACCACCACTGAAAACAACCCTGACGGATGGTAGAACCCCTCTCAGCTATGCCAAAATGACCATGAAAATAAGACCAAACATGATGAGCAGTGTCGCTATTAAGAAAGACATGTAAGAAAGTCTCAATAGCAGGATGAAGAGGGCAGCAAGAGCAGCGGGAAGCAATGCTAACACCTTTTTTAATGATAGCCTCATCAATGGGAAGACGATTAATCAATAGCCGCCAAAGAAAAATGTTGATATTCTTAGGAATCAAGTGATGCCAGATAAATTTAGAAGAAAGCGAAGAAGCACCAGCAACCTGACTGATGGCAGCAACAGACTGAAGCGTGAACTTCCCATTTGCTGAACCCGTCCAACATGCCGAGTCCTCATCTTCAGTGAGAACAATAAGCTACTCCTTAATAGACTGAACAGCAGCACTTAGGTGGGAGCGAGAGGCCACTGGAGACAGAACCGAAGGAAGTTGAAATAGGTCGCGAACAGTAACAAGAGAAGGAGAATCAACTGCCAAAATAGGAAGCTGAGAAAGCCATTTGTCATATCGAAGGGAACACAGACCTTTCCCAATAATCCGAAAAATAAAAGGCTCCGCGACTTGACGAGCTTTAAGTAAACGGTTCCAGATGTGACAACCTTTCCTATGGACCTGAACAGGATGGTTAGAGAGACAATATCTAGTATGATGGAAGTCTACCCAAGTGCTCTTTTGGGATCTAAACCGGCACCATAACTTAATTGAATAGACATTAACCAAATCAGAGATAGAAGGCAAACCAAGACCACCCTCAGCCTTTGGAAGACAACACTGATTCAATGCAACCCAATGAGACTTATTTCTCCCTTCAATACTACCCCAAAAGAAGTTTGCAAATAGCTTATCGAGCAACCGGATAACTGAAGCAGGGGGGTCAAGGCTAGCAAGAAGATAGGCCGTCATATAATGGAGCACATGTTTGATGAGAGTGACTCGGCCAGCTGAAGATAGGAAGGAGCCCATCCATGTATCAATACGATCTTGAGTCTTAGCAATGATAGGGTTAAAAACTACTTCCTCTTACGACCAAAGTAAATAGGACAACCTAAATAAACCATGGGGAGAGTGCCTCGGTTATACCCTAGCAGCCCAGTAATAGAAGCGGCACGGCTATGCTCCAAATTAGGGGCAACATAGAAGCTACTTTTAGAGACATTGATTAACTGACTGGAGGAACGCTCATAGGCCGTGAGCAAGTCAACATGTTTTCGTAAGGAACGGGAGTGGCCATTACAGAACAGAATAACATTGTCAGTAAAGGCTAGATGAGAAACAATAGGGCAACCACTAGCAGTAGAGAAAGCAGTGAAAGGATCCTCAATAATAAATAAACTCAGGGATAAAGGATCACCCTGTCGAAGGCCTCGAGAAGAAGGAAAAAACCCAGCTGGAGTACCATTAATCAGAATTGAAAACCAGTTTTCTGAAACCAAACGCCAAACAAGGTCAATAAAGATTTCGTGAAAACCAAAGCGACGGAGCACTTTAGTAAGGAATATCCAGGAAACACGGTCAAAAGCTTTGGCCATATCTAATTTTATGATCATGTTAGAACCATTGACCTTTTTCCCAAGGAAACCCATTAACTCTTGTGCAAGAAGAATGTTGTCATGAATACTACGACCTTTAGTAAAAGCACTCTGATTGCAAGAAATAATATGAGGCAAAATCTTGGCCAAACGAGAGGATAAGATCTTAGAAATCACCTTGTTACAAAAGTTACAAAGGCTTATAGGCCGGAGATCTTTGAAAGAAGTAGGAACGTCAACCTTAGGGATAACAGCAACAAGCGTACTTATCCACGACCAGGGCATAGTGAAGCCCGCAAAAAACTCTGAAATAGCAAGATGAAGATCCTGCCCAATAATATCCCAGTAGGAGGAATAAAATTTCCCATTAATACCATTAGGGCCCGCAACACTCTCCCCACTCATAGAAGCAACGGTGCATTTAACTTCCTCAAGAGAAGGAGGCGTAATAAGATCGTCATTCCAGTCGGAAGATACTAAGGAAGGAATGATATCCAATAGAGAATCATCACCATCTCCCTCAGCAGAAAGTTGAGAATGAAAATAACGAATAGCCGCCTGTCTAATAGCATCTTCAGAATCAAGAACAGCCCCATCAGAGTCTGTTATAGTATGAAGGTGAAGACGACGCTGAGCTTGCCGAACAGAAGCATGGAAAAGTTTGGTATTCCCTTGGCCCTCCTTGAGCCATTTTATACGAGATTTTTTAGACCAATAAGCTTTCTCCCTTTTCAGTAAGAGTCGGTGATTAGCTTGAGCCTTAAGCAAGGCAGCCCTGTTATCTCCTGACGCATTTAATTCAAAGAATAATTCCTTTTCTAACACAATATCTTTTGCCTCCTTAAGAAGAGAGAATATATTACCAAAAACATTCTGGTTCCAAGCTTTAAGCTCGTTTTTAACATTACGGAGCTTACCAGAGAATACAACCATAGGCCGTCCCATGACAGAAGAAGACCAAGCAGCCTTAATTACATCAGAGAAAGTCGGATGGCTGATCCAAACATTGAGAAAGCGGAAGGAAACTGGATGAGATTGATTAACACGGCCATAGGAGAGAATGAGAGGAGAGTGATCCAAACAAGTTCGAGGAAGATGCAAGACCTGAGATGAAATGAAACTGCCCAGCCATTTAGAATTACCAAGAAGCCTATCAATACGCTGATGTATTGTGTGATTACCCTCTCTTTTATTTCACCAAGTAAACTTCAGGCTAGAGAAACCCAGATCAGACAACCCAGTAGCAGCTATTCAAGCATGAAAGTCAAAGGCACCACAGCGATCCCACCCATTATCGCCAGATTTTTCATAAGAGTGGAGAACAATATTGAAATCCCCGCCAACTAACCAAGGAGAACCCTGAACTTGGGGGCCTAACCCAATTAAATCATCCCATAAAGAACGACGTTGATCCGAGTCACATTTAGCATACACACTAGTAAAATACGAACAAGCTGGCCAAGAGAAATGCTGAATCTGAATAGTAATTTGGTGAATAGAATTATGAATAATGTTACAAGTAAAAGCTGCCTTAACAAGGACCCAGATGGAACCATTAGAATTCACATATCCAAATCTAAACTTTAGCCGACGAGTAAGAAGAGCTACTTTGTCAGGGTCAAGTATGGGTTCAAAGATAGAAATAATTGAAATATTATGAGTTTTAATAAGAAACTTCAATCTAGCAATGGAGGGATCATTGCCGATACCTCGAATATTCCAAAATAGCGCTTTATGATAACACGTAAAATAAATAAAAACACATGTCCTGGTGTATATTGAGTTTCCTTGTAGAGAGGACTCATATTCAGAATAGGATTGTTAATTATGGTATTGTATTAAGGGTTAATAACCCATACCTATAAATAAATAGAAGTCAGGGCCGTACTGGGAGAGTATTCAGCTTCTCGATTCCTTCCTGTCTTCGCCGTTGAAGCACCCTCAGTCTATCTCCACCTTGCACGTGGTTTTCACATGGTTATCACGCGACCATAAGGTTTAAGCCCGCCAGAATCGTCTAGCTCGAGAGAAAGAGACCGCGTTCATCAACAAGCCAGCGAGTTCAGCCGGAAGAGGTGATCGAGCTGGTACCCGGTCCACGACGAGATCTCTTCACCTCGGTATACCTCAATCACGCTGGCACATAAGGTCCGACTGAGCGACCTGGGGGAACATCCCTGGGGCGACCTCGTTGGAAACAAGCGACCTGACAAATGCCAAGGCCATCTCGGTTGACATAGAGCGACCTGGCGCAAGCCAGGTCGACCTCTCCCATATCCATCTAGCTCGGTACAAAAAGAGTTCTATATGGACTCATATTGCTTGAAGAAGAGTCCTGATGCAATTCTTCTCTACCTCTCACTCCTATACGTATAAGGTTTTCAGACAATCTTCAAGGACAATCCCTGCAACGTCAGCCGGAATCCTACCTAGACTACACACGTGGACCAGACACGACACCCAATCCTTTTTGGTGTGATCAGTTTGGTTCCGTTGCCGGGACCTTTTTTTTTTTTGTGATCAAGCATGGCCTCTTCTAAGCAAGTCTCTAAATCTGCCGCTCCAGCAACAATCCCAGGCATACCCTCCGTCGCTCCGCTTGCTGGCAACTCTCCTGGACAGCCTGACAAGGAGTCACCAGTAATACCCTCCTCGGGGCTTCCGCTTCACCAAAACACACGAGCTCAAAAACTGGCCAGAGCGATGAGAAGGAAAGCTTTGGGAAAGAAGGCAGCACAGGCAACCAAAAGCCCAAACTTAACAACTCGTAATGGCCAGACGCCCACCCCACCTTCCTCCGACGGCGAAGGCGCAGGAGACAAGGATGATCTTATCATAATAGATAGCAGGATGCCTCCTACTCAACACGAAATCGATCTCGCCGAATTGGAGGAAATACGGAAAGAGAGAGCTTTCTTGGAGAAGCAGAGAGAGCTAGAAAAACGTGAATACGAGCTATCCCGCAAGCTCGCCGCCCGTACGACCCAGCTAGAGCCGAGCTTACACCTATCCAATGACAAGCACCACAATGTTCGACTGAAGGGAGTAAGCACGAGTCTCGCGGGACGTCATCATGGGAAGCAAGGGTGACGCTCCTAGACGCAGCGATAAAAGCCGGCCCGACGAGCTTGCGCATCAAACACTTGGCACCAAGGACCGACTAGGCACCCCAGACAGGGAGCGACCTAGAGGTAGTATCCACTCAAGGATGGATGGACGAGCTAGAAGTCCTAGCCCGGCAAAGACTTACAGGTCCCGCCAAATGGAAGATAATGAGGAACGATTTCGACGACCACAGGAGAGCCATAGCCACCGCTCCAAACGCAAATCTGTCCAACACAGTACCTCCAGCAGCGAGGCAACCTCGCACAAATATTCCAGGATCGACGACCATGATCGCCGATCTAAGAGGCGGGGCAAGAGCAGCGACCGGGAGGACGAGGTGCTACGAAATGAAGGAACGATTAGAGGCTCTTGAAAGAGGGAAAGAATGGAAGCCTTCAGCAAGTGTAACGGCACCTTTTGTAGCGAATCCGGAATACTCCTCCAAATCACCGCTGAAGTGCCATCTTTGAAAAGTTACGCTGGAACCACAAATGCTCGAAGCCACGTATCCGGCTTTGAAGCAAAAATGGGAGTGTGCACTAGAGATTTGGATCTCAGTGCGTAGTGTTTGTCGGCACGTTTGAAGAAGTCGTCTGAATTGGTTCGAGGAGCTAGAAGAGGGTTCTATCGAGATTGGCACGACTGAAGAAAGCCTTTTGAAGAAGTACTCGTCAGAGCGACCTCCCCAAGAAGGAATCTGACTTATGTGGTATCAAACAGCGACCCAATGAGTCATTGGAAAACTATCTCGAAAGATTTAAGAATGTTGCCGAAAAGTTGTTGAACGTCCCCGACAAAACCATAATGGCCTTTTTCCAAGCCGGATGCCGATCTGCCAAACTCCTGTCGAAATCGGCATGCGACCCCCACCACCGGTGCGGAAATGTACACCGCCGCACGACATTGGGAACGTCGAAAAGACCTTGGCGGACCAAGAGAGGGAGGAGCAAAAACCCTGCAACGGAAGAAAGAAAGAAGAAGCCGGTGAACGGGAAGGAGGCAACTACGGGCACGGAAAAGGAAAGGGGAAGAATAAGTGGGGTAGAAAAGAAGAATTTTACACCCCTTGAACACAAGCCGAGAGCAAATCATGAACGTACTCCTCCAAGAAAATAAGATTGTCCGACCTCCACCACTCAAAGAGGCTACATACCCTCGCAACCACGATAAAAGATGTGCCTACCACAACGGCATCGGCCACACAACCGAGGAATGCATACAACTAAAAGAGAGATACGAAGGCGATTGACGGGGAGAACTCAAAAGGTACGAGCAGCGAGGACTCACGAGATCGGCCTAAGGAGGCCCCGAGGGTTAATACCGATGAAGACGAAGTCCTGGTTAACACAATTACGGAAGAATGGTCGAGCATCACCAAAATAAAAACAGCAATAAATAGCCTCAACCATACTGTCAGCCCGCCAGCCGTTTGGGGGGAAAAGGGGGTAACATTCCTACCCAGCGAGCTGGCTACTAACCCCGCCGAGGGGGGACATGCCCTAACCATTGAAGCAAAAATTGGCAGAGGTCGAGTGAAAAGAGTACTCATCGACACGGGGGCAGGGAAGGACATATTATTTTATAAATGCTTCCAAGCAATCGGGCTAGGAAGCTCGCATTTAACTCCGAGTGGAATCAAGCTAGAGGGTTTCACCGGACACAAGGTCGCCGTCAAGGGCACGGTCGACCTCAACGTAGTCCTCGGTACCAAAGATAACTCCCGCACCGAGGTCATCACTTTCCTGGTCCTCGACATCCCCTCTCCATACAACGCTATTCTGGGGCTCCCAACCCAAATAAAATTTGAAATGGTGATCTCTCCAGCTCATCAAAAAATTAAATTCCCAACTGACAGTGGGGTCGGAGAGGTAAAGAATGATCCCAGAAGCACTTTGAATCACTTGCTGGAAGAAAGGAAGGCCGAGGAAGCTCGGCTCAAAGGAAAACGAAAAATGATTGCAGATCATGAAGAGGCTTCCCCAAAGACCCTCAATGACAAGCGATTGAAGTCCATCATAATTAAGGAGCTCGGAAACAAACGCTCGGACGAACAGCATAGCAATGCGCGGATGGCCATTCCGGCCCGCAAACGGAGGACAACGACGCCGAGCTCGCGACTCCCTCAAGCCGAGCTCGACTATTCGACTATTCATCAAGACGAGCTCGCGAACCACCACAAGCCGAGCTCGACGACCTCCCTCGACCGAGCTCGGCGACCGGCCTCAAGCCGAGCTCGGCCCGGCCTCAAGCCGAGCTCGCCGACTGCCTCAAGCGACCTGCTTCTAGCAGAGCTCGCTTCAAATCCTAAGGAAAATCGGGATGGCGACCCGACCGCGCCACCGAGCCGAGCCGACTCATGCCAGGCTCCCAATCGCGACTCCAGGAGGCCACCAAAGGTCGTCACAGTGGAAAGCCTGGATCCGAGAGATCAACCAGAAATACAGCCCCACGAAGACCTCGACGAGGTAGTCATCAACTTCGACTACCCTCGGCAGAAAGTCAAGGTCGGGCCGGAAATGACGAAAGGGAAGCAATAATCAAGTTCCTCGGGAAAACAAGGATGTATTCGCATGGAAAACGAAGACATGGAGGGAATTAGCGAAGAGGTCGTGTACACAAGCGAACGTCGACCCAACAATAACTCCTATACAAAACGACCTAGAATATTCTCTCCGAAAAACAGGAATCAAATAAGAGGTCGACAAGCTGCTAAAGGCAGGAATCATCGAGGAGATCTTCTATCCAACCTGGATTGCAAACGTCGTAATGGTCAAAAAGACCAATGGAAAATGGAGGATGTGCGTCGACTTCACTGACTTAAACAAAGCCTGCCCGAAAGACTGGTACCCACTACCCAGAATTGATCAGCTCGTAGATGCAATCTCCGGCCACAAAATACTTAGCTTCATCGACGCATACTCAGGGTACCATCAGATATGCATGTGGTTAGCGGACCGAGCGACGGCCTTCCGAGCGGCGAGGCCATTTATTGCTACAAATGATGCCCTTCGGGCTCAAAAACGCAGGGCTACCTATCAACGAATGGTAAACAAAGTATTCGGAGACCGGCTTGGCGAACGTAGAAGCCTACATTGACGACATGGTCATCAAGACAAAGCGAGCAAACCACGTAGACGACACGAGCGAGACCTTCTCAAATCTCGGGAAAAACAAAATGAAGCTCAATCCGGCCAAGTGCGCCTTCGAGTAAAGGCAGGAAAATTCTTGGGTTACATGGTGAACGAAAAGGGCATAGAGGCCAACCCGGAAAAATTCAAGCCCTGGTAGACATGAAAGCCCCCTCGATAAAGGAGGTACAACGATTGAACGGGAGGATCACCGCAGGGGAGATTTATAGCAAAATCAAAAAAGCCTTCCATTCTTCAAAACGTTGCGAGGAAGCAAGAAATTCGCTTGGAATGAAGATTGCGACAAGGCCTTCGCCGAACGAAATCTTACTTGGGCAGCCCGCCATTATTGACCAGCCGGTACCGGAGAACGATTGTACATCTACCTCGCCTCGGACACATGTCGCGGCCTTGCTAAGTGAAAGAGAAGGCGTTCGAGAGACCAATATACTACGTCTCCCATGCACTCACGAGATGTGGAAACCAGGTACTTAAACGTGGAGAAAGTAGTGTTAGCCTTGATCATAGCGAAGAAAGCTCACCCGTACTTCCAGGCCCATGCCTTGACGGTTTACACCGACCTCCCGCTCGACGCATACTTCACAAACCGATGTGGTGGAAGAAGAATGTTAAAATGGTCGGTCGAGCTCTCAGGATTTGACATCACGTACGAGCAGCGCAAGGCAGTTAAGGCACAAGTACTCGCAGACTTCATTGCTGAAACGTCATTCGTCAAACAGGATCAAAACCCGGACGAGCTAGCAATCCCTCCCAGCCCACCCAGGAAGAGTAGCACAGCCAGCTCGCCGCAGCCTCGCCCCTTGCTCCATTGGACACTTTTTGTTGACGGATCAGCTGGCAAGACAGGCAGCGGCGCAGGCCTATCCCTCCACTCCCCAGATGAAGGCGAATTCAGCAAAGCCCTTCGGTTCAAATTCCCGGCTTCCAACAACCAAGCCGAATATGAAGCCCTGATTGCCGGCCTCGAGCTCGCACTGGAACTGGGGGCTTCCCATGTCGTCATTTTCAGCGACTCCCAGCTCGTCGTGAAATAAATTTCGGGGGAGTATGGGGCTAATCACCCCACATTGGCGAAATACTGTGATCTAGCAAAACACCTGCTGGACAAATTTGAATACTGGGAACTAAAACAGGTAGACAGAGCTGAGAATGCGCGAGCCGACCACCTATCCAAAATCGCATCGTCAGATATCAACGATCTTCCCCAAGACGTATGGTTGGAAACCCTCGATTCACCATCAGTCAATAAGGAGGAAGCCATGCCCATCAGCTCGACAGAAAGATGCTGGATAGACGACATACAGGATTATATCGAGCACGGCACATTACCTGAAGAAAGAGACCTGGCCCAACTCATAAGGAAGAGAGCAGCTCGTTACACAGTGATTGCGGGAATACTATACAGAAGGTCGTTCACCAAGCCGTTGCTCAGATGTGTCCGACCAGAGACAGTAGAAGACCTCCTCGCCGAAGTTCATGAGGGAGTATGCGGGGCCACCCAGCGCGAGGTCCTTATCAGACAGGATCCTCTTCCACGGCTACTACTGGCCAACCTTACGAAAGGATGCGGAGTCTTATGTACAGAAATGCGACAAGTGTCAAAGGTTTGCTAACATCCCAAGACTACCGTCAGTTCCACAGACACCAGTAGTGGCAGCCTGGCCATTTGACATGTGGGGAGTTGACCTTATAGGACCCTTCCCAAAAGCCAAGGGAGGCTGTGAATACGTAATAGTGGCAGTAGACTACTTCACAAAGTGGATAGAAGCCAAACCCCTGGCCACCATAACCGAGGAGAAAGCGATAAGCTTCATACATGATTATATCTGGTGCCGATTTGGTCTACCTAGAGCCATTGTGTCCGACCATGGCACCCGGTTCTCCACTAAGTTCACTCGGAGATGCGAACAAATGAACATCAAACATTGGAAATCCTCGGTTGCCCACCCTCAAGGAAACGGTCGGGCCGAAGCAACAAGATCCTCCATGCTTTGAAAAGAAATCTGGATGAGAAGAAAGGTCGATGGCTCGACGAGCGCCCATTGTGTTATGGGAATACGCACCTCGGTCGAGGCTCAACCGGGAGACACCCTTCACGGCGGCATACGGATCGAAGCGATGGCCCCGTTGAGATGGCCTTACCAACACTAAGGGTATCCCATTTCGACGAGCTAACCAACGCGGCTCGGGGCTCGACCTCGACTATCTAGAAGAGAGGAGGCTAGAAGCAAGACTCGGGATGATTAACTACAAGCGGCTCGCCAAAGCTCACCACGACAAGCGAGTAAGAAAAAGATCATTCAACGTCGGAGACTGGGTACTAAGGAAGATCGAAGTGACGGGCAGAAATGCGGGAAGGAACAAACTCTCCCCAAATTGGGAAGGACCGTTCAAAATCACGGCGTAATCAAAGAAGGGACTTATCGACTAGTGAACAAGATGGCACCCCGCTCAAGAACCCTTGGCACGCAGATCATCGAAAAAATATTATCATTAATGTAATCATTGCGAAAGTTGTCAATAAAAAGAATTCTTCTGTCCAAAATCAATGGCAAGCTTATAAAAAGGATCCTCGCCATACGAGGACCTACTACTCTTCACCGGTTGAAGAAGATCGCAAGTTAAAAGGCACCTCGCCATGCGAGGTCACCTTGCGATCTACTCTTCACCGAGTTGAAGAAGATCGTAAGTTAAAAGGCACCTCGCCATGCGAGGTCACCTTGCGACCTACTCTTCACCGTTGAAGAAGATCGTAAGTTAAAAGGCACCTCGCCATGCGAGGTCACCTTGCGACCTACTCTTCACCAGTTGAAGAAGATCGTAAGTTAAAAAGGCACCTCGCCATGCGAGGTCACCTTGCGACCTACTCTTCACCGTTGAAGAAGATCGTAAGTTAAAGGCACCTCGCCATGCGAGGTCACCTTGCGACCTACTCTTCACCGCTTGAAGAAGATCGTATTTAAAAGGCACCTCGCCATGCGAGGTCACCTTGCGACCTACTCTTCACCAGTTGAAGAAGATCGTAAGTTAAAAAGGCACCTCGCCATGCGAGGTCACCTTGCGACCTACTCTTCACCAGTTGAAGAAGATCGTAAGTTAAAAAGGCACCTCGCCATGCGAGGTCACCTTACGACCTACTCTTCACTAGTCAAAGAAGATCGTAAGTCAAAAAGACAGCACGCGACTCAAAGCAAACGTAGGACTTAGGGCAATTACAACAAGGACCGAAAATATCCCTCACTAAAGAGAAAAAGAAGCAGCATACTAATAATTTACATAAGTACAGAACTCATATAAGTGTTTAAGGCACACAGGCCAGACAAAAAATAGAAGATTGTTTTCTTACAAAGCCCGCAGGCTCAAGTCAACTCGACACAGCGAGGTCATGGGTCAGCTCGGCTTTCCGCCGCAAAGACAGCTCTGGCGTGGGCCTCCTGGTTGGACTTCGCTCCCTCGAACTCATTTCACTTAAAATCGCCATCAAAATCCACGGCGTCACCGTCATCAAGAGCGTCCAGCAGGTATGGCACGTTATTGCTGAAAGGAGAGGGAGGCGCCCAAGGATCTCGACCTTGTTCAGCATCTTTCCTCGATATTAGTTCGAGCTCTTCAGGGCGGTAGGGAACGAGCTCGTGACCATGACGAGCGAGCTCTCCTCTATGCTCAGCACTACCCCACTTGATCAAATCTCTAAGGGACACTCCACACGCAGCAGCCACCGGCAAAATTTGGGCTTTCCCTTTCTCATAGTAAGAAAAAATCTCACTTCGATAAGACTGGGTCTTTTTGTATTCACTGATAGCGGTCATCGAGCTAGATGCCTTCTTCGCCGCCGCCAACTGACGTTCGAGGTCGCCAATCTTACCTTCCAAGCTTAGTTTTGTCTTGGTCAGCTCGCCCTGGGCGTTGAAGGTCTCGCCTCGAGATGCTGACAGTTCAGTTTTGACCCCAGCGAGCTCAACCCGCAAACGCGCGACCTCTTCAGAAAGCTTGTTCACAGCCTCAACCTTTTCCGCAGCTAAATCCTGGCTCAGCTTCACGTCGCTCTTAAACTTCTCAACATCTCTCTCTAGCTCGGATATACGAGCTCGTGCGGCATCCAGATCTGCCTTGTTCGCCCCTTCACTAATCTGCTGCTCGAGGGTAGCGACCTGAGTCCTCAACGCTTTCCTCTCCTTATTAGCAGCAGCCAGCCTATTGGTGTACGATCGGATAGCCGTAGCCGCCTGAGGAGCGAGCTGGACGTCAGGAGAGACAATAACTAAAGACAAGTAAAATCAAAAGTCAAAACTTACACTTATCAAATTGCCCCCAATGATTCCTGCGAGGTGGGAAGGAGAGTAACCATCATAAACAGCGCCCAGGTCGTCATTACAAATCTCTAGAACGGCAGCCTTGCCAATCTCAACACCCCGAGCAGCATGACTCGGTTCCGGCTCCGCCTGTTTTGGAGTAGCCGAGCTAGAAGGGGAGGATGTACCCTTGGATGGGCTCGTCACGCTATGAACGTCTTTCTGAACCCCCTCATCAGACACAGTAACCACTGCGGTCTCCTCGATTCGCAACTTCTTTGGGGGTCCAGACCCGGATGACGACCTGGTTCTTTTCCCAGTTGACTTCGAGCCCGCTGCCTCCTTTCCCTTGTCAGCAGCCACAGACGCAGTTGGAATCACTTCGGCGGTACCCGCCAGGTTGGCCGCCACCCGAGCTCGACCAAGTTGTTCCGAGCGAGCTGACTTCGCCTGGACGCGCTTTCCAGCACTCCCCCTCATGGCATCGAGGTCCTCCATATCTACAAAAAGAAATACAAGTCAGAAACAGTTGGGTGTATCAAAAAACTAAACAAAAGTTCAACGAGGTGAGATAAACCAATCGACAGGCAGCCCTTCTCTGGATCTCGCCAGCAGTCAGGACAGTACTTTCGGAATATCAGATCTTTGTGCCTAAGCCAGCCCGGAAAACACTCAAACTCAGGGAAAGAGCACATTGGCTCGAAACCAGCTGTCCTCCTCGACGATAATCCCGCAATATACAACAACTTCTCATTTTTGATAATTTCCCTCCAATCATAGCATCTCACTTGGGTACCCCCTCGAACTCCCAAGGGCACCTCGAGAGCCTGCCTCGCGAGCTTATCATAGTCATCCAGCTCGGTCAGTCGAACTAAAGTGTAAGGCTCTTCGACCGGCACCCTAAAATTCCAGCCTAGCCTACTCTCCACCATAATAACCTTATCCGCCCAGTAGGGAACCTTGCCTGGGGGATCGAAAAACAGCTTCACACCGTAATTATGGCTCTTTGCTTGCAGCCGGTTATTGTTCCGGTCAAGATGAAAGTAGTAACAAAACAGTGACATCGTTGGCTCGAAACCTAGCAGGCGAGTACACACAATGAAGCAGAGGAGGATCCTCATAGTGTTCCAAGTAAGGTCGAGGGGAACTGTCGAGGTGACGTCTAAAAACTCACAGATAAAAGGATCAAGGGGGAATCGAAGACCTAGATCAAAAAAGCTAAGGTAGAATCCTACCGAGTTCCTCGACTTTCTTAAAGCGTTCAGGTCAAGCATTGGGTCAGGGAGGAAACCGAGGTAATGGTCAGGGTCGCAAAAGAAGCTCGAGGACCATGTGTCCAAATCAGACGAGGTGATCCTGTTTCGCCAGTCACGAAAGGCACGGCCACTAATACTTTCCTCAACGGCAACCTTCGGTTTCTTCTTCTTGGGCCGCGGAGCTCGCAGAACATAGTTCGCATCGGAAAAGCTCGACGAGGTTGAAAAGCTTGGACCTGCAGCCGAGGTGGAAGATCGAGCTGGCCTAGCCCGTGCAGTCCGATCCTCATCAAAATACAAATAAAGCAAGCTTGTCATGGCCAGGTCGTATCCCTCAAAAATTCGCATAGAAGTACCAAAGGGAATGTTGTCAACCTTGAAGGGGTCATCTTCAGGAACCACTAAACCCTCCAAATTCGCGCCCCAGGCGACCAACAAGTCTCGAGCTTCGCTTGGCAGTACGACCTGCCAATCCCCATCTTCACTCTTAAATATCGCTCGCCCCTTTTGCGGCCTAGCAAATAGCGGACCTGGATTTGCTCGTTTTACCCTCATGTCCATATGGGGAGAACACGAGGAGGTTGAGCTAAAAGAAGGAATGGTTCGAAGAGGGGATAAACGCCTAGTACTTTCACGGTGGCTAGGGATACGGCCGTTACCGGCGGTAACAAACCCAGGAAAAATCGATTGAAAGAAATACTGAAAAACAAAAACGAAATGTATCCAGGAAAGTAAGGGGACTGACCTAGCAATTGGAAGGAAAGGAGGACACGAAGGAAGTGGTGGAAGAATGTAAGCTCTCGGAAAAGGGAAAGTCTGCCGGAAATCGCCTAAATCGCCGGAAAAGCTTGGGAATTTTCTGAGATTATGCCCTAAAACACGATGGCTTAGTCACTTATATGTGATCCGAAAGATCTCGGGTCGATCCAAGACAAAGACGCGGATTAGGGAACGACGACGTTTTTGAGACTGGAAGGATAACCGCCCTTTTTTGAAATTTGAAAAGCTCTGACACAAGGAAACGCCTCGGAATTCGTAAATAATAAATGCGCACATATATCGAAAAAACCAAGTACAACAGAGAAGTTCGATCTGGGAATCAGAACGCTCACCTCGCAAACAATTCAGTTCGAAACGAAGACGACTTCCTAAGTACGAGGATAAATCCTCTCTCTCAGGAAGTAGGGGGGCTACTGAAGCACCCTCAGTCTATCTCCACCTTGCACGTGGTTTTCACATGGTTATCACGCGACCATAAGGTTTAAGCCCGCCAGAATCGTCTAGCTCGAGAGAAAGAGACCGCGTTCATCAACAAGCCAGCGAGTTCAGCCGGAAGAGGTGATCGAGCTGGTACCCGGTCCACGACGAGATCTCTTCACCTCGGTATACCTCAATCACGCTGGCACATAAGGTCCGACTGAGCGACCTGGGGGAACATCCCTGGGGCGACCTCGTTGGAAACAAGCGACCTGACAAATGCCAAGGCCATCTCGGTTGACATAGAGCGACCTGGCGCAAGCCAGGTCGACCTCTCCCATATCCATCTAGCTCGGTACAAAAAGAGTTCTATATGGACTCATATTGCTTGAAGAAGAGTCCTGATGCAATTCTTCTCTACCTCTCACTCCTATACGTATAAGGTTTTCAGACAATCTTCAAGGACAATCCCTGCAACGTCAGCCGGAATCCTACCTAGACTACACACGTGGACCAGACACGACACCCAATCCTTTTTGGTGTGATCAGCCGTGTTTTTCCTCTGTTCTGTTATTCTTTATTCTTTGTGTATTGTTTGGTTTCTATATGGTATCAGAGCATTAAAAGCCATGGTGGATGAATCTGTATCCTCTTTCAATACCAAGGTCGCTGCTTCGGTCTCTCAAGACAGCATGGTACAGATTTCTAATCCTCTTCCTCTCTTCTTTAACATTCAATCTTATATGTCCCATTGTCATTTAAACGGTGAAAACTATCAAAACTGGAGCTCCCTCTTCCAATCAGTTCTGAAAATTTATAATCTCACATCTACCATCACCAAAACTATCAAAACTGTAGCCGGTTGTATTAAAGCCACCGTAACCGCAGAAGTTCAGCCTTATGTCAACCCTTTCGAGACTGCCTTTGAAGCCTGGGAACTCTTTGCAAAACGTTTTGGAATAACCTCCTATACCCATATTCAAAAACTCCAGGACAAACTCCATGATCTTAAGTTGATACCCGATATGACCATCGATCAATACATCCTTCACGGCAAAACTTTGGTTAGTTCTCTTGCTAAAGCCGGAGTTATTATCTCTGACGTTGATTTTCATCGCAAAATCCTAAACGGTCTTGGCTCTTCCTACAAAGAATTTATAACCGTACAAAACTCCAAACCCGCAGCCACTACCGACGATCTCCACGACCTTCTTCTTCAAGAAGAAGACCTCCAAAAGAAATTCTCCACCCTCTCCATTAACACAACCTCTGCCCTTAATGCCTCTACAACCAAAAACTAAAACACTAACCAACCTGCTGCCTCTTCCTCAACTTCACAGCCTCAAAATCCTTCCCTTAATCCTTCCCCACATGTTCCGTCCTATTTTCCTATGTCCCAAACAGGAAGTTTTAATCAAAGTCGCAATGGAAGAAATTTCAGGGGTCGTGGTCGCAATGGGGGCGTAATTCTTAATGTGGTCGTGGTCGAGGCAACCACGGTCGTGGTCTTCTACCCACACCCACTCACTAACATCCGACTCAATATCAACTGGCCCCACCACCTACCTTCCCTAACAGCCAATTTATCCCTTTTGATCAAGTCCCAACCTGTCAACTCTGTAACAAACAAGGCCACGTTGCTCCTCAGTGTCATAACCGATATAACTTTACCTATTCTGCCTATCCCTCTCCCTCTTACCCGTCTTCACCTTACACCACTTCCTATGGTGATTCATCCTCCATGGCTCCCGTTTCCTTTATCCTGGATTCTGGCGCAACAAATCACATGACTTCCTCATCTAATGTCATGTCTCATTCTATTCCCTACACAGGTACGGATTCAGTTACAATTGCTAATGGCTCTTCGTTACCTATTTCTTCCATTGGTCAAACCAGTTTTTTGCTTGGAAAATGTTCTTTTATGCTTAATAACGTTCTTTGTGTTTCGAGCATGCATAAATCCCTTTTATCTATCCGTCGTTTTTCAGTTGATAATAACTATTTTTTTGAGCTTGATGGTTCTGGTTTTCGTGTCAAGGACAACAATACCAAGGAGATAGTTCTTTCTGGCAATAGTTTTGGTGGGCTCTACCATCTCTCATTCACACCATCATCCACACACAATCCCTTAGCACTCATTGGAGAACGTGCTTCCTCAACTCTCTGGCATGCTCGACTTGGTCATCCGTCGCAACGAGTTTTTGATGTTTTAGTTTATAAACATAGGATTCCGGTTAGTGGATCCTCTAAACATACGGGTTTTTGTCATGTCTGCTCGATGGGAAAATCATGTAGTTTACCTTTTGTGTCTCGTACTTTTAATTCTAAGAAGCCTTTAGATTTACTTCATTTGGATGTTTGGGGGCCTTCCCCAGTTGTGTCAAACTTAGGTTTTCGATATTATTTATCAGTTGTGGATGATTACTCTCGGTTTACTTGGTTTTTTCCCCTTTTGCGAAAATCGGATGTGTGTTCTGTCTTGCTTCTTTCAAAACTCAAGTAGAAAAACTATTAGATAATAAGATTTCTGCTATTCATACTGTTAAATCTGTGCAAACTGATAGGGGCGGTGAGTTTGTGAATAGACACTTTGCTCAGTTTCTTATGGATCATGGGATTAAACATCAATTGACATGTGCTCATACTCCTCAACAGAATGGTGTGGTTGAACGTAAGCATCGTCACATTGTTGAGATGGGACTATGCTTAATGGCTCAATCATCTGTTCCCCTTACATATTGGCTTGAAGCATTCTCTACTGCGGTGTTTTTAATAAATCGTCTCCCTATGCGACAATTACATTATATATCTCCATATTAGAAATTGCTTCATCGTACTCCTGATTATAGATTTATGAAGACCTTTAGGTGCACTTGTTTTCCTCATCTTATTCCTTACAACAAGCATAAACTCATGCCCAAATCAACTCCATGTGTATTCTTGGGGTATGATCTTCTTCGGAAAGGTTACAGGTGCTTGGACTTACAAACAGGCAAGGTATACATTTCACGGCATGTTTTGTTCGATGAAACTCACTTCCTTTTTGCATCAAGGTCTAAATCTACAGGCATGCAAGCTACTCCGTACCCAATTCCCTCTTTGTCTCACAGTCCAAGACCAGTGCATACCACACCAGCACCAACTTTTCAAGACCCACCTTCAGGGTATTCGGACAGCAATCTTTCGTCAGCTCCAACTCCACAGTCTATTTCACCAACACATGTCATCTCTGCTAGTCAAGATTGCACAAACAGCTCGCAATCCCTGCCCTTGCCTATACACATACCAGTCCGCTCTACTTCAGCTCGGCCATCCTTCCAACATAGTCCAATTCCATTTGAGCTACCACCAGACCACTCACCTACTGCTCAAACAGACTCAGAGTCATCTGCTCCACTCCGGTTTCGAACAGTTAGCTCTCTGATGAATGATTCAGCATCTAAGTATCCTCTACCTGCTGCTCTTTCTGCCTCCACATCCACGTCGCTTGAGTACAAACCACGATCCTACAAGCAGGCCGCTCCTCTTCTCTATTGGCAATCTGCCATGCAAGATGAAATACAAGCTATGTCTAAAAATCAAACATGGTCTTTAATTCCAGCTACACCTGATATGAATATTATTGGCAGCAAGTGGGTTTACAAAATCAAGCATCGAGCTGATGGCACCATTGACAGGCACAAAGCTCGTCTCGTTGCTCAAGGTTATACTCAGTAGGAAGGCGTGGACTTCGATGAAACTTTCAGCCCTGTTATCAAGCCTCCAACCATTCGACTGATTCTCTCTCTGGCTCAGTCTCGAGGCTGGAAAATTGAGCAATTGGACACTCGCAATGCCTTTCTTAATGGTTTTTTACGCGAAGATGTATTTATGGCTCAACCTCCGGGATTCATTGATCCTCGATATCCTAACCACGTATGCAAACTTCATCGATCTATCTATGGCTTGAAGCAGTCTCCTCGAGCTTGGTTTCATCGGTTGCATGAGTTTCTCCTCTCCCTCGGATTCTTTAATAGCAAGTCAGACAACTCACTCTTCCTTCGTCACTCGTCTACGGGCACCGTGGCTATCCTAGTCTACGTAGACGACATCCTTGTCACTGGCTCTTTAAACTCTGAGGTCACTAATGTCTTAGATTGCATTTGTCAAACATTTGAAAGCCGTCGTCTCGGACCTCTTGGATATTTTCTTGGCGTGGAGGCATCTCGTTCCTCAGATTTTCTTCATCTTACTCAAGCACGATATGCTGCTGATTTACTTCGAAAGTTCAACATGCATGATTGTAAACCAGCTCGTACCCCCTTGCTCCAAGCTCCCAATTGTCTGCTTTGGATGGCGATCCACTTCCTGATGTTACCTTGTATCGAAGCATGGTGGGTGGCCTTCAATATCTCACTCTTACTCGTCCTGACTTAGCCTTCTCCGTCAACCAAGTGTGCCAATTTATGTACAATCCTCGCACATCTCATTTACAGGCTGTTAAACGCATTCTTCGTTATGTCAAAGGGACAATTACTTTGGGTTTGTCATTTTCCTCCTCCTCTGATACTTCCTTATGTGCTTTTTTGGATGCTGATTGGGCGGGTAATCCAGATGATCGTCGGTCTACAACTGGTGCATGCGTATTTATGGGGCCGAATCTTATTGCTTCGACAGCAAAGAAACAATCCACTGTCTCTCGGTCGAGTAGTGAGGCCGAGTATAGAGCTCTTGCCGTTACTGCAGCGGAACTTCGCTGGTTTGCATACTTATATCGTGAGCTGGGTCTGTTTCTGTCTTCGCCAACACTATTTTGTGATAATATCTCAGCACTTCATGTCTCGCAATCCCGTATTTCATGCCCGTACCCGCCATATCGAGATTGATTATCATTTTGTTCGCGAAATGCACCAGTGTGGCTTTCTTCGTCTGGCCTATGTGTCGTCTGCTGATCAACTGGCTGATATCTTCACTAAATCTCTTGCTCAGCCTCGGTTTCAGTTCATCTCATCCAAGCTGCAACTTCGTGCTCCTCCGTTTGGCTTGAGAGGGGGTGATAACACGTAAAATAAATAAAAACACATGTCCTGGTGTATATTGAGTTTCCTTGTAGAGAGGACTCCTATTCAGAATAGGATTGTTAATTATGGTATTGTATTAAGGGTTAATAACCCATACCTATAAATAAATAGAAGTCAGGGCCGTACTGGGAGAGTATTCGGCTTCTCGATTCCTTCCTGTCTTCTCCGTGTTTTTCCTCTGTTCTGTTATTCTTTATTCTTTGTGTATTGCTTGGTTTCTATACTTTAAGCTCCATAAGAGTCAGTGGGCAAGGACGAAACGGAGAGCTTAGCCTTTTGTAATCTAGTCAGATGGTCCGAAAAAGGAGGATCTTTACGACCTGTCAAGGGAACTTCCTGGTTCAAAGCATTAAGCTCATTGGAGGTAACCTCCAGATCTTCCAAGATGTCTAAAATAGCAAATTTATTCGGAGCTATTAGCACTTCATCATCATTCAGAATAGCCTCTATGGAGTCCTTTGTGGGAACTTCACTATTATCCTGATCAGGCCTAACAGCCTCCAGCTCATGGTAAGGACCAGCAGGGTTATACTCCATATGAGTTTCAGTAACAGCAATCCCAGAATCAATAGTCGTAGCAGCCTCCAAGTCATGGGAAGTGGTACACTCAATATTAGATTCAATAATAGCAATTACATCACCGTTAGCCATAGAAGTTACAGCATCTTTAGCCAAAGAAGCTTCAGCAATAGCAACAAAACCACTATCGATAGCCTTGGAAATAACACCAGTGGGAAGGCTTGCATCATTCGAAACATCAGAATTAGGAACTACGGCCACCAGGTTCCCCAAGTAGGGGACACAGCAGCAGTTGCATCAATATGCAGCATAGGATCATCAATTTTTTCTTTACCCTTATCAACTTTTTTGGGGGTCCAGCGAGTTGTGTTTGGCTGCTGCTTTGTAGGGTTTGGGTCCTTTTGAGAATCAACAGGAGGGTGCTTGATTTTATAGAAGTCTTCAGAATGGCCTTGCCGGTTACAATGACCACAATATCTCATGAGATTTTCTGCCTCTAAATATTGCCAGAACCCTGGATATTTAGTTCCACTTTCGATCCATACCCGCTTAGGGACAGATTTCAGAAGGTCTATTTCAATGCAAACTCGAGCTACGCTAGGTCTTGTGAGATTTTGTGTGTCTTGATCCAAAAACAAAGCTTTTCTAAAAAGATTAGCAGAAAATAGAGCAGTTTTATGGAATAGATAAATAGGAAGGTTAGGACGAGAAAACCAGACCGGAACAATTGAGCTTTTGATGTCCGAGCGAAAGTCTGGAGTCCACTTCAGAACACGCATAGGAAATCGACCAAGGTACCATTGGTCCTTGATCCAAAGTCTTTGATAGTCTTCGTCATGGTTGACCTGGATGAGGAGGTGTTTGGCATCAAGATGACCTATAGAGAAGGCTGCTTTGAGTCCAAACGTATGGAAGGCTTTACGAGTAGCTTCCATAGATGGGCAGCCATGTGAGAATTTCCCTATCAAAGTATGCTTAAACGGCTGGGCAAGATGTGTAACAATGTCATCTGTGAGTTTGAGTGCAGGTTCACCTTTGTGAGAGGAAGGCGGAAAGAGAAAGTTGAAAGGATTGGGATTAGAGGTAGGTTGTGAGAGAATAGCAGCAAACGATTTAGGAGGAGAGGAGTCCGGCAGACCTGAGGTCAGAGCTGCCATACCGGCAGTGACCAAACCCTAGAGAGCCGCCAACCTGTTAAGAGAGAGAGGCACACACTACTCTTAACTTGATAGAACTTGAGTAAAGAAAGAAATATTTAAAGTATGAGGGAAGAATTAAGTTAAAGATAAATAAGTGGTGGATTGAGACGAAAGAAAATGGATTAGTTAAATCTTCTTCTGATTCTGGGTCTAAATTCGTCATCACTGGTGATATCTCCATCACCATTATCTCCATCTTACTCTTCAGAGCTATTACTATCATTAGTACTAGCTCCATTTTCTTCATCAAAATTTTCATTAACACATTCTTCAATTTCTTCAACTGCTGGTTCTACAGGAATTTCTTCAAACACATCTATGTCAGCGTTCTCGGCAGGATGAATAATTCGTTCAAGGCATTGTTGAATATATCTTGAGCCCAGTTAACTGCAGTATTTTCAAGGAGTGCTGCTGTTAGTTGCCTTTGATACTAAGTGAAAATCCATCGATCATAGTGTTTGAACAGTAGGCATCTATCTAGGATTTCACTAACGCAGTACATCTCAGTGGGGAACCGACTACATATCATAAATTCAAATTCCTCCACTGGAAGTTCTCCAGTCATTCTCATCCAGCCATTGTCAACAACTTCATCAGGAACATATATTGCTCCTTTATTTGGGATGTTGAGAACTTGGGTGATGGTGGCCATTTTAAAGACTGTTTTTGTCTGATAGAACTAGTTACGGCTTGACCATTGACAACAATGTCCATTTTGTTTGTAGAATTCATCGACCAATGATATATTGTAGAATTCATCAGTTGGGGATAGGATGGGGATGATTCCAGAATTGTGCAATAGAGAAAATACCATGTCGCTAATTGGATTAGCGAGAAAATCCTCAGCACGAAGACTATCTCCAATGATGTAAGTCTTGAAGTTCACAGCCTTAATGTGCTGATTAATCACCTTAGGTTATCATAGATTCTAAATAATAGACATAACAGTTATCTCAAAATTTTGACATGATGAAATTATCAATTTTAAATAAAGCTAAAAGGACCAATTCCTTTTAATTAGTATGATAATTTCGAAATGTTAAACATGATGAGATTCTTGTAAGTCTAAAAATTAAATTTGAAGAACCTATCATTGTCAAATAAAAGAAAAAATGGTAAATAGCAAAGTACTTACCATGGTGTTTCGGTTTTGATGAAGCTAAGAGAACGACGACGAAGATGATAATCGAGAGATTTTGAAAGTTTGAGTAAAAGTGATGAGAGGTTTTTAGAAATATTTTCTTACTATGATTTGTAGGTTTTAAAGTTAATAATTATCATAGTAAACGACATGATAATGTGAACCATCAAAAATGAATTAGTCTGTAGAGTCGTGACGTTTCGCATTGTATTTGTTCAAGATAATTATGATGCTAGAGTTTTGAGCATAGGCTATCAGTAGGTTTAAATGTGTGTGACAGCCAAAAGTTTATTATAATATCTTGACAATTTTGATAATTTTAAGTAAATAACCCTTTGAGTAAAAACATTTAAAAATCATCATTCACAACAATTATCAAAGGTTTTGATAAAATTCCATAAGCAACTGAAGTGTTGTACGTAACCATGGAGAAGAATGGAATTACTTACCGGATGATGAAATCTTATCAAGTTAATAGAGTATAAGAGTATCAGCAATATTAATAATTGCTGATGCACATTCATACCTTAGTCTGTTAACATTTGAAGAGTTTCTGAACCTCATAGTTGTTCATTTAAGTTTAGTGAGCGACCTTCAAATTTTATTTAAATACTCCTCCTCAACATAAGCATATCCTTGCATATATTTCTCTTTCTATGAAGTTCTTTTGAACTTTTTGATTCTATCTTGCCATCACCAGAATGTCTTTGAGTGTTCCTTTCATAGTATCTTCCTGTAAGTTAAGAAATATCTGTCATGTATAGCAAACTTACAAAAAAAGGGTTAAGTCTTACAAATTTAGATAGAGAAGTAAGAGATCTATAGTGATTTGACAAGAGGATATTAAAATAAGCGAAAGAAATCCTTGAGATGAGTTTGCTGATGTGAGTCACAGGGATTTAGGATTCGAAGTGAGCAAGTACTGATAATATAAGTACAAGAAATAGGTAATCCCTTTTTGTAAATAGCAAAGTCTCAAATATAAATTTTTACTTAAATATCATCAAAGAAAATCAACAGTTCTTTTATATATCTATCTATATATACTATAGAGTAATGACTTAAAATAGACACTAGGATTGCAGCTTCTAAATTGTAAAAGTAGGTAGACTTTTAGCAATAAAGAATATGAAGGATGACTGAGGATGCACAATAGTTTCAAAGCATCCTTCATTAACTACTCTTGACTAATGCCACAGTAAATCAACAAATTTACTTAAGTCAATATGGAATATGAAACAAATTCAATGAATTAATCATTTTTGTTCAAGTTTAGTTTCACAAAGACTTGGTTCACCAATATGAGAGATAAAAAGAGCAAGAGTTTTCATACAAAGTTAAAAAGGTATAGATAAATAGTAACTTTGCTGATAGTGACCAGCAATGGTTAGATCTCAGCAAACATTCAATTCAAATACCCGATACCAAGCGTTAATATGATACCAACTGTTAGAAACCAATTGTTAGGGTAATAAGAAGTGAACTTGTTGAGGAGGGGAAAATGAATATCACGTAATCAATTTATATACTTAAGCATATCATGATATTCAGAGAATTGTATAGCTAATGTATTCAGAACATATTATAAATAATTCAAGATCTACAGAATACGTCAGGATACACAAATCTTTATACACAAATATATCTACATGAGTTATAATTCAACAATGCTGATTCAAGATATTTGAATGAAGATATGTTACATGAGTAAAGAAACATCTCTAATCTTAAGCAAAAAAATGGATAGGTTGCAAGATCGCTGAAGGTAGAGAGATTTTCAACGTAGTATATTGACGTCTTGAAGTAGCCAATATGTCTTTTCAGAATATTTGCAATGATCCTTGTAGGACGTCATCTTTATAATAAAGTAATGGTGTATCTGACTTCTGGGCTTTTTGATCAACAATCTTTGATAGTATAGACGTTGTATTAGCAGTTCCTTGATCAATAGTTCTCCGATCAGCATATATGGATCATTGCTCAAGATTGTTTGACCATTAACACTTATGAGCAGTTTCCAAATGTCATTGAGCATGGCATGATAAATTATATCCTGAGTGCTAACCTAGAGTTGACACGGACTGTCCGGCACGCAGACCATCTAGTCACTTTAAACTAAAACTCAGTAATGGTTACAAGAAAATCAAATGAATATGGGAATATGCAAATGAGTATTATACATTTGCATTTGCATATTCTAAATAGTTCTTCTTGGTGTAGTTCCCCCTCAACTGCTGTATTGTTTTCTTCAACAGAGGTGGGAACCTGGCAAATTGGTAATGGAGCTTCCTCAAGCATGACCATGTTCAAAGGTTTGAAGAAGTCAATTTCTTCTTATTCCTTTCCTTTGTTGTATTTCTTTATTTCCTTCGTAATTTTTTCAATTTCTACCAAGATTAGAACCTCAAATGTGTCATCAACAGAGAATTTGTTTTCCATCAGAATTTCTCTTAGCTATTTGAATTTGTCTTCTTCTTCTGCTGTCAACTTTCTGTTGATCCATAATTGTCTAAGGCTGAGAATACTTGCAAAGGTAATATCATTCAAGATTTCTGAGTCATCATCTTCAAGATCACCTTCTGTTTCCATTTTTGAATCTTTATAGGAGGACAGACTGATGTGATCTTCTTGATTAGGATAGCTGTTTTCTTCAGAGTCCTTTACACTTTTTGATTCTTCAATGAATGACATTCTATAAGAGCGGCTTTGGTCATTTATTTTTTCATTTTCATTAGGGGAGAGATCAATGTGTATGGGAGAGGATGTGGAGGGCTTGAATTGTCGTTTGATTCTTTCAGATCTTCTGTATTTCATACCCCTAAATGTTGGTGCATCTTTTTTCTTTCCCTTTTCTTTTCTAGAGAACTTAGTTGTTTTCTCTACTGGCTCTTTGGAGGACTTAGCTATTTGAGCTTAAGGGGATGGAGTCTGCCCTTCTTGTGAGGATTGGTTAGCTTGGTTATTTTCATGGGAGGAATCTGGGTTCGGTTGTTTTTCAAAAGATGAGTTCTTTTGTTTCTTTTTGATATCCTAGGAGGATTGGAAGGAGTCAAAGTATTTTCTTGTCTATTTTAGCTCACAAATGACCCTTTTTCTTTTTTTTGGGTCTTTCATTTTCCAACTCTTCCAGTTTCCTATTAGGTTTGCTACTTTTAAAATTCTTAGTACTTGAAGTGAAGAAATTTATATACACAGTTAATTTCACCTTCTCCCAGTTTCAACTTAAATTTCTTCAATGTCAATAACCCACTCAAAAACCTAATATGGTTTTGTGAGGTCATATTGTGGTGATACCAAGAGCTATCTGACTTTCTCAAAATCATAGTGTGAAACAAAGCAACAAAACAGTTTGCATAATTTCCCCTAAGTAGTGCACATGCAATCTTCCATTGATTCACAATTAGTTGTTAAAATGATGATTGGGCACAATCAATAGATTTCACGAAAATATCAGCAATGATTGTCATGAGAGATGAGAAGGTTCTTTTCCTAACAGATTTGATTTAGGGACTGAGGTTTTGACCAGTGAGTTCCAGAAATTGTTGGGAATAGTCTATGTCTAGATGAGTTACTTACAGCTCATGTGCAGTCTATGTAACATGCAACTTGCTTCCAACTTGCAAGGAATATTCTTTTAGGGGTTGGAATATCCTTTTAGGGTTTATCTTAGTAGGTTTTCTTCCAATAAGAATTAAGTAAGTGCCATATCACTAAGACAGTCCTTGCTATGATATCTTAACTGTTTTATCAAAATAGTTAAGCTGTAAAACACATCTTAGTTATTTGTGTTCTACATATCAAATTCTTCTTGGTTGTTTATGTTTCTTGGACAATAACTCTTATACATTAACCCTAATAATCCATTTTATGGGAAATTATACTAATTTGGTTTTGCAACATCAAGACTCTAAGAATCTAGGTCTTAACAATTCCCCCCTTTTTGATGATTTGCAAAACATAGAGTCCTCTTATCAGTAGCCTTTAAAATAATTCTCTTTTCATAAATGGCTTTTATTTATGAGGAAATCCATGTGTGAAATATATATATATATATATATATATATATATATATATAAGCATAACAATTAATCAATAGCTTGAATAACAATTTATTCGAAAGCCCATGCGTTTTCCTTGCGAATCTTATCTTCTTCTTCAGGGGTGAAATCATCATACTGGATTCCAAAATACTAGCCTACTTCCTTGACGGATAAATCCTTAATAGAATCACCAACCTTCTTACCGATTGTGTCTAATAAACCACTGATGCCAAGATACTCTGCGGCAAACATGAGATCAATGACTTTGTCGTCGAAAGAGTTTGAATCACTAGTTTGGAGAAATAGTTTGTCAAAATAATTCCTTAGATCATCCTCGGAAGCTTTGGAGTCGGCGTGGTTTTCGAGGTACTCGATCACCTTGGCTAGGGTTTTGGAAGTTACTTTGGGAAGGTGAATCACTGTGGATGCACTATCATTGTCGTCGACCATTTTTTTATATTAACCACAGTTTTTGAGATTCACATATCTTGGTATTATATTGTATATAGGAGATTGTAATTAGCACCAACGACCTCTAGCTCAACTGGTACTGCTCACTTCTTTTAACGGAGCTGTTGATTAAAGAAGAAACATTGCAGCAAAAGTTTTCAGTCCTATAACACCAAACCGTGGCCTTTGTAGCAGAAAAACCTGACTCATCAACCGCCACTAGTAACTCCAATACTTATGAAAATTATGCTGCGAATAAAAACAATTCCAACCGAGGTGGAGGCCAAAACTGTGGAGGTAGTAATGGGTCAAGCCGTGGTAATAACTCAGGCCGTGGAGGTGGAAATTGGAGAGGTCAATGGAACAATAGTTCTGGTGGACTTGGTAATTGGAATAGCGGTAATTAGAATAGATGCGGACAAGGCTGAGGATAGGGTCAGTCTAACTGCAGTAATTCAGGACGTGGTATTCTCCCAACTTCGTAAAATTTAGGTCATTTTTAAAAAAATTTCAATGAAGATGTTGTTTGTCAGTTATGTTTCAAATGTGGCATAGTGCCCAAGGATATTCTTAGAGATATAATGTAACATACATAGCACAACCCGAGCCATATTTTCTTGATTCAGGGGTAACCAATCATATGACATGTGATCCTTCATCTCTGTACGATTACTTTCCATACCCAGGTAACGATACAGTTGTTTTTAGAAATGGGTCTAAGTTACGCATATCACATATCGGTCAATCTTCTATTCTATCCAATAATCGATCTTTTCATCTTAATAATATCTTGTATGTTCCTAGACTACACAAACCTTTATTATCTATTTGTCAATTTTCTAAAGATAATAATTGCTATTTTGAGCTTGACTCGTGTGGTTTTTGTGTTAAGGACAATCGGACACGGTAGACTCACATTAAGCATTATAATTCACATAAACTTATGCCCAGATCTATACACTGTATTTTTCTTGGATATGACAATTTTTGCAAAGGTTGTAGGTGCATGGACTATGAAAGTGGTCGGGTTTATATCTCACGACATGTAGTTTTCGACGAAACTCATTTTCCCCTTCAATTCTATGACACAACTACATGCCTACCAATACTGCACAAGACATTGGCAGCCCAATCTGCTTAACCTTCGATTTGCAAGTAGCCTCTAGTGGGTACTTTATTCACTTTGGCTGGATCTTCACATCTCCTATCTTCACATTATGTTCTCTTTACTCTGGCCCAGCCTTACTCAGTCCATATTGATCAGCACGGGGTCCCTTCCTCGCAGCCAACTACACCGCAATCCATACTAAGTAGGCCCAAGTTTTCCCATACTCCTATACCTTTTCACTTATCTCCAGCTGCTACTGAATCCACTACTAGCTCGGATCATGACATTAACACAGACCCAACACTTGCTAATTCCCCAATGCTGGCTCCTGTTACTTCTGCAGCATCTCGGCTACTTCAGATATGTCTTCTCCTCTTCTTTGTTATCGGGTAGTCTTGGAACTACTTTGGAATACTTCTCCACATTCCCTTCCCCACGCCCTAGCTGCACATTGTGGTGATCCTCTCATTTATGAACCCCAAACTTTTAAACAGGCATCATAATTTTGGCATTGGCGTGATGCTATGTCCGAGGAGATATCAGCTCTTCATAAAAATCAGACATGACATCTTGTACCCGTTGCTCCAAGCATGAATGTAGTGGGCTGTAGATGGATTTTTAAGATAAAGTAGAAAACTGATGGGTCGATTGAGAGTTACAAAGCTCGGTTGGTGGCTCAGGGATTCATCCAACAAGCTGGTCTTGATTTTGATGAAACTTTTCGTCCCGTGATCAAGACATCTACAATTCATACTGTTCTTGTTGTAGGTCATTCTCACCACTGGTGATATGATTCCGACGGGGATCGAATCGAAGAAGTAACTTGAAGACTCGAAGAACAAAGAATAAGATAAAAATGCCGAATTGGAATTGATAGATGGATCTCCCTCAACCCGCTAGTCGCGATTGACTAAGAACCTTGGGGTGCGATTGATACCCGATAGACGCGCTTGTCTACGAACAACAATCACGGAACGCCACAAACCCGCGATCCTCGAGTTTGATAAGTTCAAGTGTTGAATTTCTAATCCAAGAAATTCGGTTGTTCACAATTCTCTTTGAAAAGTGAATTTTATAAACTCAAAGTTTAATCTTACATCAAAGTTGCTTTTACAATGGAAGAAATGAGTCTTATATAGTCAACAAGGTTTGCCAAAAACCATTTTCAGTCACCAAAAATGAGGGTGATAAAAACAAGGAAGAAAACTCTTCAGAAAATCCAACCAGTTTTCAAGGCGTCCGTACGCGCGCTAGGGCGCGGCTTCCAGCGCGCTAAGGCGTGGTCCTCCCCTGAACTTTGATTCTGAAAGTTGAAACTTCAGACAAGTAGCGCGCTAGGGCGCAGTGCGGGTTGCGCTAGGGCGCGTGACGTCGCGCTAGGGCGCACAATGAGGCGCGCTAAGGCACGGGAAGATGCTGAAGTTGTCAAAATTCTGCAATTTCTGAGGACAGGCGCGCTAGGGCGCGGCTTGGCTGCGCTAGGGCGCGTGGTCTGAAGAAATTTTGTCACTTTGTGATGTCGTTAAGGCTTCCAACATGCAAACGAACCTCCCTTGACGTGATAGATCATCTTCGATTGTTGTTTTGGACTTGGTATTCTCTACTAGTGACAACAATGCTTCTTGAATCTTTTTAATACGCGATCTAGTCATGGGACCTTCGGGTATGCTCAACGGATCTTGATGGGTTTCTTGGCTTGATCCGTGATCCCCATCATTCCCTCCCTCTTTAGAAGGATTCGACCTCGAATCGTCACCTGCATCGAAAAATGATAAGTCAGCCACATTGAATGTTGCATGAACATTATAATCACCTGGGAGATCAAGTCGATAGGCATTGTCGTTGAGCCTTTCAAGAATTTGGAAAGGTCCATCGCCTCTAGGGTGTAACTTAGAGCGACGCTTCATCGGAAACCGCTCTTTCCTTAAATGTAGCCATACCCAATCTCCGGGTTCGAACACAACCTGTTTTCGTCCCTTGTTTGCTTGCTTGACATATTGAGCCGTCCTCTTTTCAATATTCAGCCGCACTTGTTCATGTAACTTTTGTATCACTTCCGCCTTGCGCCTTCCATCCATGCTTGCTTGTTCTTTCACTGGAATAGGCATAAGATCTAAAGGACTACACGGGTTAAATCCATAAACAATCTCGAATGGAGAATAATGAGTAGCAGAATGAACAGATCGATTATATGCAAACTCAACAAATGGAAGACTTTCCTCCCAAATTTTCAAATTCTTGTTTAACACAGTCCTAAGCAATTGTGATAGGACTCAATTTACTACTTCTGTTTGTCCATCCGTTTGAGGATGATACGAGGTTGAAAACAACAGCTTCGTACCTAGTTTATTCCACAAGACACGCCAAAAATGACTTATAAACCTAGTATCTCGATCACTCACAATTGTCTTTGGCATACCATGCAATCGCACAATTTCTTTGAAAAACAAGTCAGCTATGTAACTTGCATCATCGGTTTTATGACATGCGATGAAATGTGCCATTTTGAAAATCATCAACTACCACAAAAGCGAGTCATGTCCCGCTTAGACCTTGGCAAACCAAGTACAAAATCCATCGAAATATCAGTCCAAGGACAATCGGGTATAGGCAAAGGAGTGTATAACCCATGGGGTTCCACTCGAGACTTGGCATGCTTACAATCAATGCAACTCGAACACACACGCATGACATCTACTTTCATTTTGGGCCAAAAGAAATGCTCTTTTAGAGTCTCAAGTGTTTTAAAAAATCCAAAATGACCCATAAGGCCGCCACCATGTGCCTCACGCACAAGAACTTCACGAATAGAACTTTTTGGTATACAAAGTTGGTTCTCCTTGAAGAGATACCCTTCATGCTTGTAATACTTACCAAAAGACATTTTCTCACAAGATTGATATATGGATGCAAAATCATCATCATTACAATACAAATCTTTAATGAATGCAAAACCAAGTAATTTAGAATGCAAGGTAGTAATCAACACATGTCTTCGTGACAAAGCATCGGCTACTATATTATCCTTACCCTTCTTATACTTGATTACATACGGAAAAGACTCAATAAACTCAACCCACCGAACATGCCTTTTATTCAACTTCCCTTGACCCTTTCGGTACTTGATTGACTCGTGATCCGTGTGAATCACAAATTCCCTAGGTCTAAGGTAGTGTTCCCATGTCTTAAGGCATCTCACCAGAGCATATAATTCTTTGTCATAAGTGGAGTAATTCAGTGACGCTCCACTCAATTTTTCACTAAAATATGCTATGGGTCTATTCTCTTGATTTAAAACACCTCCAATACCAACACCAGATGCATCACATTCTAATTCAAACATTTTCTCAAAATTCGGTAAAGCAAGAATAGGTGCAGAAATCAACCTTTCTTTCAAAAGTTCGAAAGCAGTTTATTGCTTTTCTCCCCAATGGAACCTTACATCTTTCTTCACCAATTCATTCATCGGAGCGGCAATCGTGCTGAAATTCTTCACAAACCTGCGGTAGAAGCTCGCCAATCCATGAAAACTTCTAACTTCACTCGCACTTTTAGGAGTAGGCCACTCCTTGATTGCCTTTATCTTTTCTTCATCAACCTCCACACCTGTAGCACTTACAACAAATCCAAGAAAAGCAATTCTATCCAAACAAAAATCACATTTCTTAAAATTTGCATATAAAGAGTGCTCGCGCAATACAACCAATACAGCTCGAATATGTAACAAATGTTCCTCCGTATTTTTACTGTAAATAAGAATATCGTCGAAATAGACAACTACTAATTTACCAATAAAATCTCGGAGAACATGGTTCATTAATCGCATAAATGTACTTGGTGCATTGGTCAATCCGAAGGGCATGACCAACCACTCATACAACTCAAATTTGGTTTTGAAAGCATTTTTCCATTCATCCCCTTCTCTAATCCTAATCTGGTGATATCCACTTTTAAGATCCATTCGGGTGTAGATTATAGCACCATTCAACTCATCAAGCATATCATCCAATCGGGGGATAGGATATCGATACTTAATGGTGATTTGATTAATGGCTCTACAATCGGTACACATCCTCCATTCTCCATTTTTCTTTGGAACTATTATGACAGGGACTGCACAAGGACTCAAAGATTCACGACTCTTACCATGCTTTAGCAATTCAATCAACTTGCCTTTGTATTTCTTTGGTCTCTTCAGGGTTGGCTCGGTATGCTGGCCGGTTCGGCAAGGTAGCCCCGGGAAGAAAATCTATTTGATGCTCGATCCCTCGAAAAGGTGGCAAGCCACTTGGTTCGTCCTCGGGAAAGACATCTTTAAATTCCTGCAACAAAGATGATACAAAAGAAGGCACAGTTCTCGATATATCATTAGTAGAAACTAAAGTATTTTTGAAAACAATGATTAGTACCTCTCTTTCATCTCCCAACTCCCTCAAAACCTCACTAGGTTTGATAAAGAAATTCTGTTTTGCCTTCCCTTGGCCTTTGGCCTTTTCGACTTTATTCTTTTCTCCCTCATTCACTCGTATTTCTGCCCTCACATTTTTTTCTTTTTCTCTCTTTTTTACCTCAACACTCTTATTTTCACTCGCTTCCATCAACCCACTCTTTTCATTTTTCCCCTCTACCTCATTAGACTCCTTTTTCTTGGCCTTTTGAGATTGAAGTTCAAATACTTGTTGTGGTGTTAAAGAGACAAGTGTGTGGGACCTTTCCCGATGTGTCAAAGTGTAATGGTTCAAGAAACCATCATGAATTACATGGCGATCATATTGCCACGGCCTTCCCAATAGAACATGCCCTACTTGCATAGGGACTACATCAAACATGATCTCATCTTTGTATTTTCCTATGGAAAAGGAAATCAAAGCTTGCTTAGTAACCTTCAACTCTCCACAATCATTGAGCCACTGTAGTTTGTAGGGATGGGGATGTCTAATAACCGGAATGGCTAATTTTTCTATCACCTCCGTACTCACCACATTAATACTACTCCCACTATCAATGATCAAATCACACCTTTTGCCCTTGATGTTGCAACGGGCATGAAAGATATGTTCCCTTTGTTAATCACATGACTCTTTTACTTGCGTACTTAAGACCTTTTTCACCACTAAGGCCTCAAGTGTATATGGGTCTTCCTCCTCACTCTCTTCCTCTTCTTCTCCCTCTTCCCTCACATCATCCTCTGAATAATATTCATTTCCCTTCATGTACACTACCCTCTTGTTCGGACATTGTGAAGCTATGTGTCCCCTCCCGTTACATTTAAAGCATACAATTTCCCTAGCCCGAGATGGATTGGGTTCCACACTCTTACCCTTATCACTTTCCCTACCCTTTGACGAATCCCCAAAAGTTTTGGTAGATATAGTACTAGGATTTTTACTTCCCTCTATTTTGGATTTGTTTGGATTTTGATTAGAAGAAGAAGAACTATATCCCCGAGTAAATGTACTACGCCTCTTAAATTGTCGTTCCACCTTGACGGCGGCATGTACGACATCCTCGATTTCATCATACTCCCTTAATTCCACCACATTAGCAATCTCTCGATTTAAACCATTAATGAACCTAGAAATGGTTGCATCAATATCCTCATCGATGTTTGCTTGAATAAGTGCCATCTCTAATTCCCTATGGTACTCTTCCACCGATTTGCTTCCTTGAGTCAAGGTTCGGACCTTCCTCAACAAATCCCGGTGATAGTAATTTGGGACAAATCTCCTATGCATTACCCGCTTCATTTCCTCCCAAGTAGTTATACGGCCCTCTCCAATTCTCCTACGGTTGAGTACTAATTGTTCCCACCAAACACTCGCATATTCGGTGAATTCTAACGAGGCAAGTTTGACCTTTTGAACCTCGGTATAGTTATTGCAACCAAATAATACCTCAACCTTCCTAACCCACTCTAAGTATTCTTCCGGGTCAGCTTTACCCTTGAAAGGAGGAACTTTCATTTTGATGTTGGAAATTCCCCTTTCTTGTCGAGGGTTGTTGACTCTCTCATCCTCCCTCCTATCATACCTCCTATTACCCTCATCGTTCCATTCTTCCCAATCTCTCTCATCATTCACATATCTACCCCTCCTCGGTTGGAATCGGAGTGGATTCTCTCGAGGTTGGGCTCCCCCTCTCTCCTCTAACCTAGCTAGTCGTTGGGTTATATCGGCCATCATTCTCATTAATTGCTCATTAGGATTTATTGGACCATCTCTATCTACCCTCTCATTTGGCAAAGGTTCTTCACGGTCATTTCCATCTTTAGACATATTGATGACAAAACACTCACTCACAATATATATATCGCTCGTGTTTAATCTCAACTCACACACTCAATTTCTTGGAAAGAACTTTTCCACTTGAAAATACCAACAAGATGATAGCAAGTCTTACAACGTTCCGGAATGCCAAGGTCAATTTGCAAGTTGGGATTTTTAGTTGTTTGGATTAGCAATTCAAAGTGAGGAACAATTCACAATTGAAAGTAAGAATAGAATTGAAAAAAAATGACTGATGAATTTATGACAAAATGATGAATTCTCGGCACTTGTTCCAGGAATTTTTCTATGGCAATATGACAACAATATGAAGCTTTTCAAACTAACTTAGGCACATAAAATTTTCAGATATTTGTACTTTTTTTTTTTCAAGAACACCAAGAACACCAAGAACACACAGTTCCAATTCCCAGATTTTAACGAAGAAGATGAAGAAAACGATAGTTCACAATTTTGACGGAATGAAATTGAAAGAAACAATATACGAATTTGATGTGTACCTCTTCGATTGGCTTTGATACCAATTGATATGATTCCGACGGGGATCGAATCGAAGAAGTAACTTGAAGACTCGAAGAACAAAGAATAAGATAAAAATGCCGAATTGGAATTGATAGATGGATCTCCCTCAACCCGCTAGTCGCGATTGACTAGGAACCTTGGGGTGCGATTGATACCCGATAGACACGCTTGTCTACGAACAACAATCACGGAACGCCACAAACCCGCGATCCTCGAGTTTGATAAGTTCAAGTGTTGAATTTCTAATCCAAGAAATTCGGTTGTTCACAATTCTCTTTGAAAAGTGAATTTTATAAACTCAAAATTTAATCTTACATCAAAGTTGCTTTTACAATGGAAGAAATGAGTCTTATATAGTCAACAAGGTTTGCCAAAAACCATTTTCAGTCACCAAAAACGAGGGTGATAAAAACAAGGAAGAAAACTCTTCAGAAAATCCAACCAGTTTTCAAGGCGTCCGTACGCGCGCTAGGGCGCGGCTTCCAGCGCGCTAAGGCGCGGTCCTCCCCTGAACTTTGATTCTGAAAGTTGAAACTTCAGACAAGTAGCGCGCTAGGGCGCAGTGCGGGTTGCGCTAGGGCGCGTGACGTAGCGCTAGGGCGCACGAAGAGGCGCGCTAAGGCGCGGGAAGATGCTGAAGTTGTCAAAATTCTGCAATTTCTGAGGACAGGCGCGCTAGGGCGCGGCTTGGCTGCGCTAGGGCGCGTGGTCTGATGAAAGTTTGTCACTTTGTGATGTCGTTAAGGCTTCCAACATGCAAACGAACCTCCCTTGACGTGATAGATCATCTTCGATTGTTGTTTTGGACTTGGTATTCTCTACTAGTGACAACAATGCTTCTTGAATCTTTTTAATACGCGATCTAGTCATGGGACCTTCGGGTATGCTCAACGGATCTTGATGGGTTTCTTGGCTTGATCCGTGATCCCCATCAACTGGGATATAAAGCAGCTGGATGTCCAGAATGCATTCTTACATGGGTTTTTTCCGGGGGATGTATAAATGCAGCAGCCTCCGAGTTTTGTTGATTCCTATGCTGCTACCCATGTGTGCAAACTTGAGAAGGCACTATATGGTCTTAAGCAGTCTCTGCGTGCCTGGTATCATCGTCTTCATGAGTTTTTGCTTAGTCATAGGTTCTTTAATAGTCACTTGGATTCTTCCTTTTTTATTCGACATACTGCTCTTCCACAAAAATTCTCCTTGTCTATGTCGATGATGTCATTATCACTGGCTCGTCCTCTTCAGATATCACTGCTATCATCACATCAATTTATAACACGTTTGATAGTCGTCAATTGGGGGACTTAAGTTTTTTTTGGGTATTGAAGCCACATGTAAGGGCGATACTCTCCGTTTGTACTAATCTCGGTATGCCTTTGATCTGTTGGCTTGATTTCATATGACCGATTGTAAGCCAGCTTCTACGCCTACTACTCCTAATACTCTGTTGAACATTTCAGATGGTAACTTTGTGTCAGATGCCACCCTTTTCTGTAGTATGGTTGGTAGTTTACAGTATCTTATGCTCACTCGACCCGATCTTGCTTTCACTATTAATCAAGTCTGTCAATTCATGCATCAACCTCAGACGAGTCATTTTCAGGCCGCAAAATGGATTCTTCGATTCGTTAAAGGCACTTTTCACCATGGTCTCACCTTCTACCCATCTCCTAGTCTCTCTCCGTCAAGGCATACTCTATTCTAATTGGGCTGGTGACCCTAATGATCGTCACTCTACAACAGGTACATGTATTTATGTGGGTCCTAATCTTGTGTTATGGATGGTGAAGAAGCAACCTACTGTTTCTCGGTCAAGCAACGAGGCTAAATACTGAGCACTAGCTACTACTGCTGCTGAGATTCGATGGTTTGCCTATTTGTTACGTGAGGTCGATATTCCTCTTTCTCATTCATCCTTATATTGTGATAACATTTCTGCACTTCACATGGCCCGTAATCCAGTTTTTCGTGCCTAGACGCGTCATATTGAAATCGATTATCATTTTCTTCGTGAACTTGTTACGTTCGGGTTTTTACGGCTTCATTATGTCTCCTCTGATGACCAACTAGCTGATTTATTCACCAAGGAGCTTCCCAAGCCTTGGTTTATGTCATTGTCATTCAAACTGCAACTTCCGTTCGGTCGTTTGGCTTTAGGGGGGCTATTACCGAAGTTTTCGAGATTCACATATCTTAGTATTATATTATAAATATGAGATTGTAATTAGATATAATTAGCCTATATTATAGGTTAGTGTTTGACATAGGACTGTTGTAATTACTCTATAGAATGGTTGCGTACAACCAGTGAATAATACACAGAGGAAAACCTTATTCTCAAACCATGTCTCTCTCTTTTTCTATACCTCTCTGTTCTAGTTTCCTATACTTTTATAAAACACGTAATTTATAGTAGTTTAAAAGTTCTACAAATTACGTACTCTATTCGTTCATAAATTATTGTCCTGTTTGAATTTCTCTGGTTCATTTTGACGTATATTTTTTATTTTTTAAAAATTTATAAAACACATAATTCTACAAATTACGTTTTTATGATTTTGAAGTAAATAAAATAATCAACATTGCTAGGTTTACAATTAATTCTATCACTATAGTAACAACTCTGCCTTAAAAATGTGACTCAAGGCAAAGTTGTTACCAAAGTTATAAAAATAGTTGTAAACTTAGCATTTTTGTAAAATAATATATGTTAAATTTGTATTTGAAAAACATCATGTTGATAAAAAAAGTCAAATATGACATGGAACAGATGAAGTATTTTATAATTCTGAAAAAAATATACGTCAAATTTGCATTAACAAAATACTAGTTTGACTCGAAAGAATTATATTTGAAGATTAAAATTAACCTAATGGATTAGTACAGTGACTTGATCATCAATGAGTTCTTGTGTATATCAATATATCTAGCGGATGTGCCGTATTGAATTCTCACAACGTATGTATTTCCTTGACCAAGTGAAAATTAGTCTCGAACCCAATTGTAGTTTGGGGATAACTAGTTAAACACCATTCAAATAAAAAAAAATAATACAAATATCTTAAAAACATAAATAAAAAAAAAATTAAATTAAAGTGAACTCTTAAATTTAGCTCCTCCGGGAGTTTGAATTTGCTTATCGTGCTTCTGGTTTCTGGCAATTCCTCAATGCCGGTCTTCTTCTTCTTGTATCAGATGAGTTGGTAGCCCTTTTCATGATGAGATCTCTCCCTTTCCTTCAAGCTATACGACGAATTAACCAGCAACATAAGCTCAATGCTCTTGCCTTACACTCTCTCTTCAATCAACACAGACATGTTTCCTGCTCAACCGCCCCAACCGTATCTTCTTCATCTCATTCTGTAGTCAGGACGGTCTGTTCGTTGGTCTGTCAATCATACTACCGCCACCAAACCCATTTCGATTCGACTCCTCCTTTACTAAACCTCTCAATAGATTCTTCATTCTTGACCGCTGATCAAGCCATAACCGTCGCCGCTGCCCTTGCGGATGAGGCTGGCTCAATGGTCTCTTTGAGCTTCTTTTACTGGGCTGTTAGCTTCGCGAAATTCAGGCATTTCATGCGGTTTTATGTCGTTTTAGCAACGTCGTTGATTGAGAATGGCAATATGGACAGAGCCCACGAGGTAATGCAGTGTATGGTGGTGAATTTTTCGGAGATTGGGAGGGTGAATGAGGCTATAAGTATGGTGATTGAGATGCAAAACCAAGGGCTTGTTCCGAGTACCAGCACCCTGAATTGCATTGTTGCTTTGGTTACAGAAATGGGTTTGTTTGATGTTGCAGAGAAGGTGTTCGACGAAATGTCTGAAAGAGGAGCTGTTGCCGATTATTGCACATTTAAGTTAATGGTTTGTGCTTATTGTCGAATGGGTCGGATTGCCGAGGGAGATAGATGGTTAGGTGCAATGTTGGAGAGGGGTTTCGTTGTCGACAATGTGACTTGTACTCTTGTCATTAGTGCGTTTTGCGAGAAGGGTTTCGTCAATAGAGCTTTGTGGTTATTCCATAAGATGGTTGAGATGGGTTTGACTCCGAACGTGATCAACTTCACATGTTTGATCAACGGGTTGTGTAAGAGGGGTAGTATTAAGCAAGCTTTTGAATTATTGGAGCAAATGGTTGGGAAAGGTTGGAAGCCAAATGTTTATACCCATACGGTGTTGATAGATGGTCTCTGTAAGAAGGGTTGGACTGATAAGGCGTTTAGACTTTTCCTTAAGCTTGTTAGGAGTGATAGTTACAAACCGAATGTGCATACATATACTGCTATGATCACTGGGTACTGCAAGGAGGAAAAGTTGAATAGGGCCGAAATGCTATTCACTAGAATGTATGAACAGGGGCTGGTTCCTAATGTAAACACGTTTACTACGCTCATTGATGGGCAGTGTAAAGTTGGGAATTTTGATCGTGCCTATGAATTGATGGATATAATGGGTAAATCAGGCTTAACTCCCAATATATGCACATATAATGCGATCATTAATGGGCTTTTTAAGAAAGGAAGGATTGAAGAGGCTTATAATCTGCTGAAGAGGGGCTTCAAGTATGGACTGGATGCTGATGTGGTTACATACACTATTCTTATATCTGAGAAATGCAAGCAGGCAGATAACGGACAAGCCTTGGGATATCTCAATAAGATGATAAAAGGTGGTATTACACCTGATATACATGTATATACAACATTGATTGCTTCCTTTTGTCGTAACAGAAAAATGGAAGAGAGCCAGAGGTTTTTGGATGATGCAATTAAACTTGGTTTGGTGCCAACCAGGGAGACGTATACATCCATGATATGTGGATATTGTAGAGAAGGAAATGTGTGCACAGCTTTGAAGATTTTCCAGAAGATGAGTGAACATGGTTGTACACCTGATAGTTTTACTTATGGTGCTCTGATAAGTGGACTTTGCAAAGAGTCCAGGTTAGAGGAGGCTCGAACGTTCTACAATGCCATGATGGACAAGGGACTTTCCCCATGCGAAGTTACTCGGCTGACTATAGCTTATGAGTATTGCAAGAAAGATGAGTTTTCAATTGCTATGAATGTCTTGGACAGATTAGACAAAAAGCTATGGATCCGCACTGTTAACACCCTAGTCAGAAAGCTCTGTAGTGAGAAGAGAGTGGAAATTGGAGTATCTCTTTTTCATAGATTATATGATAAAGACCAAAATGTGGATCGAGTAACTCTTGCGGCTCTCATGACTGCATGTTATGATAGCGACAACTATGCACTTGTCTCTGATATATCAGAAAGAATTTCCAAGGGAGTTGGATAGCAACCCAAGAATTTCCAAGGGAGTTGGATAGCAACCCAAGAAAACTCTTTATGAAAATTTGCCATTTCAATTGTGAGGTAATTCATCTTTTGGCACAGAAAAATGGTTATTCCAATAAATTGTTCTTATATTAGTGGTGATTATCTAGTAAAAAAATCAGTATATGCAAGCTCTTAACTTGGTAATCAAAGGAGTGATGTTTTATCTTGGTTGTAACAATTTGAAACATTGGTAGAATGGTTATTGTAGGGGTGGCAATGGCAGGCACGATACGATTGCACGAACCAGCACGACACAATTATAAACATGAAGAGACAAGAAACACGATAAGGCACGGCACGACACGACACGACACGAAAGCACGAAATTATAAATTTAGTTAAAATAACGTTTATTATTATATTTATGATCAAATAAGATAGATAACACGAAAACACGATAGTGTGACACGAACACGACACGATGACACGAATTGCCACCCCTAGGTTATTGAGTGTATGTTTTTTCCAAAGAGCTGCTTCCCATTGACTTTTCTTTCCCTACAATATCTTCAAGTAACTTACAATCGATTCTTACTGCTGCGTAGTGGCGAAGCCACAACAATTCTGTGGGCAGTAATCGCCCCATTTAAGATTTTTGTGAAATAAATCTTTATTAGTGGTAACATGTAACTTTAGTTCAAATATAGGGTTGCCACCTTTATTTTAGAAAAAGTAGATACTACTTCATATCCCCCCTATCATGATATTGAAAAGACATTACATTTTAACTACCTCTGCCATTCGATGAATGCCAATTTAATTTATTTAGCCCCTCAATGAAGGTCAATGTTAACTCATAACGTTGAAAGAACTTTAATCTACAATAGCAAATTGTCCTATTTGTAACTCATGTTTTTGTCCTGAATATTTTCATTTTTGAGATGAATGTAATATCTATTTTTTATCAGTTACAAGGCTTCGCCACTCTTTCTAGATCTTGTTAAACCATGCTGACCTTGATTTGCAATATTCTAGCTAAGCCGTGTAGCCCATGCCTTTGTTTTCCTTTTACCCTTCACTTCTTTGACAAAAGGAAGGTCGATGGTCATTCTCATGCCTAATTAGGGTGAATCACATTCCTGGAGCTTGGCATTACCGTAAGTGCAATTTCTTTCACATTCAACTTGGCTATGCTAAGCCTCTACTGATGGGTGTCACATTATGGTGTGGTGCTTGAGAATTTCATTCTGTGGATTTCCTGGTGCTTCTATGCGTCTTAAAGATGTCTTATTTTCCTATATGATGCATTCCCTTCTTTATGACTTGGTCTATGTCGTAAAAATTGCTTTGCTTTTAATCTTTTACTAATTTTATTTTTAGATTTCACATATACATTTATTACTTTGTGCACAAATTCCGTTGTCACTTTAGACATAATTTGTCAAAAATAAAAATCTTTCATTGAAACTTTAGAGAGAAAAAGAGAGCTATGCACTTATATTTAGTTGAGCTTTCATATTTTGATTGCTCTGTTTGCAGAACGTGGCAAGTGGATACAGCATGGCCAGTTTTGCAGTGAGGGGGTGTACCTGCAGATCCATGATAATCTTACTTCAGGCTCCTGGTGATCACACCACCTACCCCTTAATGAAGGTCAGCCAGTTGTGCGAACTTCTGTCTGTGAATCTGTTAAAAGGACTTGTATATATGTATAACGGCATGCCATCTTGAAAGATAATCTCTCTTTGGAATATGAATTGAACTGATTGCAAGATTTATACTCAAAACACCAGAATACCGTTATATGGCCTGAGAAATATTGAAATTAATTGGAGTTGGAGCTTTAAAGAAACATTTGAAGTATAGTTTGAAACAAACTTCTATGAGCTCCTTTGATTTATTTTATTTGGTAAAATATAGATAAACGCATGATTACTAAAATGACTAGTCGGCTAGAGACACCAAGACTGAAGATTCTGGCGGTCGCTCAGCAAGCAATCATTATTTAACTTCAACGCACAAGTTTGGCAGTCATTCAGGGTGTGAGTTGTTGTTTGTCTCTATATGAGCTTCATGTATTCTTCAATTGAATCATTCAACTAAATTACTTGGGGCATAAATGTAGTAATTAATATTTATCATCTGGTTTTAGTTTCGTAGCTTTTAATGGGGGCTGCACATGGTGCGACTAAACTTGCCCTCACTGTCTCTAGCATTGAAGTCTAGCAGGTGGATCTCCCCTCCTAGCTCTCAGAGCTTATGGGCTGGATTTCTATCTGTATGGCTCATTGGAAATTGACTCCTTCTGTTATGACAAAGAAGCAAAAATAGAAAATTTTATTTCACTGCTAAAAATTAGTTTAAGAACATCAAGAAAAGTTATATGTTGCATCTAAGCAGTTTCCGTGGGATGGTCATGTCATGTCACTATGATCATGATGTATGTGATGAACCAATACATGACCAACACTTTTTATTTTTGGTAACTGCATGACATACTCGGATTGGGTGATTGTAAATGTTTTATTAAGTATCCTATATCTAAAGGAAGTACTATATGTCAATTGAAGAAAAAACTTTCACCATGTACACTTGTCAACATTATTAATGGAACATCACACTCTCGGACCACGTCAGGAAAAAGCGTGGAATGACGGAATAATTCTTGTCGATCTAGGTTTAGGACCATGGACTTTTGGTGTTAACATTACTCATTTGGCCTCTCGGTTATGAGGTGTAACTGTGTAAGGCATATGCTAAATTATATTTGCTTAAGCAATTGCTTTTAAGTGTAAGGACGTTAGTGGAATAAAATTAACTATGAAAATTCTATACAGAAACATTTATGTATTCGATAATGCTTCAGGGCCTAATTTGTTTTTTGGCCATTCTTTGTGGTACACCTTTAAATAGGTGGAGTGCTGACCAGATGACTTACACTCTTTGTCCGAAGGGTCTCAGAGCTGCTTTAATCAAGGATTATTCGAGGACAAGATCGGGGGATTTGTGGAGTTCCCTCTCGCAATCAATCCCTCCGAAGAGTGCATCTCCGTCGTTTCAATCGTCAATAGGACCTTGCTGGCCACACCCTTATAGTGTTACCAGGTGAAACCTCCCACTCCTCCCAAAATTGTTGTCCTAACATGGTGCGACATGTTTAGTTTGTTGGTGCAACTCTTTTTTGAGATGGTACAATATGTATATGTTTCTGTTGCATGTTCCCATTAGGAAAGAGAGGTCCAAAATGTTGAGAATTGGGGCTATTCTTTTGTGCCACTCAACCCCCTATTAATGTAATGTGATTAATTAGTGTTAGTCCGGGTAGGCTCAAATAGGCTAGAAGAGGTGGTGGGGGGAGGTTGAATAGCCTATGTCCAACTTTAAAACTTTTTCAAGTTTACTTCTCAAAATAATAAATTAACAAATAAATTGCTAGTAGTGGAATAAAAAAGAAAAGAGTTGGATTGTAGAAATGCTAATGAGCTACATAGCTAGATCAGCAATCTTGTTTATATGATGAATAACAGGATTTGGACAAGTAGAGTTAGTGTAAAACAAATGCACAAAGTAAGTAGACAAGTATTTGAAGTGGTTTACACCGTGAATAAGTGCTACGGCCACTACCAAAGTGGTCAACTTTGGGTTTTGAAAATGTGCACTATGTTTTCTATTAATATCTATTATAAGAATCACTAATGGATTGTGTACAAAAATATTTGATCAAGTGTTTATGGTGAGAGATATAATTTGACCAATGAATCTCTCGTGTGCCTTCAATAGAAAATGAGTTTAATCAATGAAGAGCAATAAAGAGTAGAATCTAAGTGTATTTGCTCTTCAATGTGTTGAATGCTAGAATATCAGTTGAAGCTCTCTTGAATGCACTGAAAGATTGAAGATTCGTGAGTAGTTGGAGTAGCAAGAGAGTCTTCAATGCCTTAAGTGCTTCTATATATAGTTGCAGATCTTGGGAAGCCGTTGAAGATGATCACCCTTAAGAGATTCAAAATTTGGATGCATTTAATGAATTCTGCTGGTATTAAATGCATAGAGCTGTTGGAGAGCTGTCTTCAACTAATGACTGTAACCAGCACCGCAAACATTGCCAAAAATGGATAGGCAAAGTGTAGTTGCAGATGTCATTTTCAGAGAAATACCCAAATATGGAAATGTTCAATAAATTAACCCACGTGATATAGTCGATAGCAACATTGCTGATAGCAAAGGTAGTTCTGTGGCAATGAAGCTTGATCAGCTTTTCTTGAGTCTTCGATCATTGCTGATGGAGAACTGCTGATGGACATAGCTGAAGCCGTAGCATTCCTAATATCTGTAACAAGGCTAAGTCTAAACAAAAGTTACCACACCATTTGACACGTAGGCTCAATGGTCACTTTTACAAAGACTTTAGGAGATGGATACAAAGAAATCTAAAGTATATTTAACAATTAGCATCACCACAGGTATATGTCTTCGTTATTCCTCACCATGAAATAATAGAGAACAAATAATACGACAGTCTCCTTGTATTATTCATAACAAAACCAAATATGTATGGAAGGTTGCTTGAGCATTAAGCATATGCCTTTAGTACAAGACTTAAAAGGATCTTACCTAAATTAAACCTGACACAATAATTACTAATAAAGAGAAAATCAATATTTACGATACCACATAATATTGTTTTGTGGGGAACACTCTCAAGCTGGTTCAGGCGTGAAGATTAATTGACAAAGTATGATACGACTGTTCTTGGGGGGAACAGAGCCTATTCTTAATGGAAAATTTGGGGAGGGGCCGAAGGAAAATAGAAGAAAACCCAAATGGAAGATTCAATGGACGGCTAGCCCAAATTTAAGTTTCAGAGGCTCGATGGAGCGGACCTTGGTGGGTGGCTTCGGAAAGGAGAGCAACCATTATGATTTCTGTCCTATGGAGGCTGGAAAGGATGAATGAACATGCTTCTATCTATGTTAATGGGGAGGCAGAGAATTGGTATATGTCGTATAAGGAGGGAAGATGAGTCATATACTTGCTCAGTTTGTTAGGGATTTATATGCCAGGTTCGAAGAGTTGAAGCAGAAGAACCATCTGTTCACAGGCAAGTTCAACAAGCTTGTACAAACTGGCATTGTGAAGGAACACCAAGCTAAGTTTGAGGTTATGATGTCTTTGATGTTAGCTAGAAATTAAATTAAAATCTGGGGACGGGGAGTATTTTGTTGACAGGCAGTTTTCTCAGTGGGTTGAAGAAAGAAATTAGGGATATGGTGGAGATGTTACGCTCAACTTCCCTATCTAAAACCATTAGTTTGGCAAGGCTACTAGAGAGTTATGAGGAGAACTAAGAGTATTCACAATGGAACACTCTACCAACACCCAAAAATGTTTTTTTAGAGTCTTTTACCCCCCCCCCCTTAATCCCACAATGGCCATTCTATCCCACCCTCTATCTCTAAAAGCAACTAAACCTCCTTCCAAATATAGAATAACTTTCAACTTGAATAGTAACTTATTTTTGTCTCATGCTCTCTCCCTCTTCTTCCGATTCTCTGTTTCTTTTCTCTCTTTTCCCTTCTCCATTTCTTTTCTCTCCTTCCCTGCCCCTCTCCCTCTCCTCTCCCCTCACTTTCACACACACACACACACACAAACAAATATATATGTTCCCCTCGCTCTCTCTCTCTCTTTATATTTTGAATCTAATCTATTAAAAATAAAAATATATACTTCATCCGTCCCTAAATTATTGTCTTCTTTTCTTTTTTCGTCCGTCCTTAAATAATTGTCTTGTTTGAAAATTTTCTTTTTAAGACATCACTTTTACTATTTTACCCTTATTTTTTCTTCCTACTTTAATTATGGGCCACATACACTTGGGCATTAAAGGAAATAACACACTAAACTAATATAAATAATCAAGTCAATTGTTTTTTCTTAATCTGTATGCCGGGTCAAACAAGATAGTAATTTAAGGACGGAGGGAGTATATATTATTAAAAATAGAGAAATTTAATGATGGTTGTAGCTAATATATTATTTTTGTCACATGTGTTTTAGATCATTGAAATTGAAATTATTAAAACATAAGTAGTATAATTTTTATAGAATATAAAATTTAAAATATAAAATATTTCATTCCGATTGTGCTAGAAAAAAATAAAAAAAAAAGAATGATAGTTAGATTTGTTAGTTGAGATGAGAAAATTTTAATTTTTAGAGGATTGTATAGATGGTTCTTGTTGGAGTGGATTCTTTTTTACAGTATTGAAAAAGTGAAACTGGAATAGAAAACGATGTGTTTAGAGTGTTGTATTGAGTGGAACCATTATGGATGCTACCTTGAAGCCAAAAACCACCAAGACAAACTGTTAGCTTCAAATAGGGGTGACAATGACCGACACAACACGGCATGATAGCACGACACAACACGACATGATTATAAACACGAATTACAGAGAGAAATGACGCGATAAGATACGGCACGACGCAACATTACATGATATGACACGAAACACGACACGAAAGCACTAAATTATAAATTTAGTTAAAATAACATATATTATTATATGACTTAATTCTCACTTTGCCCACCCTACTATTCCCAAAAGTCCAACAATCTCACTCTATGGTTTTTTTTTTTTTTTTTTTCAGACTTTCCTAGCTCTACTTTGCAAAAAGTTCCAAATTGGTCCATTAATTGAATTCCGTTAGTTTTGTTGGACGGAATCCTTTAAAAAGACTGAAATGCCCTCAGATATTTCAAACGACTACTATGGATTTCTTTGGGTTATCTCTCAATTATCTTCTTCATTTCTCTCCTTTTCAACTATAAACCTAGCTCTCCTTCTCTCTCTAATTCCACCCTTTCTCTCTCCAAATCCTCACGTGCCCCTTTGAACAATGCCCTCATATATTTCAAATGGCTACTATGGATTTCTCTGGGTTATCTCTCAATTTTCTTCTTCATTTCTCTCCTTTTCAACTATAAGCCTAGCTCTCCTCTCTCTAAAACCACCCTTTTTCTCTCCAAATCCTCCTGTGCCCTCTTCGAACAAAAACATCATCAACAACGTGCATGTGGGTTAAGCTTTATCGACTAGAGCGGTTCTTAATTTTGAGTCTATTATTGGATTGAATAATCATTGATTAGTAGTCGTTATTGATTTTAGAATTTGGTAATGACTTTGTTTGCTCTGTTTTTAGGTGTATTGAAGGATTTGAGAGTTTATGTGTACGATTTGCCGTCGAAATACAATACAGATTGACCAAGCAATGAGCGGTGTAGCAACCATTTGTTTGCTTCCGAGGTGGCCATACACAAATCTTTGATGACTAATAAGTTTCGTACGCTGGACCCACGGGAGGCTGACTTTTTCTTTGTACCGGTTTATGTTTCCTGTAATTTCAGCACCGTGAATGGCTTTCCTGCCATTGGTCACGCTAGGCCTTTTATTGCATCAGTGATTCTACTCATCTCATTGGAGCTTCTGTTTTGGAATCGCACGCGGGGCTGCGATCATGTATTTGTCGCTTCCCACAATTACGGAGCTTGTTTTCACGCCATGGTAAGAAAACTATAAATTAAAAAGGGTAAAAAGGATTTGGGAATTAATTTTTGTTATTCCTCAATTTTTTGTTTGTTTGTTTGAAAAGGTGGATGTTGCAATGGCCGATGGGATACCGGAGTTCTTGAGAAATTCGATCATATTGTAGACTTTTGGCGTCAAGTACCGGCACCCATGTCAGGATGTTGAGAACGTTGTCCCCCCTTACGTTTTGCTGGAGAAAGTTCAGTCAACTCTCTCGAAGTCGCCGGTCAATGGTCGGCGGGATATTTTCACGTTGTCATACCACTTACGTTACGCTTCGATATGCTTGTTTGTGTTTGCGTGTGTTTGTGTTTGGTCTGAGGTGAGGTGAGGGAGAGAGTGAGGTGAGGTTAGAAAGAAAACGTTCCTCACACGTGGTGTTAGTAAGGGTAGATTATGATTTTTGAAAATATTGTAAACTTTTCATCCAACAAATTAGGCAGAGTGTTAACATGGAACTCGTTGCAAAGTAGAGTTAGGAAAGTCTGGAAAAAACAAAAGTTGAGTAACTTGTTGGACTTTTGAAAATAGTAGGGTGGGAAAATTGAGAATTAAGCCTTGTTATATTTATGATCAAATAACATAGATAGCATGAAAACAGGATAGTTTGTCACGAATACGACATGATAACATGAATTGCCACCTCTAGCTTCAACACCAACACCAACACCAACAGGTAATTCTACTATTGCAGTTAGTCCTAGCACCAAAGCTAATACTAGTGCAATATTTGTGAATAAGTACAGTCTATGGCTTGTTAAGCAATTAAGGAAGTATTGTAGGAGTATTAAATGGTTTTCACTGAACTAAACCTATGGGGCCTCCTCCACCAAGGCAACAAGACCCTATAGGTGCCATCAAGTTTAGAAGAATGAGATTGAAGATTCGTTAAAGAGAAGCTGCAAGAAGGTATCATACAGCCTAAGACTAGCCCTTTTGCATCACCAGTCATACCAGTGAAGAAAAAGGATGGGAGTTGGAGGTATCAAAAATGGATTATAGAGGGCCAAACAACATCAAAGTCAAGGACATGTTCCCTGCTCTTGTCATTGATAAGATGTGAAAGAGGTTGAATTGTACTCGGCAAACCATACAATCGGGACACTGTACTTTAGGGAAGGTTACAATTCGACCACTCATTGTTTAAAATTGTTATTTGGGCCACTATACTTTAGTTATCTTGCAAACGAGCCCATTTTTTGGACGGGCATTACTTTAGCTGTTAAAATAACATAAGATACCAAATTTACCCGTCTTCATCTTCATCTTCCCCAATTAAGAAAAACCAAACCCTAGCGAGATGGACATTTTGAGAGAGAGAGAGAGAGAGAGAGAGAGAGAGAGAAGGAATCGGGAATAATGGAATTTGATGGAGAAGTAGAGCTCTTGAAACAGGAATTGGGATAGATGGGGACGATGGAAATGGCGACGACTGACCGGATCTTCCCACCAAATACAACTAATCAAGAAATCAATCTTTGAAATTTGAAACAAATAGATAACAAAAAATTAATCTTTAAATCACCTTTCCAGTCTCCGGAGCATAACTTTGTAAAGGTCAACATGCACCTCTGTTAACCACAATCCCGGAAATACACTCTGCAAAAATCAATACAACAGTGAATTAGGCACCAAAATTAAACCCCACACACACACACACACACACACACAAGCTGAGATGGAATTAGAGATTGGCGAAATTGAAGGAATTGATTGAGTTACCTCCAATTGTTTCTAGACGGTCCTGGGCCATTTTTTGGGCTGACGAGGGAGTCTCTGGCCGATCATCGCCAGAAAATCTTCTTCCATCTCACTGCGCGAAAGCCGAACTAAGAATTTTGCCCTCTCTCTTCACGCCACTCGGTTCCACTCCGCCTCGTGATTTCGACGATTTGCTTTCGTTTCTCAAGGGGGAGAAGTTAGGTTTAACTCCATTCATCGGTGCCTTACAAGTAGCTCTCCTAGTCCTCAAATTCCATGGCCTTGCAGCACAGTCAGTCTCAGCCGGCGATAGAGTCGGTGATTTTACGCCAACGGGGTATTTGTGTTAGGGTTAGGGTTTGGTTTTTCTTAGTTAGGGAAGATGAAGATGGAGACCGGGGTAAATTTGGTATTGTATGTTATTTTAACGGCTGAAGTAACGTCCGTCCAAAAAATGGACTCGTTTGCAAAATAACTGAAGTACAGTGGCCCAAATAACATTTTCAAATAATGAGTGGTCAAATTGCAACATTCCCTAAAGTATAGTGGTTTGATTATGTGTTTTGCCCATTGTACTCATTCCATCGTCCTAACCTTATACATAGCCAAACAAGTTACACCAAGAAAACAAAGTGTAAAAGTAATTATAAAAATAAATAAAAAAAGAGGAGAGAAGGAGAATCAGGATCGTCTCAGCTTTTCACAATCATTCCCAATCGCCTGCGTACCAGTTCACCCTTCTCTCTCTCTCTCTCTCTCTCTCTCTCTCCCTCTCCCTTTTCCACAAGATGCATGAGCTGCTCCTCAACCTAAAATGCTTCAGTTAGTGATGCAAGTAACGCTATTATCACTACAAGAAAAAGGTGTAGTTGTGAAGGCCAAAAACTGTCCTAAATACTACCAAAATCGTCCTAAATAGTATTTGGCACGGTTTTGGGACGATTTTGGCTCCCTCCCAAATACAAGGGTGCCAAATACATTTGGCACGGCTAGAAATCGTCCCAAATAGTATTTGGCACGGAAAAAGCGACGTTAGTGTAAACGTGCCATTCTGCGAAGTATCTTGGAAGGTTTGACCCAAAAAGGTATTTGGCACGGTTTCGTGCCGTCCCAAATACAGGTAGGTATTTGGTACGGTTTGGTTCCCCTCCCAAATGTAGATGGGTATTTGGCACGGTTTTTGTCGCCCTCCCAGATACAAATAGGTATTTGGCACGGTTTTATAGCCCTTCCAAATACTAACAAGTATTTGGCACGGTTTCATTGCCCTCCTAAATACTTTTGGCACACTTTATTTTGCCCTCCCAAAAACTATTTGCGACGTTTGCTTAGCCCTTCCAAATACATTTGGGACGCTTTAATTACCTATACGCATTTATTTTTCTTGTTTAAACAACCACAATAAAAACAAATCATATGCACACCATTTGCTGTGTAGTAATCAATAAAACTCATATACAAATTATTTGAAAGAAAATAACTAACAAATGCATTTGATAAATATGAATATATATTACATACATCTATAAAGTTTAAGTAATATTAACCTATGTACACTAACCAATAAACATGTATCTAATAAGTACCCAAGCCAAAAGCATAAGCAACCATTCGTAATCAAAATGATTGTCAAAAGATCTACAAATTTGTGTCAACAACCCTTCTAAAACAAAAGTCTCAAAATGTGTTCTGCGTAGAAATAGCTAGCTCTAGTCGTCCATTGGAGAGTTGATCCGAGCCTACAATATAAATCATATAATTAGCATAAATTACAAAAAAAATGAACAACTCAACAGTTCAATTTATAGTAGATAAGTGTTTACCTGTCCTACACTAGATCCAGACCCCTATGATAGTATCCCATGTACCTCCAGCAACCGTTGCATCTGCGCCATCTTTTCAAGCATCTCCATTTGAGTCTTTTGAAACATCTCCATTTGATTCTTTTCAAATTGAGCTATTTTTTGGGCTACCTTATCATCCACCATCTTTTCTATTTCATCTGAGGAAGAATGTGTAGTTGTTGAAGATGATTGAGACCCAAAAACATCACGAGGAGATGGGCCTGAACCAAAAGTCCTCACACGGCCATGTCCATCTGGCCCCATAAGATCAACAAAAATTTGTTCTTTATAACCTTCAGTTTGTTCCTCTATAGGTACCTCGTTTAATTTTTCATTCATCCTTTCCTAAAAACATAAACATAGCATTTTATATGAGTGAACATTAAACTAATAACACCACATAATTAAAAGAAATATTAAACTACTAACAACTAGGTTCCTTGTATCATTGTCGGGTATAGTACCATCCTTTTTACTACGTGTTTTAATGAACACGTTAGCACGAGACGTATCTTCATTATTTGCATTCATCTAATTAATAACATGACATAAAAAGATGTTTTAGAAATACCAACACCAACATAAATGGCTCATGACATCAAATTAAGTGCAAATTCCCCAAAAATGAATGCAACAAATTAGAAGTATAATATAGAAAAATAAACACCAAATAATATATCCTTTGGGGTCGTGCACGAACGTCGTAAATGACTGGTCTTTCAAACCATGGGATCATAACATGAGTACCTTCAGGATACACCTAACATCCAGCATGTAAGCACAGGGCACTAATATAAAAATAAAAAACCAAGGAAGTACATTACAGATGAGACAAAGCAAGAAATTTTCTGAGACAAGCTTAAGGTAATATACATGAAATTTTTCCCCATAACAACAATAAATAAGGAACTTTGTATATAAGTGCACTATTTACTAGACAAGGGGCGCAAAGTAATGAAGCATTATATAATAACTCCAATGGTTTCTTTTCCTAATCAGATGCAATTTTTCTTAAAAAAAGGCATTTCCTCCTAGAAAAAAAAAATCAGAACCAAAGGGGCATCGGTTCTCTTGCACTACATGTATCCTTCCCAAGAATTACAGCAAAGGATTGTCATATATGACAAAAGTAGATTCAGGGCCTGAAGACAAGGAAATCATTGGGCAATCCACTTACTGTAAACATTCTTGACTTAGTCAATATCGTGTCAATTGGTTCATGATGCCCCTTCATTGTTTTCTTGGATACAAATTCGCATTTCCTGTTACTTCAGGAATTTGAGCGCTCTCTGCTGGGAGGCTCCGAGCAATTTGCTTCCTGTTTCTATGTGCCTGAGTTGATTTATACCTGCTTTTCTTTTCAATACAGGGGTCTACCGCTGTATATTGGCGTTTTTGTTGACATCAGGTGTATGATATATAAAATAGAGTCAGCTAAAACACAACGATATAACACTAGACAACTCCAAGAGTAGTGTAATTGTAAAATGTACTTACCTAATCCAGGTCTTCCTTTGTGTAAATTATATGATGATTAACATCAAATGGTCATATAGTCACACCCATAGGTTTATTTGTTCCTTCCCTTTTTATTTTTAGAAAAATCTTCGAACTCATATCAAAGTCAAACCCTTTATTAACATTTGAAAAATGAGAAAATGATACAGACAATCTTGACAGAAAATCATAAGAACTTCTGTGTTAAATTGTTGCAAATTCTAGTTAACTGGTGATGCATGTGCAAAAAGGTGGGTTATAATCAAGCGTGTTGAAGCCCTACTTTCTGGTTGGTCAATGGGTCAGATAGTAATTCAACTGAAGCACACCACACACCCATATCGACAGAAATTTGAGGTAGGACCCATTGCTAAAGCCCACGAAGAGGCCATGATGACCAATCATCCTTTGATCATGTAGTCTACTTTATTTTTGTTTATTTTTTCTTCATTTCTTTAGATGGAAAAATATTGAGAGGTAGAACCTAGTTATATATTAAAGGATAACAGGGCTAGCAGTCTAAGCAAAAGAATTACAAAGCAAAAGGCATTCAGAGAATCAATGGTCTCCCTTACTGTTGTACACAACAGAAATATATGATTACTGGTCTTCCTTTGATTCTTATTCAACACACAGGTCCTACGAGATATCCTTATGAGTTTGCGAGGGCACTATTTATCATTAGCGTTAAGGCTTTCCAAAACTAAGGACCAAACATAGCCTTAATTTCAGACGGGACTTGTGGTCTTCATGATGAAGGAAGCAATTGGGAAGAGGTGATAATTAGTAGAACAAAACAAACAAAAGAAGTGGAGAAAGACTTACAAGTAAAAGTGCTAGAGGGATCATTACAGGGACAATATCTCGTATCCCATCAAACGAGGGCACCCCAACAAGCAATTTACGTTCAACAATGCAACAATGGTGCACACCCATCAAACGAGGTCACCCCAACAATCAATTTACGTTCAACAATGCAACAATGGTGCACCCATCAAACGAGGGCACCCCAACAAGCAATTTACATTCAACAATGCAACAATGGTGCACACCCATCAAACGAGGGCACCCCAACAATTAATTTATGTTCAACAATGCAACAATGGTGCACACCCATCAAACGAGGGCACCCCAACAATCATTTTACGTTCAACTATGCAACAATGCAACAATGGTGCACACCCTAAAAAGCAATTTAGTTATATAATTACCTCCTCTCGAATATTGGCATGTGATGTCCGTCCCGTCCTATGTGGGAACTCGAGTTGCTTGCGATTGGTAGAATTACGCAAAGCTTCGACCTGAAACATAAATCATGTATTAAGAACATAAACTTATACATACCTAAACCAAAGATCTAAATCGTACGTACCTCAACCTCTTCACATCGCCAATAATCCACCAAAGATGGCCACTGATCAGGAGATACCCGAGTATCTGTCGGTGGAATCAAGATTTTTTCTACATCATCCTTGTTTGGATTATAGTAATCATCCTTCACCCTGTGTTTCCATTTCTTCCATAACTCTCCTACTTTCTTCATGCAAGTTGATTTATGTTCTTCTGAATGATAATTAGCCATATACAAACTAAGATGAGTAGCAAAACTTCTGTTATTAGACAAATTGTAATAAAAAAAATAAGAGATAGATAAATACCTGAATCTCCCTCCAAATTATCTCAAGATTGGGTTTCGGCATTAGCCTCCATGAAACAACATCAAGTGGAGCATGAGTCCCACACCTTGCAATTCCTCCAAGAACATTCATGAAGTTGGTACTGGAATCCCCAATAGGTTGCATTAGCTTATTGAACATGACTTTAATCTTTTCTGTTCCTTGGTACCCTATTGCTGGTCCTCGTCCCCTTTTACGACCAGAGTCACTCGTGCTAGGACCTACAATTCCAATTATAAAATATCAATGAAAAACTCATAAAAAATGCAATATGTAACTTTTTGCTAAAATCAAGTAACAGTTTACCTCTTGTTGGACTTGATAGGGAAGCATTGCTATGAGACCCGATATGTGATTGTTGCGTTGTGGCTCTTCTCTCTCTAACTCTAAACGTGGCTCTGATAGTGGTTGCGACAGTTACTGTGACGGTGACTGATAAGTAGGCTGAGTGATATGCTAGGATATATGGTATTCGATGAGTAGAGGCCTCATTTCTCACCTCTTGTGACTGATTGGCTCCATTCGTAGATCTTGGCATTTGAGACATGAAACTATAGGTACGTCGTCTCTTTTTAGCTACCATACTGAATATGTAAATCAAGGTCATTAATAACAATTATTACACCCCACAACAGTTAAACTTATAATTATCTTCTACTTGTTGCAATAAATAATATATATATATATATATATATATATAACACCAATGCAAGTACATATTCATATAATAATACAACTAGATTCATCATGATAAATGCATTTCAAAGCATGATAAAGAAAGTTCATATCATTAGATTCTTCATACATATCATCTACCAAAAATAAATAAATATAATAAATTAAGCATCATCAGATTCATCATCATCATCACTCATGCTCGAATACTGGTCATCATCCGTATCATCATATTCCTCTTCTTCGAAATCATCAGTGGCATCATCTTCTATCTCATCTTCACCTTCATTATCAGACTCACTAGTGTCAACATCTTCTATCTCATCTTCACCTTCATGCTCATTCTCTTCAACACATGGTCGAGGAACTCCACCCTCAACCAATGTCCCCTCAACACCATTCCTTACCTACACAAGTTCACCATCATCCACAGTTCTTCGTTCATCTAGTTGTTGAGGATTGTATGGCTGGACTTGAGGCACCGCAAGTGTATTATTAGAATTTTCATCTACGCCCATATCAAATGTATCCCGACTTGTCATCTTATGGTAGCTTTCCATTGAGGGTTTATAGGGTCTTCAATATACATGACTTGCTGAGCTTGGGATGCTAGGATAAAGGGCTCGTCGGTTACTTTGTTATCCTTGTATAACAAGTGATTGAAATTAACCGATGTAATACCATAATTGTCTACTTCGAGCCCTTTCCTGTTGTCCACCCAATTACACTTGAACAAGACAAATTTTGTCTCATAAGTATAGCGCACTTCAATTATATCTGTCAACTCTCCATAGAATGTTTGGTCCCCAGACACCGGATTCTTATCCTTTCTACTTGAATAGCTTGTTGTGTCTGCACTAAGAACAACACCGCTATTTTGTGTAACTCTGCTAGTATCAGTCCTTTTTGTTCGAAACCTAAAGCCATTTATGATGTATCCATTGTATCTCTTAGCCATATTGGTTAGACCTAATGTCATGTCCTTGATTTCATTTTCTAACGGTACGCCAACAATTGTCTCTTTCAATACCTATACACAACAAGTGAAAAACACTTAAGTATTAATCAACTTCAACAATATAAGGAACCTTTATAAGTAATGTGAGTGATTGTATATTTTACAAATACCTCACTTTTGAACCACGAAGGGAACTCTTTAATATGGAGACGTTGACGTTCATGATTTGGTGCTCGAGGGGCTGACTTTTGGAGGAACTGAAGATGTCTCCTAAGAACATTAAAAAGAACATATACTAATGAATCTTGCTCTAATAATTAGTTTGAGAAAACATTAATTTCATGAAAATACTAGTACTTACTCTCTATATGGTTTAACAACATCACTAGTAACTAGTAGATAACGATTTGCTTTCTCCATTGAAATATGATCAAGAAAAAAAGGTGTTTCGTAGCCAAAGTGACGACCCACGTTATCTTCACCAGAATCATTTCGATCGGGTCGGGTAGACTTAGCTTCAATGTCGTTTAGATATCTTGCACAGAAGGTCATGCACTTTTCCATTAAAGCCCCTGTTGCAATCGAAGCTTCAGGATGAGCACGATTACGAACATAAAGCTTTAATGTCAATAAGTACCTATTTATATATATGAAAAAAATACAATGGATACTTAAGTGAAAAAAAGAATTTGATAGTGTTTAAAATAAATGTATAGCAAGGGTGCCAAACCTCTCAATTGGGTACATCCATCGATATTGTACCGGGCCAGCAAGCAATGCCTCTTCAGCCAAGTATATAGGCAAGTGCTCCATTTTATCAAAGAAGGATGGTGGAAAAATCTTTTCAAGATGGCAAAGAGTAAGTGCAATACGGTCTTGAAATATTCTAGATCAGATTTTGAATTAACTTTTGAGCATAATATCCTGAAAAAGTTTGACAGCTCAATCAAAGCTTCAACAACATGCTTTGGCAATATTTTACGTACAGCAAGAGGAAGTAGTTGTTGTAAAATAATATGATTGTCATGACTCTTCAAACCCCAAATGCTCCGCTCTTTGAGATTGACACATCGTGAAATATTGGAAGCATAACCGTCAGGCACCCTCACATCCTTCAATAATTTCAAAAACATGTTTTTCTCATCTTTTCCAAGTGTAAAGCATGCAGGGGGTAGTAACTTCTTACCAGAACCATTATCCTTAGGGTGCAATGGCTCCCTAATTTTCATTTCTTTGAGATCAAGTCGAGCATTCAAGTGATCTTTTGTTTTTCCGAGAGTGCCCAATAGTGTGTGCAATACATTATCACACACATTTTTCTCTATGTGCATGACATCAAGCATGTGACGTATTGGTAAAGACTCCCAATAAGGCAATTCAAAAAAGATACTCTTTTTCTTCCAACTATCTTCTTTTGCATTTCCAATATTCTGACTTTCTTTTGATTTTCCCTTTCCTCCATTTTTTTCTTTCCCTTTCACTTTCCTTTTCCCTTTCTTTCTGTTTCTGTTTCTCTTTCTCTTTACGTTTCTCTCTTCTTATAACAGTCCTTCTCTCCTTTTCATTTTCTTTTTCTAACTGTTCTCTTTTCCTCTTTCCAAGGACATCTTCTTTTCTATATATAGTCTCAACATCTTTCAACTGTTCTAGCAATTCAGTACTAGACAATAACTTCGGTTTCGGTTCTAACTCTGGCTCTCCATGAAAAGCAGCTCTATCTCTTCGTAACTTATGACTTTCTTTTAGCCATCGCCTACGTCCCAAATAACAAAACTTACGACTATGTTTTAGCCGTAAAGCTCTAGTTTTCTTATTACAACAAGGACAAGAAAATTTACCTTTTGTGCTCCAACCTGACAAATTAGCATATGCTGGGAAGTCATTAATTGTCCACATGAGTGATGCACGTAACTTGAACATATTATTGGTTGATGCATCATACATATTCACACCATCGTACCATAATTCCTTCATCTCCTCAATGAGTGGCTGCAAATATACATCAATCTTGTCCCCAGGTCCTTTTGGGCCATCAATTAGCATAGAAAGAATAAAGGATGGTTGTTTCATGCATAACCATAGTGGTAGGTTGTATGGAATGAGTATAACTGGCCAAGTGCTATGTGAAATGTTCATCGACCTGAAAGGATTGGCTCCATCAGATGCTACTGCAAGTCGAACATTACGACTTTCACTAGCGAAGTCTGGGTACAACTTGTCAAAAGTTTTCCAAATAGGACTATCAGCAGGATGACGCATTACACCATCATCGACCCGCTCTTTAGAATGCCATGTCATTAGTGATGCAGTGTGAGGTGACATAAACAATCTCTTAAGCCTTGGCTTTAATGGAAAATAGCGTACTTGTTTAGCAGCTATTTTTTTCCTCTTTATCACACTATCATCAACATTTTGTGTACCATTGCCAAATTGCTTATACCTAGAAGCCCCATAAATATCACAATTCTCCAGAGACTTGTCATCCCCTCGAAACAACATGCAATCATTTGGGCATGCATCCCACGTCTCATAAGTGAAACCCAAGTCAGTCAATATCTTATTCGCTTTGTAATAGGATTTTGGCATGGCAACATCCCCTATTTCTTCAAGTACTTCATGGTATAATTCTAAAGCCATTGTACAGGATTTATTCGACCACCCACCAAGAACTTTTATGTGCAAAAGCCGAGTAATGAATGAAAGCAAAGTGAACTTTTTGCTACCCCTAAACAAAGGTCGCTGCCCTTCCTTTAGCATCTTGTAGACTTTTGCTGTCTCATCATCCATTGTTTCTGTATTTACATCCAAATCTCCTTCACTCAAACTGTCTCTCATAGATGGAACTCGAGTTGGAATTCCCATGGCGTCATGTATCATGCCAACAATGTCATCTCCCACATCGAAATTGCTTCGGAGATCTTCATTTTGACCTCTATCACTAAGAGAAGAAACATCAAAATTGTGTTGAAATGACCATGGCAAGTAATTTTCCATAAATCCATTCACAATGAGATCATCCCTCACATTATCTCTTGTACTATAAAAACGACCATAACACCTTGCACATGGACACTTTTTACATCCATTTGGCCCGACGTCTGAATATATCGACTCCAGAAAATTTTCAACGCCATCCCTAAACTGTGCTAAGGTCCTGTCTCTTATATACATCCAGGTTGTATCCATTCTTAATAAAATCTGACAAAGAAGCAAAGGAATAGAATACTTAAGAAGACATGTTTTGTATGGCAAAACATGAGGATTTGGTCTGAATGGAAAAGAATCAAAACTTTCTGGGACTTTCGAGCTTGAAAAACCAATGAAAAAGGAAAAATATTGGGTCTAGATGTAAGTTTTTGGGGTAGGTCAAGATTTTGTTGGAGGTTTGACACACGAAGTGCTGACTGTCTTTATATGTAACTTACAATTCATTAAAAAAACCAATTTTTTCTATTGAGAAAGAAAAAGTTAAAAAAAAACAAAAAACAAATACTTCCCAAAAAGAAGAAGCAGAAGGAAACCCTTCAATGATATCAATAACTGATGGTACAAATATAAAGAAGTAATTACCCCTTTCAGTAATGAATGTGATTCGCTTGACAAAAAAGCTGGACAGCTTTATCTTCTCCTTTATTATTTTCTGCTGGATTCACTCGGTTGTAAATGGAGGAGGCTGCAAAGATAATAGCATGTAAAGATACGTACAACTAACCATTAACTACTCCACACATCAGGTTGCAAAGAAAATTGGTCATAAGGGCATAGTACGAAAAAATCTGGCGCATTTTAAACACAGATTTATCTCTATTTTCTAAATTTGTCATCAAAAAATGATCAAATGATAACAAAAATACACATCAGATTTATCTCTATTTTCTAAATTTATCTCTTGGTTGCTATATGTATTTCCTATGGAGATTCTGAGAACCTACACATCTATGCATCCCATATAATCTATAGCAAATGATAACAAAAATAAACGAGATTGTCCTTTTTCTTGCTGTCTATTAACATTGTCCTAAACAGCAATAAAAGCTTTGTCTAAATCAAGCGCACAGCCCGTAAGAGCTATAACCAAAGCATGCACCTCTAATTTAGCTCAAAACCCTGCACTGGCCTTTGATACCTGGAAAGTACTGATTACCGATCTATTTGCTGATGAAAGGAGATTACTCACAAAATTTGGTACTTTTTTGACCTGCCTAGTAATGAAATGCAACTGCCTAGACTTAGGGGGGATGAAAAGAGCCTTCTTTGTTGTGTTAGAAATAAAGTACTCACTCCCGACTTCCTCAAAAATCTCAATCTATACATATTAACCAAATAAAGTATAAGTTAGTGTATGACACTATGACCAGGATGAGAGACCAACAACCAAATTTCGAATATCATAGAGTGGTAATGGAAGAAGTATGGGCAGTTTCTTAACAATCTGACACCTTTAGTTATACGGTCTATTACTGTAATCATGGTTAGGAAGTCTAAGATAGAATGCAAATAACAGTCGAGATGTTAAATGCAAAAACAGTGCCTGAAATCATTGCTGACTTCACAATATCTCTCAAGGCAAATAAACTTATCCAAAAGGTACTCTATTTCAAAATTAATGAGGCACAAATCAAAGTGGGGGATCAGTGCAACAGTTTGAGCACATCCAAGAACCATACCTCTACCTAGGTCATCAGGATCAGCATGCACAACAACTGCCCTCCCCAAAATAGAATGCTGTCCACTCAGCGAAATCTGTCAATTTAAAAGTAGAGAGCTTAAGATGAAAAATGAAGGCATAATCATTCTTCATTTGAAGTAAATAACACATTATAGCAATCACAGAATGGTTCCTTGGAACTGTACTGCACAAATAGAAACCTTGAACTGCAAAAGCCTAATTGGAATTGATGAAATCAATATCATATATCCAATAGCTGTAACTCACATCTAATGCATCTCAATTTACTTATCAACGGCCACTAATAGAGTAATTTCTTTAGAAATCCGTCAAATGAAAAGCAAACAATGTTCAAGGATGCCTAACTTCAATAACAAAACTCCAATGCTTGGGGAGTACAAACTTTTAGATGTCTTAAAGCATTTTGTGCAAGGGACATAGAAGCTTCAAATACGACATAAAAAAGGTACTTAGGGTACCTGCAACATGCAAAAGTCCAGCTTGAAGCTATTGCAATAACTCTTTTGATATTAATCAAGTCAGGATTGAAACATTCTTTAAGCTTTTACAAATACAAAAGATGGAGATTTAGCTTATTCTGAAATAGTGGACGCTATCCGTGAAGTTGGTGAAATTGTTTTTGGTGCTGAGTCTTGTCCCTGTCATGTAACTATCCATAATCATTTTACTGAAACTAAATTTACTATTATAGTACAGCCAAAACCATGAATATGGTGTATTGTTGTCTAGAATGTAAGTAAAAAGAATCAATTTCCAGTGGTAAAACATTTTACACCAAAACATATGGAGAGTTGGGGACTATCTTTTGATCTGAATTGCATCAATGAGAAAATTGTAGAAGCAAGCTTCTCCAAAAAGATACATTCCTTTGCTAAAGTTAATCACTTGAAGATACCCTGTCAAATTAATGCCCCTCAAAGCATACCCTACCAAGGCTTTGAACAGTACTCTAGGATCATCTTCTAAAGTGAACAAAAAAAAAAAAAAAAAAAACACCTTGAAGATAGGACGACAAAATTCAGCTTCAGAAAGATTTCAGCAATTACATAAAAAGATGTATGGATAAAAAGAAAATTATACGGAGTACCTTAAATGGCTTATTAATTCTTGAAATTATAGGACGCTTTGTAGCAAAATGAAAAATGGGGAGGAAGGGGGATAATAATGTAGACTCTCGGTCAGTCATTGTCGGTTGTCATCCTGAGAAGAAATACTATTCAAGCAACAAGAATTTCAGCTCTCATGACGTATACTGATTTATAAAACTGAAATTCAATCAGAACTAACATGTAACAACCAATGAAATAAACTACGTTACTCCATTAACTCTCAATGACATCTCACGGATGACCTGCTTCCTGTCACATTAAAAATCCTCCAAAATTTATCCGCGTCCTGCAGTGTATTATCATCTTCAGCAAAATTTACAGACAGTTGGGTAGGCAAATCAAGATAACCTGCCGTCATGACTCCATCTACAAACTACCTTGTCATCACTTACATTACCCGACACAAATAGTGTGAAGGTTTGAAATGCATATATCTTCCCATCCCAGTTGAGAAGCTAAATACTTAAAATAATTGACACCCTTCAAAGTCATCTAAACACACGTCAAAGACAATATGGTCTTCTCCAAAGCATCCCCAGAACAGCTCTTTTTGGCCACTAATAGAGAACTTTTTAGAGATGCTATAGCATGGGTTTCATAGAAAGAGAAGGTTGAGTGACAAATGATTGGAGGTTCAAATTTTGAAGCCAACCCAACAAAAATGAAGGCATAATCATTCTTCATTTGAAGTAATTTCATCTCGTTAACTTGGCATCTTACCTAAGCATCTTAACATGGCATAATCATTCTTCATTCTTCATTTGAAGGCATAATCATTCTTCATTGGAAGTAATTTCATAAATTTCTCTCAAAATAATTGTTAATTTTTTATATCTTCTAAGAAGATTTAAGTCTTTTCTCCGTGCAAGATTTTAGAATTTTTTGGTTCCTAATTTTTCACTTTCTCCGCTTAATATATATATATATATATATATATATATATATATATTCATGCATCAATGCAGGATGATTTGGTTGAGTTTTGGGTGTGTCTGACCTTGGTTTGATGTTAGAATCAACCTAGGATGACTTAGGAACATTTCGGGATCAAACGAGGACATTTTTGGAAAATTTGAAAAGTCTAGGTAGCGCGCGGCTGCCTGAGCGGCCGTTCAAATGGCAAAAACTGTGAGTGGTGAAGAAAAGATGGCGCGCGCGTGCCTAGGTGGTCGCGTGAGCCCGATGCTCTATTTTGGCCAGTTTCGTTCTTTCTCAATTTTTAACGTTTTTAAGTGGTTTAAAATGCTCAAACAAGCCAAGAATTGGACCAAAACATTTACCCATTGATTAAATGAGAGAATGGACTCTCATCCCCCTTATTCTCTCCCATTTTTAGACATGAGAAGAGAGAGAGAGAGAGTGAGAGAGAAAGAAAGAAAGAAGAGAGTGTAAAGAGAGAGAGAAAACCTCGATATCTTGAGCATCCGACGTCGGATCGATGATCCGACTTCACCAGGGCATAGAGGGCAACGAATGGAGCATTTTTAGCTGAAAAGATCTCTAGATCAGTTGGTTATTCTCAGGTCCCTCTCTCATCTTCCAATTTTAGAGAAAGAAAGTGAGTTTTTGGAGAAAGAAGCTTGAATCGGGCATAGATCGAGGGTGGGATCGACGATTGGGCTTCGTAGCGGCGTAGAGATCATCGAGTAGTGTATTTCCACCCGAGGTCACTTCAATTTCTTGAAGGATAGCGATATTGAGTAAGTTACTATTTCTTTCCTCTAGATTTTAGGCATCGTAGAGTTAAATCGCGGTGTTTACATGTTATACATGCTATAAATGATATATCTGCATGTTATTCATTGGGTATTGTCAATTTATAGTTAATTTCGTTGTCTCCGAGTATTAGAGACTCGTCGAGATTGTTGTTGTTATTGGTGTTAATGTTATTCTTCGAGTATTAGTAACTCGTCGAGGTTGTTGTTGTTCTTGATAATGTTAGTCTCCAAGTGATATAGACTCGTCGAGGGTACTTGTGGGTATAGTTGTTCCGGCTCGTAATCTTGGCCATCGAGGTTAATGTTGTTTATTCACTCGCGATGAACTCGCGAGGTTGTTATGGGTGGTAGGCATACCAAATAATGGGATCGCCGAAGATTGTTCATACTTGCGTTAAACAGGTTATCAGTTGTGTTTTGTCGTAAGTACGGGTGGTTACGCCACGTGCTCTTCTTGTTGTTATGTTGTTTTGGCGACTCGACTTTGGGATTTCGTATAGAGATCCGGGTCGGGGCATCACAGCAATAATAGCATAGTGAAAAGAATTTCGTATTTTTTTCCAAAAATTTTCATCTCACATAAGTGACAATTATTATTATTATTTTGAATTTTGAAGATTTTCTTTATATGATTCCACCAACTTTATCTTTATCTCTTTTTAATTTTTTTTTCTTAAATTTTTCAAAGTATCTTCAGGCTGAAGGTGCAAGACTAATCGCCGAAATACAATCGGGCATTAAAAGCAGGACAATCCTTGTTGGTTTCAATTTTTCCCTTCTATTAGGACCTTTGTTTAAATTAGTATATTAATGATGCTAATTAGGGTAAAATAAACCCCACTAAAGATAGATTATATATATATATATGTATATATATATATGTAAAGAGAGTATTTGTTATAATAAGAGAAAAACATAATTGTTAGAAATGTAGCTGTTTGTTCAAAACAGTTATAAAGAGTTATAATCTTGAAGTATGGAACAACTAACTATATTTTAAAGAGCTATGAAGACTTTTATTAGCACGTGACTACATCAGAATTTTTCTGATGCCAATCATGATTGGGACAAGCTGCAAGTTGCAAGAGACAAAACGAATAAAAATCATTGATAACGGTCGGAAATATAAGCAGATTGCAAGTTGGACAACAAGTAGACTGACATGTAGCGGGGAATATATCAAATATGTTAAAACCTTAATCGTTACAGAAACATGTAGCAGGGAATATATCAAATACGTTAAAACCTTAACCGTTACAGAAACATCTAGTTCAAAAGCTCACACTGCTTATCAAGATGCTCTCTCAAATATAATACAGATGAGATATACAAGCAAAAAAAACACATAAATATCATATACAAAGAGAGAATATCATGAGAATACAAAACAAGATAGATTACATTGAAGAATCAAGCACTCAAGGCTCAACTACTTACAAGTCTACTAAAGAAATTAAGTCATCAGAAGAATCAATAGATCAATATCTTTATTAGAGCTTTCTTTAGATTATCTGGAGTCACTCAAAGAAAGCACAATTTTTTGTGTGTAAATTGTGTCTTAGTTGGATTGCCAACTAGAAGAGGAAAATAGTATTTTTTTAATTTGCAATAATCTGTATATTAGAGAATATAATTTATTATTTAATCTCATAAGAGTCAGAGGGCTGTGAGGAATTGAAAATGGATGTAGGACAAGATAACTGAACCACTATAAATCTTGTGTCAATCTCTCTCTTTAACTTCTGCATTTTAGATTGACTATTTTATAGCTGTTTGTGGTATTATAATTGTTTAACTCTGCAATAGTCGACAAACTTTTATCTATCTCTCTTTCTCAAAATTGTTTCTATCTAAGCCATATATAAACAAGATAATAAAAATCCGAAATAGCATCTTTCAAGCTCAGAAATCTCAAGGAAAAGTCTCAGCTCAAGCAGAGTCGTCAGAAGCGGCGTATAAGTCTTCTTCGAATGTTAAGAGAAAGGGTGCTATTATACCATTCGTGATAGGCCAGATGCCTTAGTTCTTGAAGATACGTAAGGACCAATGTTTGCCGAGCCGGTGGAAGATGAAGCTGTCAAAGCAGACCCAGATCTAAACGAACCAGGCAACAACATAGGACAAAAAGAGAACCCAAAGCTGTAAGAACAAGTAGAAGGAGACGAAGAAGAATAGAAGCCGTAATACCCCCTTAACTGGAGCACAGCACAGCACACTTATATTTATATAATCATATGTAATCCAATCCTATGTGGACTAGGACATTGCTATACAATTAATATAGGGAATAGGAAACATGATCAGTTTAGGAAACATAGGAAACTACTATTTTATTAACTACTAATATATTTATTTCCTTTGCGTGTTATTACCCCCCGCAAGCCAAACGGAGGAGCTCGAAGTTGCAGCTTGGAGGCCAACTGATGAGACCGAGGTTGTGCAAGAGACTTAGTGAAAATGTCCGCGATCTGATCAGTAGAAGAAACATAGCCCAGACGAAGAAAACCACACTGGTGCATTTCACGAACAAAATGATAATCAATCTCTATATGACGAGTACGAGCATGAAACACCGGATTGCGGGACATTTGAAGGGCTGAGATATTATCACAAAACAAGGTCGGCGAATGCAGAAACAAACCCAGCTCATGATAAAGATAAGAAAACAAGCGAAGCTCGGTGGCCGTGATAGCAAGAGCCCTATACTCGGCTTCACTATTGGAGCGAGAGACTGTTGACTGCTTCTTTGCAGTCCAAGCAATCAGATTTGTACCCATAAAAATACAAGCTCCAGTGGTAGATCGACGATCATCCGGACTACCTGCCCAGTCGGCGTCGGAGAATGCAAGCAAAGAAGTATCTATGGAGGACGAAAACATTAACCCCAGGTGAATGGTCCCTTTGACGTAGCGGAGAATGCGTTTGACGGCTTGTAGATGAGAGGGGCGAGGAGAATGCATAAACTGGCAAACTTGGTTAACGGAGAATGCAAGATCGGGACGAGTGAAGGTTAAATACTGAAGTCCCCCCACCATACTTCTGTATATCGTACCATCGAGGAGTGGGTCTCCATCTGATGCAGACAAATGGGAGCCCGGAGCAAGAGGCGTAGGAGCGGGCTTACATTCGTGCATATGAAACTTATGAAGCAAGTCCATGGCATATCTGGTTTGGGTAAGGTGAAGAGCATTAGAGGAGCGAGAGGCTTCTATGCCAAGAAAAAAACCAAGAGGGCCAAGGCGACGACTTTCAAAAGTCTGACAAATGCGATCCAGAACCAAAGACACTTCAGACTGAGAGGAACCGGTAACAATAATGTCGTCCACATATACAAGAATTGCCACAGTGCCGTTGGGTGAATGACGAAGAAATAGGGAGCTATCGGACTTACTGTTAAAGAATCCAAGAGAGAGAAGAAAGTCGTGTAGCCTTTGAAACCATGCCCTTGGTGATTGTTTGAGACCGTAAATAGATTTATGAAGTTTGCACACATGGTTGAGATAGCGAGGATCAACAAAGCCAGGAGGTTGTGCCATAAATACCTCTTCACGCAGAAACCCATTTAGAAAAGCATTACGAACATCCAACTGTTCAATTGGCCAGGAGCGGGACTGAGCAAGAGAGAGAAGCAGACGGATTGTTGGAGGCTTTACGACTGGACTGAATGTCTCATCATAATCTACGCCCTCTTGTTGAGTATACCCCTAGGCAACAAGTCGAGCCTTGTGTCTATCAATAGTGCCATCAGCTCGACGCTTAATTTTATAAACCCACTTGCTACTGATAACATTTTTCCCAGATGGAGGGGGGACCATTGTTGGAGGCTTTACGACTGGACTGAATGTCTCATCATAATCTACGCCCTCTTGTTGAGTATACCCCTAGGCAACAAGTCGAACCTTGTGTCTATCAATAGTGCCATCAACTCGACGCTTAATTTTATAAACCCACTTGCTACTGATAACATTTTTCCCAGATGGAGGGGGGACCAATGACCACGTGTGGTTCTTAGAAAGAGCCTGAAATTCTTCTTCCATAGCATTTTGCCAGTGGGTATGAGGAGCAGCCTGTTTGTAAGTCGTGGGTTCGAAGTCAAGTGAGTTCGCGGTGACAGCTGCGAATGCCGAAGGTAGAGGGTATTTGGATACCGGATCATTCATGATGGAACTGAGTTTGCGATACCGAAGAGAGGAAAGTGTGGATCTTGCTTGTCTTTGGAGAGATGGTTGTCTTAACTCATAAGGAATCGGCCGTTCGAAAGACAGCCGATTCGTGGGAGATTGGAGATGAGAGCGTGCTGGAGTAGGACATGCTGAGGGAGTTGATGCTGAGCTGTTTAGAGAGGCCTGTGGACTTGAGAAAGATGGTGTTGTAGAGAGCGAACTCAGCAGGGGCTGAGAAGAAGACCGGCAACCTGGATTGGTTAATGCTGTTGGTGAGAAAAGAGTGGTTGCTGCAGCTGGTGGTAAGTGCTGGAGAGATACTGGTCTTGGATTTGGGGCAGGGAATGTGCCTGTAATGGTAGAACTTGATGCAAATAAAAAATGGGTTTCGTCAAATAACACGTGACGGGTAATGCACACACGCCCTGTTTGTAAATCCAAGCACCTATACCCTTTTCTGAGAAGATCATAACCCAAAAATACACATGGAATAGATTTGGGCATAAGCTTATGTTTATTGTACGGTACGAGATGAGGGAAACAAGTGCACCCAAAAGTCTTCAGAAATCTATAATCCGGAGCTCGATGCAGTAATTTTTGATAGGGAGATATATAATTTAATTGCCTCACGGGGATACGATTAATTAAAAAAACTGTAATGGAGAACGCTTCAAACCAGTATTTTTGAGGGACGGAAGATTGAGCCAGCAGGCATAAGCCCATCTCAACAATATGACGATGCTTACGTTCAGCGACGCCATTTTGTTGAGGAGTATAAGCACACGTCAATTGATGTTTAATACCGTGAGTAGCTAAGAAATGAGCAAATTGACGATTAACAAACTCACTTCCCCCATCAGTTTGTACAGTTTTGACCGTATGAATGACGGAAATTTTATTTGCTAATTGATTTTCAACTTGAAGTTTGAAAGATGCAAAGACAGAGCACACATCAGATTTATGTAGTAGGGGAAACAACCAAGTAAAGCGAGATTAATCATCCACAACAGACAAATAATAACGAAATCCTGAGTGTGACACAACCGGGGAAGGACCCCAAACATCCAAATGAAGCATATCTAAAGGTTTTTTGGATTGAAAACTACGAGACAGAAAAGGGAGATTACACGATTTTCCCATAGGACAAACATGACAAAAAGCAATTTGTGTAGCAGACCCACTAACCGGTATCCGATGTTTATGAACTAAAACTTCAAAAATACGTTGAGAAGGGTGACCAAGACGAGTATGCCAAAGAGTTGAAGAAGCACATTCACCAATTAGAGCTAACGGATTTTGAGTCGAAGAAGGGGTGAAGTTGAGGAGGTAGAGACCCCCCGAGCTATTGCCAGAAAGCACTGTCTCCTTGGTATTGTTGTCCTTAACAGGAAAACCAGAACCGTCAAGCTCAAAAAAACAATTATTATCGAAAGAAAAATGACGAGTAGAAAGGAGAGACTTATGCATGCTCGGAACACATAGAGCATTGTTAAGTATAAAAGAACGTTTACCATGTAAAAATTTGGTCTGGCCAATAGAAGAGATAGGTAAGGAAGTACCGTTAGCAATTTTAACAGAATCAGTACCTGTGTACGGATGAGAGTGAGATATGACCTCGGAGGAAGAAGTCATGTGATTTGTTGCACCGGAATCCAGGACAAAGGAGACGGGAGCTATGGAGGATGATTCATATGGAGATGGTGAAGGCACCGAGTAGGAAGGGGAGTGAAAGGCGGAATAAGCATAGTTGGTACGGTTGGTGCATTGTGGTGCAATATGGCCTTGCTTATTACAAAACTGACATGTGGGTGTTTGGTCAAAGGAAACAAAACGATTATTTGGGAAGTGAGGTGGTGCAGGTGAGTGATAAGGGAATGGAGGAGGGGGAGGTGTAGGGAGTAATCCACGGCCTTGGTATCCACTGCCATGACCACGCCAATTATTGTAGTTATGACCTCCATGACGACCACGACCACGACCTCGTCTGCGACTATTACCCCCCCTCCCCCCACGCTGGTAGGAACCCCCATATTGGTAATTAGAAGGGTAGGCCGAGTAGGATGGAGGAGGTGGAGAGGGCTGAGAGGGAGAGGGGGTGGTTGGGTTTGGTGTAGAATCTGATGTGGTAGAGGCAGTGAGAGCGGTGGTGGGGTTGAGGGACATAGTGGAGAACTTATTTTAAAGGTCTTCTTCCTGGAGGAGGAGATCATGAAGGTCATCGGTAGTAGCAGCCGGTTTGGAGTTTTGTACCGTGATAAATTCCTTGTAAGAAGGTCCTAAACCACATAAGATTCTACGGTGAAAATCGGTATCAGAGATGACTACACCAGCTCTAATAAGGGAAAAAACTAGAGTTTTGCCATTAAGGATGTATTGGTCGATGGACATGTCGGGTTGGAGCTTTAGATCATGGAGCTTGTCTCAGAGTTTTTGGATATGTATGTAAGAGGTGACGCCGAAGCGTTTGGCAAGTAGATCCCAGGCTTCAAAGGCAGTATCAAAGGGGTTGATATGGGGCTGAATTTCGGCTGTTACGGTCGCTTTTATCCATCCAGCGACTAAGCCAATTGCTTGCGGAAACTGGGAAAAGACTGGATTGGGGCTGCCGTCTGGGAGAGTTTCGGAAGGGGGGTTTTGATTGGTGATGGTGTGTATAAGATTATGGGTTTTGAGGACCGACTGGAAGAGAGAACTCTTGTTTTGATAATTCTCCCCATTGAGGTGACAGTGTGACATATAAGATTGGATATTGAAGAAGAGGGGAAGGGGATTAGAGGATTGTACCATGCTGTCTTGAGTTGAAACCGAAGAGGTTACCTTGGTTTTGGAAGAAGCTACTGAATCATCCACCATAGTTTTTGTTGCTCTGATACCATAAATGAACCAGGCAACAACACAGGACAAAAAGAGAACCCAAAGCTGTAAGAACAAGTAGAAGGAGACGAAGAAGAATAGAAGCCATAATACCCCCTTAACTGGAGCACGGCACATCACACTTATATTTATATAATCATATGTAATCCAATCCTATGTGGACTAGGACATTGCTATACAATTAATATAGGGAATAGGAAACATGATCAGTTTAGGAAACATAGGAAACTACTATTTTATTAACTACTAATATATTTATTTCCTTTGCGTGCTATTAAGATCAAGCAGGACGTACTGAAGAAGCATTCTCCTAGTCCTAATCCCCCATGGAATAGAAAGAAGGGACGAAGGGCAAAGTCCTACCAAGATCAACGAGCTAAAGAAGCAAATTCCATTCTTCTTGGACGTAGGAGGTATAGGGAAAAGAGGTTTCCCGGCATGAAGGCTAACCAATCATTTACCCGACCCACTCTTTTAGGGTATTGGAGCTAGAGTTAAGCCAAGTGAACAAAGAAGGGAAGAACTTTGTAGTCGTAACTCATCTTAGAACATGAGAAAGAAGGATCAAAAGAAGAGGCGGCAGACACGGGAAGGAAGAATAGAAATCGAGAATTCGATTGCAAGCGCTAAGACCGTAGAAGTACTATCATAAGAAGGAGATAATGGAATTGGAATTAATAAATACTAAAACCCATAAATCTTGACCTTCACACAAGAATTACCCAAAACAATAAACTAGATGCGAAAGCGTACCTGAATCCATGAGAGCGATTGTGCCTCTTGTTATGCGTCTTCCAATTGACGCGTAGTATCTTTAGGCTTTCTCTTGCTAATGGGACGGCAGAGAGAAAAGATTGTAACCTTACGCTCAATCGGGAACCATAACCTTTTATAGTAACAGTTTGACCTAAGTATCAACCGGCCCATTATGAGTTGACAATTAGCTCCCTTTAGGTCTCTACACATATTCAATAAAAACCCCATACTTATTAAAAGATGACTTAGGCCCATATAACTTAGTAGATCACTTTAATTAGGGCTATTAAATTTAAATAACATGAAATATACGATCAAGCCGCAGTGCATACACGTCTGTATGCCCAAATGCACATATTAACCATATACACATATATATAAGTCCATAAAATTCTAACAATCTCCCACTTGGACTATATATATGTGCATACGTATAAACCTTAGAATCGTATATCACATTATATACTTTAGTAGCTCGAGCAAGCCTTTTGCTTTTAGTCATCTTAAACCAATCCTGTCCATTAGTCAAAATTAACATAAGGATCAAAGAGGCTTTCGTTGCATTTATCGCAACTAGACCCATCAATGGTCACATGCATTAAGATAACCAACGACATGGATCAAGTATGGATGTGTAGCATGGAAATTACATGTAATGTGATCTTCACATGTCTACCTCCAACTGGTCCTACCTTAGTCCGTATGAGATCAAATGTAACATTCAGAGTGCTGAATACTGAATAACTTTATACTTTAACAATAATCCAAAACTGTAGAATTGTCATGAAAATGAATCATAAATGTCGAGCAAATACATAATATAAACTCCCACTGAACCTATGCATAATCCAACTATAGAACACCCATACGAGCAGTATGCTCGTGAAAGACCTTGGGTGTCAAACCCTTAGTGAACGGATCTGCTATTATGGAGTTTGTCCCAATATGCTCAACACAAATATGACCACTCTGAATTCTTTCTTTAACAACAAGGAACCTGATGTCTATATGCTTAGATTTAGAACAACTCCTGTTGTTACTTAAGCAAGGGCCTGCAGACATATTGTCACAAATTAACTTTAATGGTCTTTCAATACCATCTACTATTCGCAGCCTAGTGACAAAATTTCGCAGCCAAACTCTATGATTTGATGCCTCGTAGCATGCTACAAATTTTGTTTACGTAGTGGAAGAAGCAACGAGTGTCTGCTTAGCACCCTTCCAAGAGATTGCTCCTCCAGCAAGCAAATAAATGTAGCCCTAAGTGGTTCTACGACTATCTTGGCATCCCGCAAAGTCAGAATCAGAATACCCAATGATCTCAAGTTTATCCGACCTTTCATATGTGAGCATGTAATCCTTTGTTCTCTGTAGGTATCACATAACCCTTTTGGCTGCTATCCAATGTTCTTTACCTGAATCACTGAGGTATTTGCCTATCACTCCAACAATGAATGCTAGATCTAGATGAGTACAGACCTGTGCATACATCAAACTTCCTACAGCCGAAGCATAAGGAATATCTTTCATTTCTTTAGATTCAGTTTCATTCTTGGGGCATTGATTGAGACCGAATCTATCTCCTTTAGCAACTGGGGTATCACCTGGTTTACAATCCTACATGCCGAACCTTTTAAGCACCTGTTCAATATATCCCTTTTGTGATAATCCAAGAATACCTTGAGAACGGTCTCGATGTATTTGGATTCCTAATACAAAAGATGCATCACCAAGATCTTTCATTTCAAATTTCTTTGATAGAAATTTCTTAGTTTCATGCAATAATTCTATATCATTAGTGGCAAGTAGGATGTCATCCACGTATAAAACCAGAAAAAATATTTGCTCCCACTGAACTTATGGTATATACATTCAACAATTATATTTATCTCAAAACCAAATGATAATACAACTTGATGAAATTTGTGATACCATTGTCGAGAAGCCTGTTTGAGCCCATAGATGGATTTCTTAAGTTTACAAACCATTTGCTTTGAATCTTTCGAAACAAAGCATTCTGGTTGCACCATATAGAGCGTTTCTTCAACATCACCATTGAGAAACATAGCATTTACATCCATCTCATGTAACTCTAAATCAAAATGTTTCACTAGTGCCATAATTGTTCTAAATGAGTCCCTCGAAGAAAACGGAGAGAAGGTCTCTTTATAATCGATGCCTTCCTTTTGAGAAAATCCTTTAGTGACTAGACATGTCTTATATCTTTCCACATTGCCTAATGAATGCCTCTTGGTCTCAAATATCCATTTGCAACCAATAGGCTTCACACCTTCAGGCAATGAGACAAGATCCCATATGTCATTGTCTTTTATTGATTTAATTTCCTCATTCATGGCATCCATCCACTTTTGAGAGATTGAAATTTTGATGGCTTGACGAAAGATGATTGGATCATCTTCCATCACACCAATGTTTGCCTCATGTTCATTGAGAAATACTATAAAGTCATCTGGAATCGCACTTCTCCTCTCTCTAATGGATCTCCTTAAAGGCACTAGTTCTTGAGGTTATTGAGCTTGTTCCTCATGAACAACCGGTTGACCTATGTCAAGGGGAATTTCAACATTGTCTAGTTCCAAATGTTGTTCTTGAACCGTGTTAGGAATAAGATCCTGAACATGGTCAAGGGCAACTGTATGAAGAGGAATAGTAACCGAATTCTCCTCAAAAGACAAAGTCTCTTACCTTATCTCCCCCTCAAGCTCAATATCCTCAAAGAACCGGACATTTCATGTATGGAAAAAAGTTCTAGATCTTGGATCATAGAACTTAAAACCCAGTTATCTTTCAGAGTATCCAACAAAATAGCTTTTGTTAGAACCCTATTAATTAGGATATAAGCTGCAGTCTGAAGTGCCTCTCCCTAGAGTGAATTAGGTAGGGCAGTATGACTAAACATACTTCTTACCATATCTTTTAAGGTCCTATTTCGTCTTTCAGCTACACCATTCATGCTCGATCTACCTTACATGGTGTACAGTAGGACGATTCCACACTCTCTAGGAATTTGGCAAAAGGCTCTGGACATTTTCTTACAAATGAAGCAGGTCATTTCCTTATCTTGTCCTCTGGACACCTTATGTTGCTTCTTCTATGGGTCCAAGCCCGCAGTTTCTTTACCCTTCCTTTTCTTGTTTCCGCCCGAGGAAGATAATACCAAATGAGCACTTTCTATCTTTTCATGTCTCATTATATCTTCTTCTTGTGCACGTTGCGAAATGTGCTCGTTAAGAGTCCATTTCTCCTTCTGTCAGTTGTCACTGACCCCAAATCGAATGAATTGTGCAGGAAGAGATATCAAAACTAAATAAACAAGCAAGTCACTAGACTGCTCTAACTTAAGGTCCTTTAGTTTTGATGCCAGCAGAGACATTTCCATAATGTACTACCTTATATTCCTTTTGCCTATATACCTCATGGCTCTTCAAGGAATGTCGTAGCAACCTTCTCCTCGAACATAGTGCCCCTGATTATTCTGGAATTGCATACCTCATGATCATTAGACTTATGCGATTTAAGCGGTTCCACTTTTCCATTTCCCTCTTATCATCAAAGATACTTGAAACGCTAAGATCAGTGGGACACGGCTCCCTTAATGCAAGGTCTAGATCCATGCAACCTAGAACTATCATAATGTTCTCTTTCCCGTTCTTAAAGTTTGTACCATTAAGTACCAAAATGGAGTTAATATTAGCAGATACATTTATAGCAGATGTACGAACTTAACAGAGATTGAAATCAAAACCAAATAAGCTCACATAAACTAAAACAAAACTTTAAGCAGATAAGTTTAAATAAATTCAAAATGACCATTCCCATTACAAGAAAATCGGCACAACACTAATTCCAGTCTTTTGACTGAAAATTAATTTGCAATTGATTTTCTTGGTGTAGTAATCAAACATTGACAATAAAATCCAGTCAAATGTTGAGCCTTTCTTTTGACCGACCCAACACCCACAGGGACACCTAATAATCATCACATGTTTACTACCACAGGTGTATTTAAATTTCTGCCAGACGATAATAACCTTCCTTTTGGCCGATCATTACCCGCATGAAAATCGCATACACAAACATCTTGGTAACTCAAAATCAAAAAATATACACAGGAGATGTTACTTTTGTAACATGCTGCTTCTATTAATTAATATGAACTACCAGACATGCTCAAATATGGAGCAAAAATTTCGTCATTTTGAATCTAAAAATTGAATCCATGATAATAAAATCATTGCATATAAAGCATAAATGCATAATCAAGGTTGTTTCTCATGAATTCATATTTATAAACATTCAAAATAGGCATTTGTTGTATAATAATGATTAAACAAACTTTAATAAATCATTAAAATAAAAAATATGCATATAGAATGTGAGAAGTTGCAAAAACTATCCTTAAACAATATTACTTTACAATTTAATCTCTAAACTGTAAGATAATAGCATATATATCCCTGAATTTTTAACCAAATTCAGATTAGTACTTAAACTATATTAAATTGCAGTTTAGCCACTAAATTTTTTCTATATTGCATCTTAGTCCCTGACCTATGTCAGAATTTCAGTTTAGTCCCTTAGATTTCTCAATACAACAATTTAGTCCCTAGACTATATCCATATTACAATTTAGTCCCTAACCTATGTCAGGATTGCAGTTTAGTCCCTGGGCTTTGCAGAAAAGGCCAGGAGGCCTTCTTCTCCAATCAATATTTCAAAACAGCCCCTAGGGTTTTGTAGAAAGGCCCTATGGCCTTCTTCCCCAATATTTCGCCCAACAGATCAATCACGCCTAGCCTTTTAACAGCCCAGATCTACACTATTCAAGAAAACCCAAGCATGAATTGTGAGAATCCATGGATGCAAAACCGAAAAGAAGAGATCAAGGGCCAACAATCGCCGCTTGCGCGCGGCTGTGAGGGAGAGACGCAAAGGGCGTCGAGCAGGTGGTGCTGTCCATGAGAGTTCGCCAGATCGGAGAACTCAAATAAATCCCTGGCTGGAAAACGCAATAGGAAGGTTTCTGAAACCACGATGCCGACACTAGGCTGTGAAACTAGCGAAAAACATTCCAAATTTTCAATACCCACCAAACCATCCGACTCCGAGGTCTGGGTGTGACAAGAGGCGGCAGCTAGAGTTAACGTACTGTGCATAAACAACTTGCGGCAACAAGGGAGAAAGCCGAGTTCTGTTTGCTGGTGTACGTATTCAAGGGAGAGATATTTTGCTTTTCTCAAAGTCATAAATAGGGGTGTTCGGACTGCTAGGAAGAGACACAAATAAATCATACTCTAAAAAAAAGTGCTTTCCAACCATGTTTTGTCAGTAAAGTCTAAAACAACGATTCATGCTTTATAGTGGGTCCACAAGATTTGACTTGCAAAATATAAAAACAAACAAAACGTGTGGAACCATGGCTACCAGGTTGGAAAAATAGCTTTAAACCAAAAGTTCACAGAATAAAAAAAAATTCAATTGCATAAATTATTTTTTATTTTTTAAAACTGGGCCAAAGATCAATGGTGTATCAAAAAACTGATAAAGCATACAACTGTAAATTAATTTTAGATAACTCTAATGTAAAGGTGTTTTGATATCACTTGATAGAATTGGAATTAATAAATACTAAAATTCATAGATCTTGACCTTCACACAAGAATTACCCGAAACAATAAACTGGATACAGAAGCGTACCTGAATCCATAAGAGCGATTGTGTCTCTTGTTATGCGTCTTCCAATTGACGCGTAGTATCTTTAGGCTTTCTCTTGCTAATGGGACGGCAGAGAGAAAAGATTGTAACCCTACGCTCAATTGGGGACCATAACCTTTTATAGTAACAGTTTGACCTAATTATCAACCGGCCCATTATGAGTTGACAATTAGCTCCCTTTAAGTCTCTACACATATTCAATAAAAACCCCATACTTATTAAAAGATGACTTAGGCTCATATAACTTAGTAGATCACTTTAATTAGGCCTATTAAATTTAAATAACATGAAATATACGATCAAGCCGCAGTGCATACACGTCTGTATGCCCAAATGCACATATTAACCATATACACATATATATAAGTCCATAAAATTCTAACAGGATAAGCTTTATACCGCCGGCGTCGCGTCTCATAAGAGGGAAATTTCTTTTAGATTCAAGCAAAAGAAGAAAGGAGTAATGGAAATGAAGACATTTCTTGGAAAGAAAAAGATCTTGATTCAAAGTGCATACAAGTGAGAAAGAGCGTTATATTTAGAAGTGCATTTCAGACATTCACGCTTTCTTTGCTCGAGCAAGGAGGAAAGAAGATGAACTCGATCGGGATGAAAAACATTTTAGACATAATTAGACATTTTCCTAAGTAAAACTTGAAAAGGATTCCCATTTTTTCCTGTTTGAGTTGACTTTTGAATCCTTCCCTCCTCTTTGCTCTGATTCTATTCATGAGAACCTGAGACCAGGCCAGTCAATCGGAGATCTTCCACGAGTTCAGTTGATGATTAGTTGTCAAGCTTAATTATTCCCACGGCTAGAATCAGCAGCAGGCATGTTTACATTCTAACCTGTATGGAGACCCCTTCTATGAAGTGAAGCAAGCGAAGCTGCCGAATGGAGTCTAATGTATGAAAGCGGATTCTCCTTTTTTTTAAAAGTTTTTCGGTGCTCTTGCAAGCGCAAAATTCATGGTCAGAGATCCCTTTCACGGTCATAATCAGCCTAAGTACTTTTGGGGGTGATGCTGTACAAGCTTCTTCCTACCCCATTAATCGTTTTCCTTCTAGTGTCCTTCAGGGAAAAATTGGACATCTAAACTGCTTAATCATAATTGTTCTTGCGAATAGTTACTCCCTCCGTCCCTAAATTATTGTCTGGGTTGACCCGGCACACGGATTAAGAAAACTCAATTGACTTGATTATTAATATTAAAATAGTATTGAAATAGTGTGTTATTTACTTTAAAGCCCATATGTATGTGATCCATAATTAAAGTAGGAAGAAAAAGTAAGGGTAAAATAATAAAAGTGATGTTCTAAAAAAGAAAGTTTCAAACAAGACAATTATTTAGGAACGGACGAAAAAGGAAAGAAAGACAATAATATAGGAACGGAGGGAGTATATTTTTACAGAGTTGATTCAATATTAGTGTTCAACATATTATGCGTATAATATTTGTAGTTTCTTACTCCCTCCGTCCTGAAATTATTGTCCTGTTTGACTTTTTTTGGTCAAACAGGACATTTTTCAAACGCAAATTTGACGTATATTTTTTTACTTTTTCCAAAATCATAAAACATGTAATTCGTAGTACTTAAGAAAAAGGGACCTCTCACCTTCTATCAACACAAGATGCAAAAATACTTCAAATAATAATAATAAAGAAATAGTTTATTTTTGATATATTGTCATTATAAAAAAATTACAAGAGCACTTAAAAGAACTTTATTATTGAATAAAATAATTTAAAAATTCAGTTGATATGTATCAGTCGTTATAATAATCAATATTTTAGGCACTTTTCAAATACTAAAAAAGTGTATTAATGCCTTTAAAATCTACGTTCATTTTCGACTTATTAAATCGCTCAAAATAAAATTTTCAAACAAATTAGCATAAGAAAACTTGATCAAAGCCAAATACAACCATACGGGAAAATTACAAAAAAGTAATTGAAAAAGCTTTATGTAGCATTGAATGCAACGTTGATAAATGTGACGTAGTATTCATTACGTAAGGCTCCAAATCTTCTATCTCATTTACTATCACACTCTGGGGTCGTTTGGTAGTCAGGATTAAGGCCGGATAGGATTAATAAGCCGTATAGTCGAATGTTTGGTACGCAATAGACTGTCGGGACTAATAGTACGAGCTATCCGAATAAAGTTCTTATCCCCTCGCTAATAATACCAAGGTTGAGGGTGGTATTATTAGTGCCCTCACTAAAAAAAATAATATGTGATTAACATTTTTAAATCTAAAATTACCCCCGATTCATAAGTGGGGATTAATAGTGAGGGCGCTAATAGCACCGGGATTAATAATACTCCTTATCCTTGTTCAACTACCAAACAAGCCCTCTCTGTCTCATTAAATCTCAGCCCTACACATTACCTTGTAAAAATTTTAAGAAGAAGATAATTTAAAATAACAAGAACGCATGTACAGCTATAATTAAGTGGGACACAGAATGTGATAGGAAGTGTAATAGAAAATTTAAAGTCATTCTTTACCTATTAAAATGCATCAAATTAGTAATCTAACCAATGCAGAAAGCAAGGTGGCTGATGTAGCAAGGTTATTGATTTGGTACATTTTAATAGGTTAGAGCAACCATAATTTTGCATTCCATTAAACACTCCAAAAATTTAGTGTGCAAACTTCAAGTCTACGATGAGTTTCTTTATTGACTCTCTGTCTCTAAATTTTTCTATCCAAAGTTCTAAATCTTGAATGTGTTATTCATGAATAGTAGCGACTTCTATCTCATCTCATTCTTCTCTCTCCCGTATTAGTACAAAAATTGAGGTTTTTTAATTAATATGTGAGAGATTTAATTGAGCAATGTAAGAAGATCAAGGTTTTCAGAGTCTTATATAGAGAGGGCTTATCAAAGTTTTTTTATTATATATTTTTTATTTTTTATTTTTTTTAAGAGTTGAAAAAGTATAACAAGAAAAAAAAAGAATTTAAAAAGAATTTTAAAGTACAACCATTATAGTTGCTCTTAAAAATAACACGTCACATTTATCAACCAATGTACCCAATATTTTTCTCTATGTAAAATTAAGAATGACAATGGGGCGGTTCGGGGGCGGTTATACATAATATCACCCATATTTCCCAATTCAAATTTATGCCCTATAACCGCCTCATTTCCTGCTGGGGTTTGTTCCCTCATATTCATTCCCCACGAGTAACGGTTAATCGAAAAATACTCACGGTAATTGGTCAAACTAAACTAACAATTTAGCTTAAAACAATTTTATGATTAGAAAAAATACTTAAAACGAAATTTTTAAATAACATACCCCCTCCGTCCCTAAATTATTATTTTGCTTTTCTTTTTTATCCGTCCCAAAATAATTGTGTTGTTTTAAAGTTACCTTTTAGGACAACACTTTACCAATTTACACTTACTTTTCTTCCTACTTTAATTATAGGCCACATACATATGCGCATTAAAAGAAATTACACACTATACTAATATTAATAATCAAGTCAATTATTTTTTCTTAATTCGTGTGCCGAGTCAAATAAAATAATAATTTAAGGACGAAGGGAGTACTATTTAATCAAGTTCATAAGACTTGATAAAATATAATAATTCTATTTAAAACTCATCATAATCATATTTGTAAAAACTAAAAAGTCTAGTTAGTTAGTTGTGCACGTCACAAATTCACTAAATATTAAAAGGAAAAGGTACATTCGGGCCACCAAACTTTTCGTAAAATTGCAGTTCGGCCACTAAAATTTTAAAACTACACTTTGGGCCACTGTACATCAGTTATGATGCAACCGAACCCATTTTTGGGATGGGCGTTAGTTTAATCATTAAGTTAACATAAAATACAGATTTTACCCCGTCTTCATCTTCATCTTCCAGAATAAACAAACCCTAACCCTAACCCCTAACCCCTTTCCTAAATCCAAATCCAAATCCAAAGCTACCAACTATTTGTTGTTGCTGTCTTCATTTGGATAACTTTAATTATAATTCAATAAGACTTTGAATTTCATATAATTCAAATTCACAGGATTTCATTTCAATAGAGTTAAAATTCTACTCCCTTCGTCCCTTAATTATTATTTTGTATGACCTGGCATACAGATTAAGAAAAAATAATTGATTTTCTTATTAATATTAGTATAATGTGTAATTTAATTTTCTTTAACGCCCATGTGTATGTGGTCCATAATCAAAATAGGGAAAAAAAGTAAGTGTAAAATAGTAAAAGTGATGTCCTAAAAAAAAATTCAAACAAGACAATTATTTTAAAACGAATAAAAAAAAAAGGTTACAATAATTTAGGGCGGAGGAGTACTATTTACAGCTCGCTTTGTTGTTGCCGTCTCCATTTGGATCTTGTTCTCTTCCTTTCCAAATTAAGTTCCTTGACGGCTTTGACAAGGTCATCGTACACCTTTGCAGCTCGAAAGGCTTGAGAAGACGACCCCATGGACAAATTTATGATATGCAAAATTCTCAATGTGAGACACTGCCCAAAGACGGTGAAGGTCATTCAACAAAACCATTTACATAAAAATAATCACAGCTCAAGAAGCCACTACTGCTTTATTCCAATTTCTACAGACCCAAAATTGGTTAGTGTTTGTTCAACTTTCAGTCCATAAAGGCCTGGCCTATATCAACAAAAATGGTGTTGGATTTTATGTTAACTAATTGCATATATAAACTCAGAGTAAATGATTAAGAAGACAAACCAACATGCTGAACCAAACCAAAATCAATTGGGTTTTTCCAATTTTTCAACCAAACTTGAAGAATAATCAAAATCAAAGAAAAACAACACAGCCTGAATCTGAGAGAGAGAGAGAGAGAGAGAGAACGGGTAGTCCGATCCGGTGGTCACCAAACAGTCTTGCAGCGGCGGCTCGAGGCGAGTGCAATGGGCTTTGCGAATCCTCGATGCGGTTGTGCGAAGGCGACGTTGTGTTGGCCTGAGTGGTCGTGTGGTGGCTCGCCGGTGGGAAGTAGGAGATTTTAGAAGATTTCGCTAAGAAAAGGGGGCTTAAATTTGAAGAAGATAAAGAATGAAAAACAACAACAATAATGGAGAACCCATATTTGTGCCTCTTGGTTGAAGAAGAAGACAAGAATTTACATTTTTCCCCCTTAATGTTCTGCTCCTCTACAAGTAGCCTTAAAACTTTCATATTAATCCCCTAGTTTTGAGATTCTTTTTTTCAGATTTGAGAGGATGAAAATGAGATATGGGTAAAATAGGTATTTCATGTTAATTTAACGGCAAACTCTAACGCCCGTGAAAAAACGGGCACGGATGGATCAGAACTTAAGTACAGTGGCCCAAAGTGTAGTTTTAAAATTTCAGTTGCCGGACTGCAATTTTATGAAAAGTTTGGTAGACCGGATGTACCTTTTCCCAATATTAAATAATTAAGTGATGAATAGGAGTAAACGACTAAACGCACTCAGCGGCAGATTCCCATAATTAATTTTAGTGTTTTAAATCTAACAAATATATACCTAAATTATATCGTAAATACTTGTATGAATAGGGGTAAAATTATACTAGTACTAAATAAGTTGTTCAGGTAACAGTTTGGGGAATTAGGCGGGTATTGGTAATACCAAAACCAAATCTTTTCCCAATTTTTCATTCGGTTATTCCCTGTTGCCCGATCCATATCCAGTCAAACTAGTTAATAAGGGTCAACTTTGGTTCAATTCAGATTAGGTATTGAAGATACCAAAATATCTTGCCTCCACGTGGCAACGAGCGAAACACGTGGCCATGCTGATCAGGGATGCGGAGGTCAGCTCACCTCGCCCTGGGCTTTGCCAATAGCTCGGACCCCGAGCACATCTATTCATCATCCTATCTCGGTCTCCCTGCAGAGCTCGAGAGAACTGACAGCTCATCATCCACGCCGGGCCCTCGAGCCCGCGAAGTCTAGACCCAGGCTACAACGCTAAAGATCCCAAGGTATCCACCTCGAGGAGTTGAAGATAGTCAAAGAAAGCTGCCGCATTTAAGGTTTACCTGCTACTACGTCATCCCGGGGCCACCACTAGGCTCCTTATTGGATAAACAAGTAACTTGCTTTCTAAGTAAAGCTACTTCTACAAGATCTGCACAGCTCCGTGAGGAGGTTAATCTTCTACATGAATGGTGATCGCTTTTTCTTAAAGGCTCATCAATGCAAATAACGGCTGTCATAAATGGATATGTGATTACCTGTCCCAGGTTAACATCTGGCAGGCCCACATGTCTCAAGCCAACATTCTTCCGATATAAATACAAGGTGATTGCCTTCATTTAAGACCTAAGTTCAATTAAACACTCACAATTACAAAGTCTCCAAAGCTTTCAGAGCATTTACTCCTGAGAGCAGTCTGAATCCTCACCGGAGACCATAACTTTTACCCATATATTGATTCTCTCACCGGAGGGCTTTAGCTGGACCACCTCCAGCTCCCTAACGGTGCTTTTTACCATCTCAGGTATCTACCGGAGGACAAGTTCCCTTTACACTTGTGCCTATGGAGAGCCGGAGCATCCTACCGATATACTAGCTACATGCGTGACTTGACCAGGTCACCAGAATACTTTTTGGCATGATCAGTTTGGTTCTGCTGCCGGGACTTGCCGCAATTAGATACTTCCACACTATTTGAACTCCGTGCAACTTAATAACACAAATACAAAATGACAAATTTAAGACAACCTGCTACGTTAGCCGCACAAGAGGTTGGCCCACAGTCTTCCCATTCAGTTGAGCATATGGCCCCATCAGCTCAAAGGCATGCACCTAAGACTTGCGAAAAAAAACCCTACCGAGCAAGGGGAAGGCCGCACAAAAACCTCGTTATGATGGGGAAACTGCTAGTGAATCTTTCGGAGGGGAAAAAACATGCGGTAATGACGAGGTCAAAATAACTGGGTAAAAAGACCCACCACGCAGCTACAGAGGGATCAGGCTGAGCTTGAACACCTACGTCGCTAGAGGGCACATGTAGAGATAGTCAGAGAATTGGAGCGACGAGAATTCGATCTCACCAGAAAGGTATAGGCAGCCATGCCAGCTCACCCAGTCCCTCTCGAGCGGGAGAGGGCACAGGCAGAAAAGCCACACAGCTGTGATCGAGGATCCCAAGCTGTAGAAACCCCCCGAGGAATCAGCCATAGAAGATTGCGCGAAAGCGCCAAAAACAGGCTAGGGCATCAAGCCAATGTGGCACCCAAAGCAAGTGTACATAGCCGACTCCGTTTTCCCGAGGAAAAGGAGAGGCCAAAAGGGAGTGTGCATGATCGACTTAGGGCTCGAATATATTCTCCCAGCCTGAGAGGTCAGAGCAGACTCATAAGCCGGAGGTTCAATCCCAGCGTAAGGATTCTCTAGGGAGTAGGCGAGGTCGTTTGCCTTCTCCTCAGGGAAGTTCTCCTAGCTTGATCACTTCATCACATAAACGCTCGAAGAATGACGGGCGCGACAGAAGACACAAGCGAGAGCCTCAAGGCGATAAATCACCAGCGGGGGCCCTCAAATTTTTAAGGAGCGCTTAGAAGCCCTTGAGATGGGAAAACTCGGGCTTCCCTCTCAGATTCTGGAAAGTTCATTCTGTCATCGGATTCAAAGAATGCCACCGAATCCCCGGTTGAGACTGCCCAATTTTAAAGCTTATGCTAGAAAGACGCATGCACAGACCCATCTCTCCGGCTTTGAGGCCAAAATGGGCAAATGTACGGCTAAGCAGGATATGTGGTACATGGTGTTTGTCAGCACGTTTGACGAAACAGTGATGAAGTGGTTCAGGGAGCTCCCGAAAGAGTCTATTATAGGCTAAAGCGACCTAAAAAGAAAATTCTTGAGGAAGTATGCCTCAGCCGGGGAACTTCCCAAGGATAAGTCAGACCTTGCAAACATGAAGCAGGAGCCCAACGAATCGCTTACGGATTACATACAGCGATTCAAAAATGTGTCTCACGAGCTCTCTAATGTCCTCGACGAGACAGTAGTGGTCTGATTTCAGGGTGGACATCAGTCAGACAAGCTATTGGAAGAGTTTAATCTCCGGGCCCCTGCCTCTAGCGCGGAGATGTTTACAGTGGCTAATGGAGTAGCAAGGACTGAGAAAATTTTGGCTGATAAGAAAAAAGCCAGGGAGGGGACCTCAGTACCTGTAAAAATTGAGGAACTAAAGCATCCGGAGCAGAGGGCCGGGCAACTAAAGGCCAGGACAAAGGCCCAAGAAAGGGAAGATAAGACAATTTATACCCCTTTGAACGCGTCTCGAGAACATATCATGATGGTGTTGCAACAAGAGGACAAGCTCGAGAAGCCTTATCCAATGAGGGAGGTCATGTATGCTCGAAACCCAAAAAAGAGATGCGCGTTCCACAATAAAAATGGCCACAACACTGAAGATTGCATTCAGTTGAAAAGAGCCATTTAATAATTGATTAATCGAGGGGAGCTTAAGAGGTTCGAGCAGAGAGATGAGCCGACAGAGAGGTCCAAGGCACACGGGCGTGAGCATGTGGATAAAGAGGAGTTTAAGATCTCCACTATCCTCGAAGACAGCCTAAACATCACTCAGCTCAACGACACCATGTACAACCTCAACAACGTGGTTACCCAACCTCGAGTAAAGGACGAGGTTGGCATATCTTTCTATCTGAGTGAGTTGGCCACCACCGACCTGGCCAAGGTACAGCCTCTCACGCTACACCTCGAGATCGAGCAATACATGGTGCGAAGGGTATTGATAGATACCGGAGCAAATAGGAACATCATGTACTATGGTTTCTTCAAGAAGATGACGCTCGCGGATGCCCAGCTGACCCCGAGCAATGTACAATTTGAGGGCTTTACTAGACATAAGGTGGTCACAAAGGGCACAGTGACATTACAGGTGACAATAGGAGAGGGGAATCTTCTTAGGACCGAGGACATAGAATTCCTGGTCCTTGATATCCCTTTCCCCTATAATGCCATTCTGGGGTTGCCAGCTCAGGTCAAATTTGGCATGGTGGTCTCCACACCTCATTAGAGAATCAAGTTTGTTACAAATGGAAAAGTTGGTATGATGAGGAATGACCCCAAGAGCACTCTCTTTCATATGATAGAGGCTTGGAAGGATAAGGAGGCCATGAGAGGGAAGGCACAAGCTGTGGAACCCGCTAAGCCCTCCATTAAAAGGCTATGGCCTCTAGGAGAAGAAAATGCCATCGGAGGGGTAAACGAAGCTGCAGTTCCCGAGAACGAGGTGCTAGCTGGGTGCTTGGCCCAGGGTTAGCAGATAACGCGGGCTAGCAGAGCTAGCTCGTAGGATCAGGGCCTGAGCAGAAAAAGGGCAATGGTTGTCACCATAGAAAGTCTCGACAGCCGCGACTTACCCAACATCCAACCTCATAAGGACTTTGATGAGGTGGTCATCAATTTCGACTTTCCTGACCAAAAGATCAAAATCGGGCTAGATATCAACAAGGAGGAGCAAAAAGCCATAATTCAATTCCTCCGAGGAAATATAGATGTATTCGCTTGGAGGAGCGAAAAGCCATAATTCAATTCCTCCGAGGAAATATAGATGTATTCCCTTGGAGGGTTGAAGACATGAAGAGCATTAGCGAAGACGTTTCTGTCTACAAGCTCAGTGTGGACCCGACGATCACTCTGATCCAACAGCGACCAAGGGTTTTTTTGCCAGAAAAAAAATAGCTATCAAAGATGAGGTAGACAAACTGCTTCGGGCTAAAATAATAAAAGAAATTTTTTACCCAACTTGGATCGCCAATGTCGACATGGTCAAGAAGACCAATGGCAAATGGAAGATGTACGTCGATAACACAGACCTCAACAAAACATGCCCGAAAGACTGGTACCCGCTACCCAGAATTGACCAGCTCGTGGATGCCATCGCCGGGCACAAAATCCTGAGCTTCGTAGATCCATACTTAGGCTATCACCAAATTTGGATGTGGCTGCAAGATCAAAAGCTTAGGCTTTTCAAGCTGCAGGGGCTACTTATCAGAGGATGGTAAATAAAACTTTTAGTGATTAGCTTGGCAGAAACGTAGAGGCTTATATAGATGATATGGTGATTAAAACCAAAAGGGCCAAACATGTCGAGGACCTCCAAGAAATATTTACTAGCCTAAGAAATAACAACATAAAGCTAAATCTCGCAAAAGGCGCCTTCGGGGTAACAGCGGGAAGGTTCCTTGGGTACATGGTAAATGAGCGAGGGATAGAGGCAAACCCGGGAAAGATCTAGGCGTTGCTAGATATGAAAGCTTCGAATAGCATCAAGGTCGTACAACAGCTCAACAGCAGAATTACAACCTTAAGCAGGTTCATTGCTAAGGCTGCGGAGAAGAGCCTCCCTTTTTTTAAAAGTTTAAAGGGAAGCCAGAAGTTTTCTTGGGGAGTAGAGTGTGACAAAGCTTTCACTGAGCTAAAACAATACCTCGACAGCCCGCCTTTGCTTTCCAGCCCAGTGCCCGGGGAAAAATTATGCATCTACCTTGCTGCATCCAACCCGGTGGTGGCTGCAGTGCTCATACGAGAAAAAGGACTCGTTTAGAAGCCGGTCTACTACGTGTCTCATGTCTTGTCCGATGTAGAGACCCGGTACTTGAATATTGAAAAAGTAGTTTTGTCATTGATTGTGATGGCAAGAAAACTAGCATACTATTTTCAGGCATATGCCTTGGTGGTCTACACGGATCTACCACTTCGGAGAATGTTACATAAACCCGGCGTGGCGGGAAGAATGATGAAGTGGGTAGTTGAGCTCTCTGCCTTCGACATCACATATGAGCGAAGAAAAGCAATCAGAGCACAAGTCTTTGCAGATTTTATCACAGAATCATCATTCGCTCAAAATGCATCTTCGGAGATCGCACCAAACGAGCTAGGCGAGAGGGAATCACAAATCATCCCGCCTGTCAGAAACATTCACTCTAGCTCAAAAGCGACTAGATCGGACGGTCACTGGCAACTATTTGTAGATGGTTCAGTTAGTAGCTCAGGAAGTGGCATGGGTCTATCTTTAGTTTCTCCCGAGGGTGACGAATTTTGAAAAGTGTTTCGATTTAAATTCCCCGCATCCAATAATCAGGCCGATTATGAAGCTGTGATTGCAGGCTTACAGTTGGCAAAAGACCTCGCAGTCCCACAAATTATTATCTTCAGTGATTCGCAGCTCGTCGTGAAGCAAATTTTGGGGGAGTATGGGGCTAATCACCCTACTTTGTTAAAATATTGTGAGCTCGCTAGACAACTGTTGGCTTAGTTTGAATATTGGAAAGTAGAGCAAATCGATAGAGCAAGCAATACTCGGGCTGACTACTTGCCCAAGGTAGCTTCCATGGAACTAAAAGATCTGCCCCCGGACGTTCGGGTAGAATTCCTCAACGCACCATCAGTAAATAGAGAAGTTGTCTTGCCAATTATGGCAACAACGAGGTGCTAGATAGACTAAATTGAGGATTGTATAGAGTACGGGACTCTACCTCCGAAAAAAGCCTTGGCACAGCAGATAAGGAAGAGAGCTGCGAGGTACACGAAAATTGCTGGAGTAATGTATCGAAGGTCCTTTTCAAAGCCTTTGCTAAGGAGTGTGTGGCCTGAGATCATGGAGAACCTCCTTGCCGAGGTATATGAAGGAGTGTGTGGGGGATACCTCGGGGCTCGAACCCTGTCTGAGGATAAGAAAGGATGCTAAGGCCTACCTGAGAAAGTGTGATAAATGTCTAAGGTTCTCTGACATTCCCAGGCTACCTTAAGTTCCCCAGACACCGGTAATCGCGGCTTGGCCTTTTTATATGTTGGGAATTGACCTCATTGGTCCATTTCCCAAAGCTCACAAAGGTTGTGAGTTCTTGATAGTGGCCGTAGACTACTTCACTAAGTGGATTGAGGCCAAGCCATTGGCAAACATTGCCGAGGATAAAGTAATCAGTTTTGTACACGATTTCTAGTGCCGATTCGAACTACCCCGGGTCATAGTCTCAGACCATGGGACCCAGTTCTCCACGAAGTTTACAGTGAGTTGTAAAAGAATGAATGTCAAGCATTATATGTCCTCGGTCGCGCACCCTCAGGGATTGAGGCCAAGCCATTGGCAAACATTGCCGAGGATAAAGCAATCAGTTTTGTACACGACTTATGGTGCCGATTCGGACTACCTCGGGTCATAGTCTCGGACCATGGGACCCAATTCTCCATGAAGTTTACAACGAGTTGTGAAAGAATGAATGACAAGCATTGGATGTCCTCGGTCACGCACCCTCAAGGCAATGGCCAAGTAGAAGCCGGAAATAAGAAAATCTTTCATGCTCTTAAAAGGAGTCTGGATGAAAAGAAAGCGAGATGGCTAGAAGAGCTTCCCGCGGTCCTATGGAGTATTAGGACATCTATTCGAGGTCCCATGGGAAAGACTTCCTTCACATTGGCTTATGGATCTGAGGCAATGGCACCGGTCGAGATGGCCCTCTCTACAGCTCAGGTATCACACTTTGACGAATGAATAAATTTTGAAGCTCGGGGGCTTCACCTAGATCTATTGGAAGAACGAAGGTTGGAAGCTCGACTAAGAATGGTTAATTATAAATAGCTCGCGAAAGGCCATCACGACCGGAGAATTAAGTCAAGAACCTTCTCGGTCGGAGGCTGGGTGCTAAGAAAGATTGAAGCTATGGGCAAGATTACTCAAAGAAACAAGTTGTCCTCTAATTGGGAAAGTCCATATCGAGTTACGGCGATTATCCGAGAGGGAACCTACCGGTTAGCTGAACAAGACAAGACATCATTGAAGAACCAGTGGCATGCTGATCAATAGAAGAGATACTATCAATAAATGTATCCCTTTTTTTAACAATGTAAAGAGAGCATATATGTGAAAGTTTTGAATTTTGGGTTCTTCAAAATTATCACCTCGAGATCGGAAACCTACTTAGAAACACTGGTCAAAGTCGGCAGTAGACCACTTCAAGTAATCTCAATTGTTATCAAGGTCGGCCATGGCTGTGACGCCCTGACCCGGATCTCTATACGAAATCCCAAGGTCGGGTCGCCAAAACAAGACAACACGACACAACCAAATAAGAAAAGCACGTGACGTAACCACCCATATTTACGACAAAACACAACTGATAAACCTGATTTAATAAAAACAAGTCTTCAGCGAAACCACCGTCGGAACCCAACAACTAACACAACAACAAACTCGGCCACAACATGCCGGAATAACAAACATAAACTACGAGCTACAACTTACTCGGGAAAGAAACTAATTTTAACAACAAAACTATACAAGAGCACGACATACATTTATCGGCTACCAAAAGAATATACAATTCATCACCAAAATACTACCCTTAGTAAAGTTTACATAACTTCACAGCCATTCGTCCTTACCAAAAGAAAACAACTATCTAGGATTAAGACTCTTGAGTCCCCAAACGCAGCGACTTGCAAGCTAGCACGAACCCTACTCGACCTCACCGTGAACTTCCAGGCTAGCTTAGATCTAAGAAAAACAATTAAACACATAACAGGGTGAGTCATAATGACACAGTAAGTTACTAAATGCAACTACATGGCATGGCATGATGCTAAAGCAGTAAACATAACATGGCATTAACGTTTATATACTACAATTAAACATATATCATCATACTTGATATACAAATCATTCAACTCACATAGCACTTTGGTTAACACATAAGTGCTTATAAATAAACCACGTTACAAAAGGATATCATCTCTCTTTCTTCAAACTTGTGTAGCTCCTGCAATACACAAACAACCAATAGTGCCTCGATACCTGTGTACGTAGTATCGACGTCCCCGACTAATCCCATCGGGTTCAACTAGCAAGCCAAAGTCATGCGTATTACTACAACAGTAGGGCTACTTCTCAACTGTGGCCAACAGGAAAGGGTGTGTGAACTCCGATACGGCGACTTATAGCGATCACAAACATTGATTTGTGAAGACGATAGGTCGTCCCACCATGACATGAATAACGACGACGCCAGCTGGACTTACACAACACACAAGTAGGTAATCTTACTCAACTTATGCAAATAACCGTCAAGTTCAAAAGTAGTGGACTTGACAAATACACGTAGATTATATTATTCTACAACTTATAATCATCAAATATGTTGTTCAAAGTCTTAAAACACAACCTTAGAGTTAATTTACAAGTCTCTAACATACCAGTATCAAATACTCGGAGGGCCGAAATCCATACCAATTGAACTCTAATTTTCGTAGTAATTTAACTAGTGATTTGGAGAATTATAATCTTCCCAAAAATCCACTTTTGGTGTCATTCCTTAAAGTTCATAAATTTAGGTATAATTGCTATATGCAATCTTCACCATTTAAACATGTTCTTTAGTTCACTACCTTGGTGATTATCAATCTCTACACAATTTAAACCAACTAAACCAAGTCTTTCACATAATAACATGTAATTCTCATCAACATAACCTTTATACATAAATCCAACAACAACACAAGTCATGCATGTTTACAAACATTCATACATGTAACAATTCCTAAGCATACATAGGGGGTTTAGTAACTTACCTTAAATAGAGGTATCACACCAATGAATTCAAAATCAAAGCTTTGTAATGAAGTCCTCTAGTCCTTAGCAACCTTTTGGTGGTCTTGCATGGAAGATTCAATGGTTGGATTGAGAGGACAAGAGACACACACACACTAATCTCACCTTGTGACTCTCACACTAACACTAAAGCTACCATGGATGACCTAAGAGAAGAAGTGAGGTGTTTCTAAGTCTCCTTAGGGGTTTAGGGAGAGTATTAGGCTGGTCAAAGGGTCCTTGGTTCGTTTAAGTTGGGTCAAGGGGTGAAATGGTCCAATTTTAAAAAATCAAGAAAATAGAGTTTACGCATTCTGGACACGGGGCGGCCGCCTAAGCGCTCGCTCAGCCTTCAGTTTTCACAAACTCAACATTCTGTCTTTTGAGCGCTCTCCCTCGCTCCAGTGCACCAAAATTCACGAAATGTGCTCTAAAAAGGCCCCAAAATGATGTCCAATAGTCCCAAGATGGTTCTAACACTTAGGTGAAGTTAAAACACTAAATAAAGGTCTCCGAAAAGTTCTAAAAACCATGCTAGACAAGCAACACACAAGTAACACGGAAATTTACAAGAATTATAATGACTAATGCATTGCGAAATAGATGTAACATAGATTAGGATTTGTATCAAGAATTAAGACATGGCTAATCTAACATGTTATTCAAGCAATTAGACACATATAAAGCATATAGAATTCAGGGTATTACAATGGCCACTTGATAATAATTCTCAATTATCACCCGAGGTCGGCCATGGCCACTCAGGTGATGGTTCTAATTATCAACCGAGGTCGGCCATGGCCACTCGGTGATGGTTCAAACGTACCTCGCCTAGTTGAGGTTACCTTGCCAAGATAAGGTTATCAATTGGTATCGAGGTCGACCATGGCCACTCGGTAACGGGTCTCAATTATCACCCGAGGTCGGCCATGGCCACTCGGTGATAGTTCAAAAGAACCTCGCCTAGTTGAGGTCACCTTGCCAAGATAAGGTTATCAATTGTTATCGAGGTTGACTAGTCACTCGGTAATGGTTCTAATTGTTACTCGAGGTCGGCCATGGCCACTCGGTAATAATTCTCATTGTTATTAAAGTAATAGTTCAAAAAATGAACAGTCATATATTATTTCCTTTTTACTTTCTAAAAATGGTAAACACTTCCTGAGAGGGGAAGGTATAAAATGTGATAAGAGCTCGTGATAAAAAAAAATCATTCAAGAAAAAATTAGAAAAATGGTAAAAGTAATAAAAGTCATGTGTTATAACCTGCATTCCCGAGCTAATTACACTTGTTAATAATCACATAATTCTAAAGCACGCAACTCAAACAAAAGATTTTCAAAAAACTCAGTTCAAAATATACAAAAATACAGAAGGCACAATAGGTCGGCTAAAAATCTTCAGTACCTTCTGAGGCGAGCACATCATGCTCATTCTCAGCCCGGTTGGTTGTTATGCCCTCAGTATCTAGCAAAAGTTGGTCAACAATCTAGCCGAGCTCGGTATTCTCCTGAGCATCGCCTCCTCCTGCGGCCTCCCACGCAGGCTTGCCTGCCTCCACATCTTCAGCATTAATGGCTTCGATGCCCTCGGAATCAAAAGACACGAGCGCGGCACCCTTTCGGTTCAAATCATCATAAGGGTTAGAGGCCCCCCACTCAACGAGCTTCTCGAGAGGGACACCATCTGCAGCAGCCCGAAGAATCTGATAACGTCGTCCTTTCATCATATAGGGAGAGATATCCTCAACAAATAGATCAGATTCTTTATATTGAAAGATGATGGACCCCTCGTTAACAGGGTACCATGCTCGGATATCTTTGCACTCCAGGCTAAACTTCTGCATTCTCTCATCCAGAGAATGGATGGTAGCATCCTGCTCAACATCCCTTTTGGTGAATAGCTCCTCGAATCTCTTCATTCCTTCCTCGGTGAGCATCAGTGCCTCATCGGCCTTTAATCGAGCAGTTACCAAAGAAAAGAGAGAAGCTTTCGTTTTCTCGAGCTTTTGGTCCTTTGCTTTCAGCTCCTTGTCTTTGGCTCCAAGCTGACTCCGAAGCCTAGACAGTTCGACAGTGTCATCTTTAACCTGTTGGACCAGCTCAATTTTCAGCTTGTCAGCCTCAGCCAGTCGGAGATCGAAGTATTTAGCATAATGGCCCATCTGTAAATAAATAAGGTTCGGTACTCGAGATAAAGAAGTATAAAAGAAAATGAATAAATATCACGAACCTCCACCAGCGAGCAAGCCATGGATTTAAGGGCATGGTCGGAGAGCTGCTGCAGAAGCTTTGCCATCCGAGGAGAGTCGGCATAGGAATTAATATTCTTGAACTCGACAGCCTCGTGAAGACCAAGTCCGGCTATTACCTCGACATCCTTCTTCTCAACAGAAGTCATTTTTTCCTTTCCATAGAAGGGTTTGCGCAGGAGGGCGTCGTCGGTTAGATCCTTAATCAACACCTCAACGGGCACCGACTTTTGTTTTTTACGAGCTCCAGCCTTGTCGGGGGAAAGACAGCCTTATCACCCTTCGCAGCGTTGTGAGCCTGCCTTAGTTCATCCTTCTGAGCTCTGGCAGCTGTATTTCTCTAGGCTCGGAATGCATTGGCCAGGTTCACTATATCTACAGTAAAACATTGGTTAACATTAATGCGGGAAAGAGATACTTGAAATAAAGAGAAGAAAGAAAGAATTAAGCAGTACAACCCTTAGGAAGAGGCCAGTAGTTGCTCTCCTCGGCTCCCGCGCATTATTCACACTTGATGCAAAACTTCTCATCCTTATGTTTGAACCATTCTGGGGCAGATTCGACCACGGGCATGATGTATCTCGGGATCATTCCGTCAAAAACTCTCCTTGAAATCTCGGTTAGGGAGAGGAATGGTTCATTCCCGAGGATGGCCTCTCAGTCATACTGATGGACCTGGCCTTCATCCAAGTACAAGGGGACTTCCAACACACGCTGGGCAATGTTGTCATATTCGCCAAGTTTCTTCAGGCGTTTAAGGCCGTGAGGCCTTCCGGTGGGAATCCCGAAGTTCCACCCCTTGTTATATTCGACAAGAATAATCTTGTCTGCCAAGCCATCAACCTTCCCTAGATAAGGGGTTAAAAGCTTAATCCAGTTGTTGTGGGCTTTGCATTGAAGGCGATGGGTCGAGACCCACGTCTGAAAATAATAGCAAAAAAGCGAGACGGAGGGCTCGCAACCCAGAGCTCGGACACATGCTGCGAAGCACACCAACGTCCTAACCAAACCAAGAGAAAGGTCAAGGGGCATGGCAGAGGTCTCCTCGAGGAATTCGCAAATTAGAGGATCAAGGGGTAGCCGAAGCCCTCCGACGGTGAAGAAGCTAAGGTAGAAACCCACCTTCCCACGAAGGGCCTTTAGTTCTACCCAGTTCTTGCGGGCGTTCGGGATGGAAGCTCGAAACTCCGGATTATGATGGAGGGACTCCCAAGCTGATAGATCAGCACCAGAAATCTTATTTCTCCAGTTTCGCGGCAATGCCCATTGGCAGCCTGAGCAGCCTTCTCAGCAGTAGTCAGTTCCCGGACAAGTGGAGATTCTACCCTACCAGAAGAAAATACTTCACTCGTCTTGGTCGAGCAGGGTAGACGGGGTATGACTAGGTCGAAAAGAAGTCTTATGAGAACTCTCAGCCTACACTTTTAGTTTGTCGGTATCTGTTTTTCACAAAGTCGGTGGGTACATTCAGGTCGGAGGTTCTGCAAATATCGATTCATCGAAAAATATTTACAGATCAGGGTAGTTATGATTTGGGTCATATCATCTAAAATTTCCATTGAGGCAGCAAATGGAAGTAGGAGAACCCAGTGAGGTTTATCTGAAACCACTCTGTCAGAAAAGTCAACTCCCCATCGACCTAAGACATCCCGAGCTTCACTTAGGACCACGACCTCCCAATGGTCCTCAGCTAATCTATGTACGGTTCTACCCGTGGGCGAGCGGGCATATACTAACTGGGAAGGGGAATCATTTAAGTTTATAGGCTCTCGGGATAGTGTTGGACTTATTCCATCCAAGCTCGGGGAATATCCCAATGACGAGGACAAGTCCGAAGATGAACGATAATCGGGAACCCTAAAGCTGACTCTCCTCCTACCCGCAAACATATTGAAAAAACTTGGCAAAAAATCGAGTGTACAAAAGAGACAGTCGGAGTACCTGAGGTAGAGAAAGTATCTCGGGTACAAAGGCGAGGTAGAGGGTGATCGGAATGATGTCACTGTACGGTAGTAACCTGTAAAGACACGTGACACTGGATTTAGTACTGGCATCTATGGCAGATGCTGGAGGAAAAACAGGAATTTAAAATACCCACAGAAAGGGGCAGAAAAGTCATTAAAATTTGTTAAAAGATGAGAGGAGTTTACACAAGCACGAATTTACAGCGTGAAAATAGCAAAGACCAAGGAAATGAGGTGGAAAATCGAAGGTTGTTTGGCCGTGATATCGCTGGAAATCGTAGATCACCAGAGAGGGTTTTAGGAAATCTAGGTTTTTTCGCAAAGTGAAGACAAATAGTGCCAAAACCCTATTTATACCCTTGCAAAACGACGCCGTTTTGAGCTCGGATCCAAAGTATGACCCGACATCAAATGGGTAACCCACATGTTTTCTCTCCAAAATCATGAAACGGTGCCGTTTGGGTCCAAAACGACGGTTATAATTTTAAATCGAAGAGACGTGCATTTAATGAGCCGTCAGTGCTTTTCGCGCCCATGATGTGGCACAGAATCCAAGAACAGAAGTGTGTTCCTGAAGACATTACCTACCACTCGAGCATGAGTAGGCTGGTACTTCCCGAATTAAAGGATAAATCCTTACTTCGGGAAGTCAGGGGCTACCGAAGATACCAAAATATCTTGCCTCCACGTAGCAACGAGCGGAACACGTGGCCATACTGATCTGGGATACGGAGGTCAGCTCACCTCGCCCCGGGCTTCGCCAATAGCTCGGACCTCGAGCACATTTATTCATCATCCTATCCCGGTCTCCCTACAAAGCTTGGGAGAATTGAAAGCTCATCATTCACGCCAGGCCCTCGAGCCCGCGAAGTCTAGACCCGGGCTACAACGCTAAAGATCCCGAGGTATCCACCCCGGGGAGTTGAAGATAGTAAAAGAAAGTTGCAGCATTTAAGGTTTACCTGCTACTACGCCATCCCGGGTCCACTACTAGGCTCCTTATTGGATAAACAATAACTTGCTTTCGAAGTAAAGTTACTTCTAGAATATCTGCACAGCTCCCATAGGAGGTTTATCTTCTATATCAATGCTGATCACTTTTCCTTAAAGGTTCATCAATGCAAATAACAGCTGCAATAAATGGATATGTGATTACCTGTCCCAGGTTGACATCTGCCAGACCCACCTGTATCAAGCCAACATTCTTTCGGTATAAATAAAAGGTGATTGCATTCATTTAGAACCTAAGTTCAATTAAACACTCGCAATTACAAAGTGTCCAAAACGTTCAGTGCATTTACTCCTGAGAGCAGCCTGAATCCTCACCGGATACCATAACTTTTACCCATATATTGATTCTCTCATCGGAGGGCTTTAGCTGGATCACGTCCAGCTCCCTAACGGTGCATCCTACTGATATAATAGCTGCATATGTGACTTGACCAGGTCACCAGAATATTTTTTGACGTGATCAGGTATCTACGATTTGGTTCGAAATTATCACACCCACGTAAAACGTTGTTAATTGCTTACATTTTCAATAACAATACCTCTTCCAATCATCCATCTTTTTTCGTTGGAGTACGCCCGTTCCGTCAACTCTAAAATAAACGAGCCCAATAATTAAATTTGAGAAGGGGCAAGTTAGTCAATTGAGTTATGTGTAAGGCCACATAGTCATGGTTTGGTAAACATCGGTTTTTAAATTATTATCCAATTTAATTTTTTTAATTAAACAGAATATTTAATATATATTATTTTATATTTTTAAAATTATAAACATATAATTTATAGTATTTTATAAGTACTACGAATTATATATTTTTATGATTATGAAAATATATATATATATATATATGTTAAATTTGTATTTAAAAATACTCCCTCCGTTCTAGGCAAAGAGTCGACTTTTGACTTTTTTGGGTCAAATTAGTTAAAGTTTAACTGATAATTTACGTAGATTTATTTGTTTTTACAAAGTTATGAAAGTTGTAATCTATATTATTGTTAATGTAGTTTTTAATTAATGAAATTTTATTTCCTAAAACATTAATAAAATATGTAAAAGTTTAATTTGATTTAATCAAATGTTGAATTTTAAAAAAAGGAAAGTGGACTCTTTGCCTGAAATGGAAGGAGTATCATATTTAACCAAAAAAAGTCAATCAGGACCATAATTTAGGAAATGAGAGAATATTATTAATGCTAATAATTATTTGTGAGAAGCTATTTTCACTACAATTTTTGCTTATCTACTACATTACTAATTGTAACTTTAAATTAATATTTGTTTCGACAAAACTACCCCTCAATCAATTACTTGCCATTTAAAGTTGAGTAATATATTTGTTATTTTCAAATTACCTTTTAATTCTTAACATATCAACAAATAAGGTAGTTTTACTTTTTTTATTCATACTTATTTTTAATAAATTTCTCAATTATGCTTATGACTCGTTTCATGTTTCATTATAAAAAAAAAAATCATAAAAGTATGTATCGTTCAAAATTTTAGAAAATATGTGATATTTTATTACTAAAATAAAAAGTTTAATTTAATTGTAAGAGTATTACTTTAACAAATCAACTGAATAATTCCAATATGGTAGATATTTAATTCATTATCGGTTTTAATTAATTTAAAATTTGGAATTTAAAATCAGTTGTTATAGATAGAGAAAAGGTATTAAAATTTTACGATACTATATCACAATATGATTTTACTATTAGATTCATTTTTTACAATTATATCATTTAAATCTAACTGTAAATTTTTTAATTCAATAAGCAAAGATCACATATTTTATCAAAGTTCGGTTGACAGAAAAAATCCTCATAATATTGATTTTTATATTATGCAACATAACTCCAACCATGAGCTTAATTAGTTAAATATTTAAAATAAATACAAATAGAAAAAGAATAATTATGTGTTTCATGTGAACGCTAATCAAATTTATTTAATATGTTTTGAATTAGAAAATAATATTGAAGAGTAATTTTGTTAGCAAACTTAATATGGGCATGTAACTAAGGGTAGATTTGTCTAAACAAGTATTTGTTTAGTGAAATAATTAACAACGTAGTTGATAGGATCCTCCCAAATACCCATTCCACGTGTTCTCCACGACCGCTCTAGTAGGTCCCAGCCTACACGATGACCAAGGCAGTTCGGCCCTCTGAGTAACCGAACATATTATCCGAGCATCCCAACCGAGGATTCGTCCAAGGATTCAAGACGAAGTTCCTAGCTAAAGTTTATTGCTGAGGTTATCATCCAAGCTCAACCTCGGCACATCTCCACAAGTATCCTCGTCGGTCAGTACAAGTACCTCAACCTCTAGAATATCTGTCCTCGGAATGGGGTCAACATCAAACATTTAATGCTCACAGTGTGTCAGCACATCTCTTGGAAGAAGCAAGACATTCCCACTGAGAGAAGAGATTTCTTTTGAATAAAGCAACAATAGCATTTATGGCTTCTCCCCATTGCCAAGACGGAAACTTCTATCCTGTCCCTGCAGACTGACAGAGAAATGGGTTCACTAATGAACACCAATTCCCCAAGGTCCAGGCGACTAACTTCATATATTGCAACACGCTATCTTCGGCTATAAAAGGAAGGTATTATTTTCATTTAAAGCTAAACTGCATTTACTCCTAAGAAAAAACCAAGATACTGGGAATCACGTTTACTTACTAGCATTAAACACCCTCATCTTCATTCTCTGTAAAAGATCAGTTAGCATTAAACATCAAACTGTCTCTATATTTATTCTGATACTAATTCTCACGCCGGAGGGTGCTAGTCGGGTGAACCCCCGACATCCTTGACGGTGTTTTACATTGTCTTATAGCCAGAAACTCTGCTCACTTGCGACGGTTTGGTCCCGACAAAAGACGCCTTTTGAGAGCCAAGGCATCTTGACCAGAAGCTAGCTATACACGTGGATCCGACGTGGTCACGAAGATCTTTTTGGCGTGATCAGTTTGCCATTTCCGGGACCATAACAACCTCGATGCCGAGTAAGATGGCTACAAGCAAACAAACATCTACCAAACAGCCTCCTCCCACTGCTTCGATAGCTCCTCGGGCAGAATCTCCAGCTCGAAAAGCTACAGAACGCACTACAGAGGCCACTTCTAATCCCATTCTGGAAACGCCTGCCAAGGCCCCCGAAATGGCGAGAACTCAGAAAGTTACTCAGGCAACACAGAAGAAAACACAAACCGGAAAGGGTAAAAGGACGAATAGCGGTTGCCTAAGGGACAGCCCGTCCGCAAGCAATGCCGCCGTTGGGGCAATTTCTCGCACCAATGCCAAAGCTACAGCTTGGCAGGAACCAAGGATCCTCACTCAGAAAGAGTGGGACCTAACCGAGCTTGAGCACATCCGTAAAGAAAAAGCATTCATGGAGAAACAAAGGGAGCTGGAGACACGCGAGTTTGAACTAGCTCACAGATTGGAGGCTCCCTCACAAAATGATCAAGGAGATGATCGGCGAAAAGATTTACACCCTGGTAGATCGATTAGGGGATCTGAGGCGAGGTCTCATCTGCGAACATCAGGTTCTAGCGCGACCAGGATAAGTGTCCATGAAAGGATTGGAAGACCTGCCAGAGAGGTCCAGAGAGTTAGCGCGCTCATGACAGGCTAACCAAAGATGACAAAGGAGCACACCCAAGACCGAGCGTGCATGATAGGATCTCTTACACATTGGTGTCACAAGGAGACTCAGAACGAAAGGGGCGATGAGAACAATCTCGAGGAAGGTCAGCACATCGAGCACGATCGCCCACACCGGAGAAAAGTGAGGCCCGATCAGATGCCACATCCCATAAACGATGAAAAGAGAACGAACTTCCTCCCCGACCACTTCGTGATAACAAGGTTGCTGCGTCAGAAGAAGGTTTACTCAAAAAACTCCAAGAAAGGCTGGAAGCCCTGGAGTCAGGCAAGCTCAATAGTAGGTCGAGAGATCAATTCGCACCGTTTTATAAGTGAATTAGGGAAACCTATCCCGATTCGCGTCTCAAACTCCCCGCGCTCAAGTCCTATGAGGGGAAGACGAATGCTAAAGAGCACGTGTCCAGCTTCAATGCAAAAATGGGCATCTACTCGAGGAAACTAGATCTATGGTGCAAAGCCTTCTTGAGCACTTTTGAAGGCGCGGTGTTGAAATGGTTTGAAGAACTCGAAAGGGGCTCAATACCCGACTGGCATGAGTTCAAAACCTCGTTCCTGAACAAATTCTCTGCTGTTGGAGATATACCAAAAAGCCAGTCAGACCTCGCCAAAGTGAAGCAAGGAGAAGATGAGTCCTTAGTCGCATACTTGAAAAGGTTCAGAGCTGTGACCGAGGAGCTCCAAAATGTGCCTGACAAAATGATCATGCTCTGCTTTGAAGTAGGAATCCAGCCCTACATGATATCCACGTATTCAACATTCAGCCACCAGGATCAAGTGCGGCCATGTATCTGGCTGCCCAGAAAATTGGTGAGACAGAAAGCGGCATCGAGGCAAAAGCTTTGAAGAGAGGGACCTCAACGTCGGCTAGTAAGACTGTCGAGGTGAAGGCTAATGTACCGACGTCAAAGGCAACTGTGAAAAAAGATAAAAACAAGACCCCAAGAGAGGAGGAGCACTATACGCCCTTGAACGAAACCAGAGAGCACATCATGAACGTGTTGTTCCGAGAAAACAAGTTAGAGCGACCCCGCCCTCTAATGAAGGTTGACTATCAGCGCAACCCCAACAAGAAATGCGCCTTTCATAGAGAGAATGGCCACGACACAGAAGAGTGCTTCCAATTAAAAAAGGAAATTCAGAGGCTGATTGACCGAGGAGCTCTAAAAAGATTTGAGCTCGGGGGAGCTCGGCCAGCAAACCAACCCCGAAACCCTCCTAGAGACAATCCCGCCGAAGAGGATGCAGACGTCCACACGATTCAGGGGGACACGAGGAGTATAACACAGCTCAAGGACACCATTCATAGCCTGGATAAAGTGTTCAGCCCGTTGCCCCACAGGAGCGAGGAAGGAATTACATTTTATCCCAACGAGCTTACAACAAGTCCCATGGCAAAGGAATAGCCATTGACTCTTCGTGTTCAAATCGGGAGCCGGTTTGTCAGGAGAGTGTTGATCGACACGGAGGCAAGGCAGAATGTTATGTTTTATGATTGCTTCAAAGCACTGGGGTTCAGGGATGCTTATCTTAGCCCGAGCGGGGTGAGGCTCGAGGGATTCACGAGACACAAGGTCTCGGTCAAAGGTGTGATAACTCTCCAAGTTACCCTCGGAGACAATGATCGGCGACGGACCGAAGATGTCGCTTTCCATGTACTCGACTTCGGCTCCCCTTATAACGGAATACTTGGGCTGCCCGCTCAGATTAAATTTGACATGATCTCCTCGCCAGCTCACCAGAGAATCAAATTCCCGACCAATGGAGGAACGGGTATGATAAAAAATGACCCAAAAAGTACTCTCGTGTACCTGAAGCTGGTCAGGCAAAATGAGGAGAGAATGAAAAAGAAAGAGATGCCGTCATCATCAGAAAAGCTTCCTGAAGATTTTCTCTCTGGCTGCTCGAGTGCAGGGAAATCAATTGAAGACACGAAAGTTGAAAGGGATCGGGGTAATCAAACTAACCCGACCCCCATCAAGTCATAGCAATCAAAGCGAGCTAGGAAAACTAGCTCACCAAGAGAAGATAAAGGTTCAGAGACGACCGAGGTGGCCTAGTCAGACTCCATCCCTCGACCAAAGGATCGACCTAAAGACGGAATGATTGTGGTGGAAAGCCTAGATAACTGGAATGAACCCGACATCCTACCCCATGAAGATCTAGATGAAGTTGTCATAAACTTTGATTATCCGGACCAAAGAATCAAGGTAGGAAGGGAAATACCTCTTGCAGAAAAGGAAAAGATTATCGAGTTCTTACGGGCCAACACCGACGTCTTCGCTTGGACAGTCGAGGACATGGAAGGGATCGGTGAGGAGGTCTCAGTACACAAACTAAATGTGGATCGAAGTATCACATCCGTACAACAGCGACCCCGAATCTTCTCCCTGAAAAAATAAGCTGCGATCAAAGAGGAGGTCGAGAAACTACTACTAGCAGGGATCATTGAGGAAATCCTGTACCCAACCTGACTAGCCAACGTGGTGATGGTGAAAAAGATGAGTAAAAAGTGGTACATGTGTGTGGACTTCACCGACCTCAACAAAGCCTACCCAAAAGATTGGTACCCTCTCCCAAGGATCGACCAACTCGTCGACGCTATAGCCGGCCACAGGATTATGAGTTTTATTGATGCATACTCTGGGTATCATCAGATTTGAATGTGGCTCGCCGATCAGAAGTTAACTGTCTTTCGAGCAGCAGGGGCACTTTACTGTTATGTTATGATGCCCTTCGGGCTAAAAAATGCAGGAGCGACCTACCAGAGAATGGTAAACAGGGTATTTGGGGACCAGCTCGGTCAGAATATGGAGGCATACATCGATGACATGGTTATCAAGATGAAAGGAATCAGCCACGTCGCCGACCTCGACGAGACATTTGCCAACCTGAGAAAAACAAGATGAAACTGAATCCTGCGAAATGCACTTTTGGAGTAAAGGCGGAAAATTTTTTGGGCTATATGGTGAATGAAAGGGGGATTGAGGCTAATCCCGAAAAGATCAAGGCTTTGGTAGACATGCAGGCTCCAACCTCAGTGCGAGGAATCCAACAGCTGAATGGATGTATTACGGTCTTAAGTCGGTTCATCACCAAGGCAGCAGAAAGGAGCCTGCCATTTTTCAGCCCAAAACCCTCCGAAATCCTGTATGTATACCTCACCGCTTCAGACTCAGCTGTAGCGTCGGTCTTAATAAGGCAGGACAAGGAGATTCAGAGACATGTGTATTACGTCTCCCACGCTCTAACCGACGTGGAGACAAGGTACCTAAACGTCAAAAAAGTGGTCTTGGCCTTAATAGTAGTAGCCTGAAGACTCCGATATTATTTTCAAGCCCACGCTTTGATCGTCTACACTAACCTACCACAGAGGAGAATACTTCATAAGCCCGATATAGCTGGAAGGATGATGAAGTGGGCAGTGGAATTATCAGGGTACGATATTACTTATGAGCAGATAAAGGCAGTCAAAGCTCAGATCTTGGTAGACTTCATCGTGGAAACATCATTTACCAGGGATGACTCAAACTCAGTTGAACCAGGGAAGGCGAGCACACCAAACAAATCCCTTAGCTCGCTAGGAGAAGGGACGAAACCTAAATCTGTGGTTAGGCCCGAAAGCTACTGGATAGTGTACGTTGATGGTTCGTCGAGAAAAGGAGGAAGTGATGCGGGGTTATCATTAGTATCACCTGAGGGAGAGGAGATAAGCAGAGCAATTCGATTCAACTTCTCTGCATCCAACAACCAAGCAGAGTACGAGGCTTTGATCGCCGACATCGAGCTCGACAAAGAAGTCAGGGCCCAGCACTTGCTCATCTTTAGTGATTCCCAACTCGTTGTGAGGAAAATTTTGGGGGAATATGTGGTCTGCCACCCCGCGTTATTGAAATATTGCGAGCTTGTAAGGAAGTTGCTAGGGGAATTTAAGTATTGGGAGCTGGTGCAGATCAAAAAAGCAAACAACGCTAGGGCTGATTATCTATCAAAGATATCCTCTGGCGAGCTAAAGGATCTTTCTAGAGGAATACAAACAGAGCTTCTAGATCTACCCTCCATTAACAAAGAACCCGTTCTACCCATCATATCTACCCCCAAATGCTGGATCGATGAAATTCAGGAGTACATCGAATGGGGAAGGTTGCCAGACGACGACAACATGGAACAGATTGTGCGAAAGAGAATAGCAAGGTACACTGTGATCAGAGAGGTACTTTATAAAAAATCATTCACTAAACCACTGCTCCGATGTGTTCGACCAGAGATGGTAGAAGACCTGCTCGCCGAAGTGCATGAAGGCATTTGTGGAGGACACCCCGGCACAAGGACATTAGCCGATTGTATTGTCTTCCATGTATACTATTGGCCAAGCTTAAGAAAGGACGCTGAAGCTTATGTAAGGAAATGCGACAAGTGCCAAAGATTTGTAGACATCCCTCGTCTACCAGCAGTCCCTCAAACTCCAGTGGTAACAGCCTGGCCATTCGACATGTGGGGAATAGACTTCATCGGTCCTTTCCCAAAAGCTAAGGGTAACTGCGAGTTCGTGATCGTCGCGGTCGACTACTTCACCAAATGGGTAGAAGCGAAACCCTTAGCAAGCATTGCCGAGGAAAAACCATTAGTTTTGTCCACGATCACATCTGGTGTCGGTTCGATCTACCTTGGGTTATTGTGTCGGACCATGGAACGCAATTTTTTACTAAATTCACTGCGAGCTGTGAGCGCATGAAAGTCAGGCATTGGATGTCCTCGGTCGTTCACCTACAGGAAAATGGTCAGGCCGAAGCTGGGAACAAACAGATCCTCCATGCTCTAAAAATAAGCCTCGATGAGAAGAAAGGAAGATGGTTCGACGAGCTCTCCACGGTTCTATGGAGTATTCGCACCTCGGTAAGAGGATCAACTGGAGAAACTCCATTTGCCTTAGCATACGTCTTTGAAGCTATGGCTCCTGTAGAGATGGCTCTTCCCACTCCCAGAGTAACCTACTTCAATGAAGAGATAAACAAAGAAGCCCAAGGGCTCGACCTGGACTTTCTCGAAGAAAGAAGGCTTGAGGCAAGAATGAGAATGATAAATTACAAGCAACTCATTAAAAGCCATCATGATAGGAGGATGAAACTGTAACACCCTAGCTCTCTTAAAATGATTATTTGCATATGTGTATATTTTGTTTGCATGCATAAGAATGCCATGTCAAGAATATGAACTTGATCTGTATAGTTTGTGGTGTATTGTAGCCTTATAGACTTGTGGTAATTGCTTAAGAACCATTTGGATTGATTTTGGTAGCATAGAATGACTTTTTACTTGAGAACTGCTATTCTGGGTAAGAAGCGATCGCTTGGTTTCTGGCAGAGCGATCGCTCTTTAGGCAGAAAGTTGGCATCTGAAATTTTAGTACAAAGCGATCGCCCTGTTTCTTGGAGGAGCGATCGTTCTTCAAGCAGAATGTTGGCTTTTGGGAATTCAGGACAAAGCGATCGCCTTGGTTAAATCTGAGCGATCGCCTTGTCAACAGTAGGGTAAAGCGATCGCTTTGTCCCGCTAGGGAGCGATCGCCCTGTTAGTAGATTTTCTGTCTATGTTATTTTTTAATATTGTTAAAAGACAAAACCTTAGTGTGAACAGGGGCCATGACCTTAAGTGTAAGAAAACCCATTTTCTCACCCCTTAACATCAGTGAGAGAAAACAAACACCACCATTTCCACTTCCAATTCACTTAAGAACAAAAGAAAGTGTGTATGTGTGCTATCAAGGTGTGTTTACTGTGTGCATTACATCTCCTCAAATTCTAGCCATCCAACCTTGCATGCAAGACCAGATTTGTGTTGCTAAAGACTAGGAGTACAATCTTGAAGGTTTTGATTCTTGTTTTAGTGGTTTGATTGTGCAACCAAGGTAAGTTACTAAACCCCCTATGTATGTTAGAATTTGTTACATATATGAATGTTTGTGACCATGCATGACTTGAATTGTTGTTGAATTCATGTTGAAAAGTTATGTTGATAAGAATTACATGTTAATATGTGAAAGAACATGTTAGAGACTTAAATGGTGAAAATTGCATATAGCAATTATACCGAATTTTATGAACTTAATGAATTAACACCAAAAGTGGATTTTTGGGAAGATTATAATTCTCCGAATCACTAGTTAAATTACTACGAAAATTAGAGTCCATTTGATATGGTTTTTAGCCCTCCGAGTATTTGATACTGGTATGTTAGAGACTTGTAAAGTAGCTCTAAATTGGTGTTTTATGACCTTAAACAATATGTTTGATGATTATATGTTATAGAAAAATATAATCCACATGATGTTTGTCAAGTTCACTACTTTTGAACTTGATGGTTATTTGCATAAGTTGAGTAGGATTACCTACTTGTGTGTTGTGTAAGTCCAGCTGGCGTCGTCGTTGTTTATATCATGGTAGGACGACCTATCGTCTTCACAAATCATGTTTGTGATCGCTATAAGTCGCCGTACCGGAATGCACACACCCCTCTTCTGTTGGCCACAGTCGAGATGTAGCCCCATTGTTGTAGCAATACGCATGACTTTGGCTTGCTAGGTTGAACTCGACGGGATTGTGTCGGGGACGTCGATACTACGTACACGAGTATCGAGGCACTATTTGTTGTTTGTGTATTGAAGGAGCGACACAAAGTTAAAGAAAGAGATATGATATCCTTCTCTAACATGGTTCATTTATGAGCACTTATGTGTTAACCAAAGTGCTATGTGAGTTGAATGATTTGTATATCAAGTATAATGATACATGTTTAGTCGTGGTATGGAAATGATAATACCATGTTATGTTTATTGCTTGAGCATCATGTCATGCCATGTAGTTGCATTAGTAACTTACTGTGTCATTATGACTCACCCCATTATGTGTTTATTTGTTTTCCTTAGATCCGAGCCAGCCCGGGAGTTCACGTTAGCTTGCGAGTGGTCCACGTTTGGGAGTTTGAAGACCTCAATCTTGATAGTTGTTTTCTTTTTGTAAGGACGTTGGAAATGTAAAGTTATGTAAACTTTACTTAGGTAGTAACTGTTGTGTTGTAAACAAATATTCTTTTGGTAGCCGACACTTGTATGTCGCGCTTTTGTACAGTTTTGTCTTTAAACAGTTTCTTTACCAAGCATGTCGTAGCTCGCGGTTATGCTTTGTTCCGGCATGTTGTGGCCGATGTTGTTATAGTGGTTTTCTTTCCCGAGTTGTAAACTCGTGGTCGTTACTAGTTGTTTTTTCGGCTTTGTTATCGCCGAAGATTGTTTATACTTGTGTTAATCAGGTTATCAGTTATGTTGCGTCGTAAGTACGGGTTGTTACGCCACGTGCTTTCTTCTTTGTTGTGTCGTGTTGTTGTATTGGCGACTCGACCTTGGGATTTCGTATAGAGATCCGGGTCGGGGTGTCACAGAACTGCCTTAGTTGTCATGTAGGTTGGGACCTACTAGAGCTATCGTGGAGAGCACGTGGAATGGGTATTTGGGAGGATCCCATCAGTAGCCCCTGAGTCCTTGAGTGTAATGGATTTATCCTGAAGGAGAGGAATCTACTTTACAGCCTGTCACGTATATGTCGAATTCTACCTCTCATGAGAGGTTGGGATATCAGCTCGACTTGTGAATTTTGGCGAGTAGTTAGGGAAGCTGTGCTTCGAACTGGTCTTGGCAGGGCGAGAACGGTACGAGTGGGGAGGATGACGCCTCATGACAACAGATGGGAGTACGAAGCTGTCAAGCATTAAATTTACGTCCTTTCAATGTTTCAAGAATGCAGCTGGATGCCCCGTTGTCAGCGCATAGATGCCACGGTGCAGGCTTCCAGAAGAAGCTAAAATAGGATCTGCGTGTTTTAACTCGGGTTGACCTGAAGATCCGGGCTATAAAAGGGAAAAATCACTATTTCAGTTTTCACTTTTCACTAAACCTTTGAAAAACCCTTCTTTTCCGACGATTTCAAAAGACTTCCCACTCCCTTTCCGTTTTCAAAAAAACTCCCTCTTGTTCATCTCGATCACTCCAGTTCCCGTTCGTTCTGTAAGTTGGCTCTTCCTTCCTTTCCTTGTTTTCTTTGATATTGTTTTTAACCCTCTTGGCTTACATTCCTTTGGCATTGTTAAGAGTTTCCAAACTGCTGTAGATATTAACTCGGGTGCCTTTCGAATTCTCAGGTGGTTTGTTCATCTTCTCTTCTCGTCACCCCGAGCTTTAATTTGATTTAGGTGACCTCTTGCTCTTCTTTCCCTTTTGCGGCCTTAATCATGTCATTTTTAGAAGGGGCCACCTTCATTTTTAACCCTGTCGAGTCTTCGAGCCCGAAGTCCTCGTCGAGCTCGACATCCTCGTCTGGTTTAGCTTCAACATCTGTATTTGCTCGCTCTCCTACCGGTGAGAACATTTTCAGGTAATCCCAAGGTAGATGGATCTTCGTACCCCCTAGTGTAGCGAGGTCCTTCTTATTGAGTCGGGCGTTGAGGTAGAACCTTTTTTCGTGGTTGGGGACGACCTTTATGACATTCCCGATCTCTCTATGTCATCCTCAATGCAAGTCCTTCGTCCTAATGAGATTGTAAACGAGTTTTGGGACCACTATTTTACTATTGATAAAATAATAGCTCGCATTAAGGCCAGGAGAGAGAGGAGGGATCATGAGGCCGCTGAGACCGAAAAAGCTTATGCCAGCCGGTCGCGAGTCTACTAGGCTGCTAGGGCTAAGAGAGCTCGTTATGGCCAAAGGCGATACAAAAGGAAAGTCGCGGGTCCTTCGTCTGCCCGTGCATTCAAGTCTAATGAATCCGCTTCTGTGCAGATGGCTAGGACCAAAGGCGGAGCATCCACTTCGGGTCGACCTCCAGTTCCCCCTCCAGCCTCTTCCGAGCAGGGAGCCCCCAGGCAACGGGCTATGAAAGAATGGAGAAACCAAGTGACCACCACCGATCTATCCGTCTGGAGGACTCGTTTTGAGTACTTAACCAATGATTTTTGGGTTTCGCTCCCTCAAGCTGACAGCCAGTTATCTGATCTTCGACAGAAGATGGATAAGATCAGTTTTTATCTTTGCTTTTTTGAGGTTGGCCTCCGATTACCCCTCGATCCCTTCATTTGTCTTTTTTTGAAGAGCATGTCGGCCCATCCTTTGGACCTCTCTTTGAACACTGTGAGGATGTTGGGGAGCTTCATCGTAGTAGTCCGTTCGCACGGCTTCGAACCAACTCTCAACCTTCTTCGCCACTATTTCTTGGTGAACATTACTCACGGTCGGCTCCACTGCAAGACCCAAAATTATGGGGTTAAGCTCTTCACCGATACCCCTAGCAAAGTCAGCGGCTGGGCGGACAAAGTCATTCTAGTTGAATGCCGGAGAGGATGGAGTTTTCCCCCTCCTCGTCAGGCCTTTAAGGTCCTCGACCTTTCCTCAGATGAGTTGACGGTCTACGAGCGAGGGGTTAAGGCCGCCATCGAGCTCGATCTAGGCTTTAAGGGCAAGGTCTCTTCTCGGTTGTATGATTGGGCAGCCATTGTAAGAAGCGAGTCCTTACTGTGCGCTACCGAGCTTTTGAGCAAGAGATTGCCAATGTGAGCTCCTGGGCTCGCAGTGAAAAGTTTTACGGGGTGGTCTCTCCACCATGACCTCCAGTTTGGCGAGGATTGCGTATTTTGCCCCCGGCGAACTAACTCGGGCTGTGATCCTAGTAATAGTTTCCACCTTATTGTGTTTTGAGTATATTACAGCATTTTTCTCATTGATTTTACAGCATTTTTCTCATTGATTTTTTAATTGTTATTCTTTTCAACAGCTATGTTTGAGATTGATGATTTCCTCGCCTCTCCAAATGCCCTGGAGGAGATTTCCGCAACCCGAGTTGCCGAGCTTCCTACTACTTTGGCTGAGATCGAGGCCACAGGGGAAACCACCGTCATTTTCATCGTCAATGTGGGCCACCAATCTTCCACCGAGCAGCCGCCGAAGAGGACCTTCCGAGCTGCTAAAAGGTCGACCTCTTCCACCAGCGAGCCTCACCCCGAAGACCCTCCTCGCCTTAAGAAGAAGAAGGTGTCTATGACCTCCGGTCTAAATGATAAGGACGTCGAGGAGGGTGAGCCTCGCAAGGGTGCTGCCGCTAGCAGGTCTTTCTCTGACCCTCCGCGTGTTTCTCCCACCAAGGCTGACTTCGAGGACAGTGGTGCTCCCTGGCTGAGCAGTGACTTCGAGCTGCCCGAGACCCGAGTCGCTAGCCTGAAGCTCGGTAAAGCCATCGGGGTTGTCCTTGCTCTAAAAAAGCTTATCCAAATGGATAAGTCATCTCCGGTGGTGGCTGCTGGCCAGGGTATCATCCTCCGTTGCGTCGATGACGACCTCTTCGACGAGCTCGGTGGCATGAACCCTGCCGAAGCTTTAGGCCGAGCTAGTTTTGCCTTGAGTGAGGTACTTTCATTTCACTCTACTCATCCTCCATGCTATGATTCACTTTTTATTGACCATCTTTCTTGTTAGGTGGGCACTACCCTCCAGCTGTTCGGCAAAGAGCTGACGAGTACCTGTGCCGATATCAAACACCTTGAGTTGGAGAGGGAGAAGCTGAGTAATGAGAATCTCTCCCTCAAGGGCGAGGTGGAGACTTTGGTGCGTAGAGCCAACGAAGCCCAGAGTAAGGCTTCTTTGTTTGAGAGGGAGATGAAGCAGGCGAGGTGGGACGCTGAGCAGGCCCGTGGCTCTCTATCTGTAACGATCGCAGAAAAGGAGACCTTGGTTGCCGAGAAGCTTACAACTGAGCAAAAGGCCAAATCTGCAGAGTGCGAGGTTATCGACCTCAAGCTCAGGCTAGCCGAGCTTGAAGGCGAGCTTGCTGTCGCTAAAACTGTGCCACCAGCCGATCAAATTATTGAAGAGTTTAAGAGTTCCCGTAGCTGGGGTCAAGCTCTTGCTCTGTATTATATTCGAGGAAAAGAACACATTCTTCGAGTGGCTGCGGCTGTGGGCATACCGATGGGCGACCTTCTCTGCTGGAACAAAGCTCTCTTTTTTGGGGAGGAAGCGAGGAGGGGCCATGTGATGGTGCCGTTTGAAGAGGATGAGTTAAAAACTCTGCACGAGGGTGATGTTAAAAAAGGCAAACAACCATGGAATCCCCCGACGCCTTTCGATCACAACCTCCGCAACCTTGCCAAGATTTTGAAGGCCGACCCCAAGGCTCCTTTTGATGGTGATTTAAGGCTACAGCAGTTTGAGGGTGAAAAGACAAATCAAGAATAATATAGCCGAGCTGTGCATGATGCTGAGAAAGCCATTTGATTTTGCTTATTCCTTTTTTGTGACGAGCTTATTCTGGCCACGATTTTTGTAATTGACAATTCTTGTATTCGTATTCTTAACAACGTTGCCGGCCTTGATGTCGAGCTTTATGTATATATAATCTTTTTCTTTTTTTTTTACTCTGATGGTTTAAAGTATATTTTGTTTGCAATATCCATGCTTTTGTTTGGAGTTTCCTTGTTTTATCAAGGAAATTTATGGACATCTCAAGGCTTTGACCTTGGTTTAGCGAGGAGTGCTTTAAATGAGTTGTCCTATGTTGTCCTCATTTTAGCAAGGATTTTGTTAGTAAAAGCTCTAAAATTCCCCTTTCTTCGAGGAACGTTTTAGATGAAGCTCTACGTCTAATTTAGTGAAGAGAGTATATTTCTTGACCCCGTGTATACAAGGTTTTGGTGGCGACAAATAATATGAAAGAAACTCAAGACTTTCACATATATGTGCTTTTTATAATAGCTTCAGCTTTTACAAAAGGGATCTCTCTTCACTGATAATATCTTCGGAGGTGGTCGGCATGCCAAGGATTTTTCAATTCCTTTCCATCCTGTTCGGCCAACCGATATGTGCCTTCTCGAATAATGCCTGTAATTCTGAAGGGACCTTCCCAATTTAGGGAGAGCTTGTTTCTGCTCGCGTTCCTCCCCGTTACTTTTATTTTCCTCAGTACCCAGTCCCCTATAGAAAAAGACCTCAGTTTCTGTGATATCCCACATCGGGTAGATGTGGGACTTGTGTGTGCTTTATAAGTGGCCACCCACTACCACTGGGCACCAACCTATCCATGGACTTTTGGGTGGCTTGTGGTGGGCCAATTGACCCAGGTGCTTAGTGGGCCAGTGCGTGGGCTATGCGTGGCGGACCAGGCTTCGGGCTCGGGTCGTTATAAATGGTATCAGAGCGGGTCCCGGTCGGAAATGTGTAGGAACATATCGCCCGGGGTGCCGATCCTTTGGACCTCCTTTGGCTTTTGACGAGGACGTCAAGGATTCAAGTGGGGGAGATTGTGATATCCCACATCGGGTAGATGTGGGACTTCTGTGTGCTTTATAAGTGGCCATCCACTACCACTGGGCACCAACCTATCCATGGACTTTTGGGTGGCTTGTGGTGGGCCAATTGACCCAGGTACTTAGTGGGCCAGTGCGTGGGCTATGCGTGGCGGACCGGGCTTCGGGCTCGGGTCGTTACAAGTTCGACCCTCTGAGTAACCGAACATATTATCCGAGCATCCCAACCGAGGATTCGTCTGAGGATTCAAGACGAAGTTCCTAGCTAAAGTTTATTGCCGAGGTTATCATCCAAGCTCAACCTCGGCACATCTCCACAAGTATCCTTGTCGGTCGGTACAAGTACCTCGACCTCCAGAATATTTGTCCTCGGAATGGGGCCAACATCAAACATTCAATGCTCAAAGTGTGTCAGCACATCTCCTGGAAGAAGCAAGACATTCCCACGGAAAGAAGAGATTTCTTCTGAATAAAGCAACAATAGCATTTATGGCTTCTCCCCATTCCCCAAGGCGAAAACTTTTATCCTGTCCCTACAGACTGATAGAGGAATGGGTTCACTAATGAACACCAATTCCCCAAGGTCCATGTAATAACCTGATTCCTCCTACGTATGATTTCTTTATCTTATTGTATGATTGACATGTTAAACATTCTTATTATACTTGTTAAGTAGCATGTTAATTGATTTATGCCTTAATTCGTTATTTCAATTCATGTCCATGAGAATTGTTATGTTTACTACATTGTTGAGTTTGTTTCGGACATAGTTTGAGGTTTGGATCATCTTAGGATGGGTTGGGAGTGTTTGGAATCACCTTTGGACAGCCTAGAAACATGTTAGGCTGAATCTGGGAGTTATACGGCCGCATAGTACTAGTGCGCATAACCCCTCAATTCTCTGTAATTTATGCGACCGCTCTACACGTGCGCATAAGAGCTATGCGACCGCCTTATGCATCCGCATAAAAGACCGGAAGCTTATTTTTGGACTTCATTTTAAGTGAAGATTTGAACCATTTGTGTGGCTCTCCTTGAGCCACGTCATCACCACCCCAAAATCTGATTTTTAGCTACTTAAATCAAGTGGAGAGAATTCATTCTCTCCATTTTTCCCTCCATTGAAGCCTAGAGTGTGTGTGTGGGAGCTTTGGTGAGATTAGTGTGTGTGCTTGGGTTCCTGAAGATCGAACCACCCGATTGACGATCCGAAACCGTCATTGTGTTGGTGTTAAGTAAGGGAGCAACTTGTGTGGCTTTGATTTCATTTTCGTTGGCTTGATATTCGGTTCTAGGTAAGTTACTTGTAAGACCCCGACAAACCCAACATGCTTAGTATCATCTTATTAACCCTCGTGTAATTATCTTAGGGTTGGGAACCCTTAAAGTGCCTCTAATCTGTCCTTAATCCTAGCCGTGAGTTTAACAAGTTGGGACGTACCGTAGTTGAGGATCGGCCTCTACTCCCTCCCCTTTTCGCTCGTAGTTACTTCGTGTTTGACTTGTGTTCGTATGTGGGGACTGTGCAATAGTTCTGGATTCGTCTGAGATTATTCTCGGCATCGGTTAGGGTTTGTATACGTCGTGTTCTCACCTTGGTTCATCGACTCGGCCTTGGTTTAGATTCATTCATGAGCGACGAGCACGTTCGCTCTGTTGTTAATCCGTAAGATGAGTCGGTTTGAGTGCGTGTGTCTCGATGTGCAATTGAGACTTGTGTTCGTTATCACTCGTGCCTCGTCACGGGATGATTCGGGTGTGTATTGGATGTGTTTTGACCCTTATTTGATGTTAGGATCAACCTAGGATCATTCCGGGACATTTCGGGATCAAACGGGAGCGAAATAGGAAAAATCAGAAAATTTGGGAGGAGGGCGGCCGCTGGGTGGCTGCTCAAGTGGCAGAATGTTGGTGGACGGCCGCCCAGCCCTGTGCCCTGTTTCGTCCGGTTTTGTTATTTCTTAGTTTTTCATGTTTTTAAGTGGTTTAAAATGCTCAAACAAGCCCGGGATTGTACCGAACACCTACCCATGGAAGAAATGAGAAAACCCAACCCTTATTTCCCTCATAACTCGTTCTCCAAACCAGAAAATTAGAGAGAGAACTCTAGAGAGAGAGGAGAGAGAAGAAAGAAGAATCCGCGATATCTTGAGATTCGTTTATCGGATCGACAACCTGTCTTCGCCGTAGCGTAGAGGGCGACGTGAAGAACGTTTCCAACTGAAGAGATTGTCCGATCTATTGATGAATCGCTAACCACATCTCTTCTCTCACATTTTAGAGAGAGAAATTGGTTTTGGATGAGAAAGAGTTGAATCGGGCAAGATCGAGAGCGGGATCGACGTTGGGACATCGTAGCATTGTAGATATCACCGAGGAAAGTACTTTCATCCTACCCAACCTTGTTCCTTGGCGTATTTGTCATATTTTTGTAAGTTACTACTTTTATTTCTTGCTCGTAGTAATTGTTCATGCTATATAACATGTATTTCATGTTGATACGGTGAACTTGTTGATATACATGATAATCGATGATTATGTGAAAAGTATGATGGACAATGATGCTATGTGAGTTTAGCCGTACTTCTTAAATACGTGTTTAATTACGAGATAGTGAAATGTGATGTCGAACTTTACGGAGTCCGTGATTAATTTAGAATATATTATTAATTGGTGTGTGATTTAGTCTACGTAACTTAAACATGTTGAAATATGTGGATAATGGATTATGTGGCTCGACTTGTGAAATTGGTTTATATGACTCTACGGTGTCCGAAAATGATGTCGATAATGTTATGTGGACTACTTGTGAAAATGGGATGTTTTGGCTTTAAGGAGTCTGTTATTAATGTGCTAGCATATGTGAGATTATGTGTAGTACCATATTGAATTTAGTTTGAACAACATGGTTAAACGATGGGACGCCATCAATTGATTTGTGAACAGTTGGAATTAAAATTTGATACCGGTAAGTCGTAGTTCCACCGACATTTCAGGAGGGCAGATAGCTAGTGGGATGTCGTTGTTGGGATTATTGATGAATCTGGGACTTTTCGCTACTGGCCCTAGCGGATGTTGAAACTTGGTACATCTCAAGCTAGCTGAGGTGGAGACCGGACCGTGTGTCCCTGTGAGTTGTAAGGGATCAAGGGCGCATTGGTCCAGAGCGCGCTTAAATTGATTGAGTCGGTTTCGCACTTATATATTAAAGAGGTGATAAGGTTGGAAGCGGTCGGAGGTGTACCTCGACCCTCGTATCCACTTATGAGTGTTTACTTTACAGTTCATTATGTGCTCCCTGTATGAGCGAGTTGGTCGTGGTTTCCAACTGGTATAGGACGGTTGGCGGCAGTTGAGCCTCTCGTGGTAGTACAGGATTGATTGGTTACCGCATGCTTACCTGTTACGTGTTGTTATTGCATGGAACTGTTATAACATATTATTGTTGATATATGAACGATGTTGCATGTCAACATGCCATGTAATTGCATAGTGGTAACTTACTGGGTCTTCGACTCATTCCTTCCATTTATTTTTCCTTAGTTTGTAGGAACATGGGTATTGGAGGTCAGTGAGGCTGACGAGGTGTTTAGTTTAGTAGTCGTGTATTTTGGCCCGTATAGTTCACCCTGGTGGCATTAAGTTATAATTAGATAAACAGTTGTATTATGTTGTAATCCTCTTTTGGACTTGTATCATTATACAGTTAATCGTGGTATTTGGTTTTGACACGTGTTGTCGAGGTACTTGGAATTGTGAAGATTGGGTTTTGTATATTATGTATGTGATGGTTGAGGTTGTGTGCTAGTTTAGTTATATGATTGATACTGAGCAGTGTAGCTCGATGATGTAGTTGCGTATGGTAATTGTATTGTGGTTCTCCGGCTTGTGTTTTAGCCGTCGAGGTGGTTATAATTATTGATTTAGTTGAGGATTTTGTACTTGGGGTTTTAAAAGAGCTGGTTAGCTCATTATATTACAGATTGTACATGTGATATGAAGGTTTAATATCCTAATTCGGGGCTCCGTGTAGTGGGTCCAGGTTGGGGCGTTATAGTTGGTTTCAGAGCATAAGTTCCTCGGATGGGAGTTAGAGTTTGAGATTAACCATTTGATAGTATAGTATTAATTAGTTTGATTATTAAGGAATCAAGAATAGTGGTAGTGGGTAGACTACCACATTGCGGTATAGGTGTGAATGACATTCGAGTTGAGTCGTGAAGGGTAAGATGAAATGGGAAGTAGCCCCTTTATTATGTTATTTGTGATTAAGTGATCAGTGATTATATGGTATAGCATTCCGTTTGTCTATTGGGGTATTGACGTCGAGTTATTATTTGTAGGTGTTGGAGCTGTTATAGATAAGGATGGGACTAGTAGGAATGAACAACCTGAATCGGAGGAGAAGAGCGATGCGTAGACTAATGTCTCTCATGTGGAGGTACCAAGTAATCTGACTGAGGGTGCGATGAACATGTTTCGGGAACTCGCTCGGATGATAGTAGTCGAAATGAAGCGTCGGGGAGAAACTGAGCAGAATTTGGGTACCAATGACAACCCTAGCATTCGTAAAGATAAGCGGCCCCAACCACAAATAAGGATTCCAAAAAGGGCTGAAATTGTTCCTCGAAGATCACCGAAACCCAGGGATAAGTGTAACTATTGCTTGAAGATAGGTCATACTGAGGATAAGTGTAACTATTGCTTGAAGATAGGTCATACTGAGGATAGGTGTTGGAAGAAACAAGGAAAGTGTTTGAATTGCGATGACGGTGGGCATTTCAGGAAGAATTGCCCTAGGTTTAAAGGGAAGCAAGCTGAAGGTTCAAACTCGCAAACCATTGGAGTTAAGAGGGATAACCGAGGTAAACCCAAGGTTTAGAGGAGCAATAAGTGCGATAAGTTCGAGTTTGCGAACTGATAGGAGGTACCTTATTACCTTACCTAAGTCCATGTGTTCACCTTCATCTTAGTTCATCATGGTTACATGTTACATTATTGTGTCAACATATCGTCCATGATAGGATTGAGTTGCATTCGTTGCATTCATGTTGAAATTTTCATTCATAAAGTTGTACGGCTGTGAGACTGATACTAAGGGCACATTTTTACCACATGTCCCTAATGCCCTTACGACGGAAACTTTTGAAGTCACTTCAGTAGGCGCCCTGAATTGATTGTCAAGAGGTATTCGTCCGAGAACTAAGTTGACTAGTATATAATTAGAAATTGACTGACCCTATTACCCAACGGAACGGAACAGTAAAATGGAATTGCAATTTTCAAACTAGAGCTTGTTTTTCCAATGTTACATGTAGTGTAAAATGTATGGGTATAACATCGCATTCATGAACTCCATCATGTACACATAGATAGACGTATTCGTAACCCTGTGACTATTGTTAGTATCCTGCATTCCGGTGTGTGTACATGTTGTGTGATTAATTTTATGGACCTAAGGTTGAATAGTCACCTTGGTGGTGAAAGCGTTTACGTATGTTATGCATGTGAATCTTGGATTGTTGTTGATCGGGTGAGTTAGGCCGAAGCCTATCACCTTGTGCGATGTGATTGGGTGATATGAGACTTCCTGAGCAAAGGGCTAGCCGTAGAGGTGGAGCCACCCATGGAGTGTCCGGATTGGTACCTTTTTGTTGTCATAGCGAAGGAGGAAAGGGCTGCCCGTAGAGGCAGAGCCGCCACTTTGTCCTGTGACTTATTCCATTGTTTTATTGTTTCCATGCTATTAAACTATGTTGTGCACTCTGATTGGGAACTTGTTAGTTAATATGCTAGTGTGCGAGGGTAAAGTGAGGGGCAATCATCAAGAGTGTGGTACACTCTTAAATTCGGGTAATAGTATATAATAGTTGACATCAGCATCCCATGGTGCCGACCTGACCCTCACACGTGATTAGAGTTTTATACTCTTATTGTGAACCGCTAAGACCTTGTGACCTTGTGACGTGAGTATGTGTAACCAGTGGCGAAGCCACTATATGGCCAAAGGGCGCCATGGCCCCCTAGCCTTTTGTGTTTATGCAATTAACCCCCTTTCAAAGGTTTTTACAAATTTGTATTTTTATTATGGCCCCCCTTCACTTCTCAATAAAGTAATAAATAAAATTTCTTATATGGACTTTGTTTTAGAAAGGTTTCAATAATTATCTAGAAGCGTGCAAGATCAATTTGGTCCGCTAAGTCCAAAACTTGTTTATAAATTGTAAAACGAAACATAATTCATGTGCAAATTAAAAAAGTTTATTTTCATAAAAAAATCTTATTAATGGGTGTTATCTTTTCTTCTCATTACATGTTGTCTTCTATATTTTAAATTTGAACGAAAAGATTGCATATTTAAATTTCATTAAGCTAAATGTATGGAATTTACACATGTCAAAATGGACATATTCGAACGATGTTTACAGCTGTATGGGAACTAAATTATAAGGTGAAAAAGTATATTGGCTTTGCTCTTAGATAATGATACACAAAGTAAAAAATGCTAACATATTTTTAAAACCCTCACATGTGGCGCAAGGAGATCACTCTCCTCTCTCTCTGTCTCTCTCTAACAAAAATACTTGGATCTATTTGCACCATATGTGTGGGCTTTAAAAAGTAGATTAGCATTTTTCACTTTGTGTATCATTATCTTTATAGAATTGAAGGAAAATAATAACAACACATAAATCTAATACGACACTCAAAATTACATAAACTCGCAATTTAATTGGATTATTTTAGTTTGATATAATCATACTAAATGGAGTTCAAAAACAATAATTGTACTAAATGAAAATAATATGCAGATGCTAATAAGAGGTGTTGGTAATCTGTAAAACAATTTACATTCAAAAAGATTTAGCATATTTTGTAATTAACACGACTTTATTTTAATTTCAAAATATTTTATATCGAATAATCTTTTAGAGTACATCGAGAGTAACAACTGATTGAAACCTTTGCACACTTTTTAAGTCTTTACTTGGGCCCCCTAAAGCTGTATTCCTGGCTTCGCCACTGTGTGTAACCGAGCATGCTAGCTCGTGGATTTCCTAATCTTTATTTCGTCGGTTCATGCTATATCCGGTAACGTTGTTATGCACGGTAGAGTTTGTATGACCATAATAGTTGACCCTAATGGACCTTCCTTCGTAGGTTACGATGAGTTCTAACCTTTTGTGAGACTGATGTCTTGTCTATTATTACAGCATGGGTCGTGTGAGGAAAACTGCTAGGATGTCCGTCATGCACCCTGTAGTATTTCAACTTAGACTATTGCTTCGTCAGCTGACAGAACTTGGAGACCAATTGACCTTGGTTCTTAACGAGACTCATGGGGATGAGCATGGAGCTAGTGTTCCCAACGCAAACTTGGGAGAAACCGATTCCGAATCAGATACTGGTAAGAACAACTTAGTGATACATAAGTTATTATCTTGGCGTGGAATTGTGTAATAATCTTATGAATGGTTGGACCTTGGGTTAACGGGAGGAATATGTGTTGATGATACTATCGTAAGTTAAGTTCAGATATGATCGTTTGATCTCTTTGACTAGTCGTAAATGTGAATTGGAGACAAGATGAGAATAAACCATAATTGTTAGCACTCAGGTACTGGATGCTTTAAGACTAGTTGTGTTGTGTATTGATATGAGGTAAAGACTACGTGAACCTTGTAAGTGTAAATGGGGGGATATAATTGGGAATATGACCGTGAATTTAGGATGTACTCGTTAAGTGTAAGTTGCGATGTGCACAAAGGAAGGAAATGATTAGAGCGCGTTGAGGAAGCATGAAAATTGGGATTAAAAGAGTGACAGGCTGAAACCTATAAAGTACCTTAAAGTATTATAACCTTTGTTTGACCTCGTGTGACTCACGAGAGTGTATTTGGAGTTGATCACTATTGGGAGTAATAATGAGTTCTTATAACTATGGGTTGATGATGTTTTGATTAATAAGGTGTAAAATGTTGATCAGGATCATAAGTACTTGGAAACGATTAAGGTCCCGTGAGACGTGAGTTGGTGCACTCTTGAGAGAGTCAACTCGGGGAATGACTCTACTTGTATGGATGACGATTTAATGAACTAGTGAACCTCGTAGGATCTTGTGGGTGATATGTGTGATAATTGTGAATGATAACTTGTCATATTTTACCAAGGGAATCGAGCGTTATAAGAGTCAGTGGGATTGTGATTGTTTGTAAGCAAAGAGGTGATTGTTGTGGAGACTAGTGAATTGTTTGGCAGAACAGCTTGGGAAAAATAGATCAACCATAGTGACACATCACTTCTGATTGGGTAATAAGCTTACTATTGTGTGTTAATTAAAAATGGATTCTTATAGTGACGGTCGGTTATGGGTTTGTGGCAACGTTATGCCTTGTGTTTACTTAGTGACTATTGTATTTTGAAGGTTCACCCTTACTAGCCTCGGTATAATTGAAGGTTACAATTTTTGCGTTCTTGTGTGGATTAAGTATATTGATTGGACCAATAAATCGTTGAGGGTAATACCTATCTTGGCGCGGTAGGTTGTCTCTTGGTAGAGCATTGTCGTGTAGCAGTGAAGTGTGAGTCTTGGGAATTAATAGGATCATGAGAGATTGCCTTGGGATTAATGCGCTAGAATAGACTTATTAGGTTTAGAATTAACTTTTGGTGTCGTAGAATAAGTGTAAGAGTTGTTAAGGTTGTCCAACCTTCTTTAGTACGCTAGTAGGAATTTGAGGGCGAATTCTTTTTAAGGGGTGGAGGATGTAAGACCCCGACAAACCCAACATACTTAGTATCATCTTATTAACCCTCGTGTGATTATCTTAGGGTTGAGAACCCTTAAAGTGCCTCTAATCTGTCCTTAATCCTAGCCGTGAGTTTAACAAGTTGGGACGTACCGTAGTTGAGGATCGGCCTCTATTCCCTCCCTTTTTCGCTCGTAGTTACTTCGTTTTTGACTTGTGTTCGTATGTGAGGACTGTGCAAAAGTTCTGGATTCGTCTGAGATTATTCTCGGCATCGGTTAGGGTTCGTATACGTCGTGTTCTCACCTTGGTTGGTCAACTCGGCCTTGGTTTAGATTCATTCACGAGCGACGAGCACGTTCGCTCTGTCGTTAATCCGTAAGATGAGCTGGTTTGAGTGCGTGTGTCTCGATGTGCAATTGAGGCTTGTGTTCGTTATCACTCGTGCCTCGTCACGGGATGATTCGGGTGTGTATTGGATGTGTTTTGACCCTTATTTGATGTTAGGATCAACCTAGGATCATTCTGGGACATTTTGGGATCAAACGGGAGCGAAATAGGAAAAATTGGAAAATCTGGGAGGAGGACGGCCGCCTGGGCGGCCGACTAGCCTCGTGCCCTGTTTCGTCCGGTTTTGTTATTTCTCGATTTTTTGTGTTTTTAAGTGGTTTAAAATGCTCAAACAAGCCCGAGATTGTACCGAACACCTACCCATGGAATAAATGAGAAAACCCAACCCTTATTTCCCTCATAACTCGTTCTCCAAACTAGAAAATTAAAGAGAGAAGTCTAGAGAGAGAAAGGAGAGAGTAGAGACAACAATCAGCGATATCTTGAGATCCGCTTGTCGGATCGACGAGCTGTCTTCGCTGTAGCGTAGAGGGCGACGAGGAGAACGTTTCCAACCAAAGAGATCGTCCGATCTATTGAGGAATCGCTAACCCTATCTCTTCTCCCACGTTTTAGAGAGAGAAAGTGGGTTTTGGAGTGAGAAAGAGTTGAATCGGGCAAGATCGAGAGCGGGATCGACGTTGGGACATCATAGCATTGTAGATATCACCGAGGAGAGTACTTTCATCCTACCCAACCTTGTTCCTTGGCGTATTTGTCGTATTTGTGTAAGTTATTACTTTTATTTCTTGCTCGTAATAATTGTTCATGCTCTATAACATGTATTTCATGTCGATACGGTGAACTTGTTGATATACATGATAATTGATGATTATGTGAAAATTATGATGTACAATGATGCTATGTAAGTTTAGCCGTACTTGTGAAATACGTGTTTAACTACAAGATAGTGAAGTGTGATGTCGGACTTTACGGAGTCCGTGATTAATTTGGAATATGTTGTTAATTGGTGTGTGATTTAGTCTATGTAACTTAAACATGTTGAAATATGTGGATAATGGATTATGTGGCTCGACTTGTGAAATTGGTTTATATGACTCTACGGAGTCCGAAAATGATGTCGATAATGTTATGTGGACTACTTGTGAAAATGGGATGTTTTGGCTCTAAGGAGTCTGTTATTAATGTGCTAGCATATGTGAGATTATGTGTAGTACCATATTGAATTGAGTTTGAACAACATGGTTAAACGATGGGACGCCATCAATTGATTTGTGAACAGTTAGAATTGAAATTTGATACCGGTAAGTCGTAGTTCCATCGACATTTATGAGGGCGGAGAGCTAGTGGGACGTCGTTGTTGGAATTATTGATGAATATGGGACTTTTCGCTACTAGCCCTAGCGGATGTTGAAACTTGGCACATCTCAAGCTAGCTGAGGTGGAGACCGGACCGTGTGTCCCTGTGAGTTGTAAGGGATCAAGGGCGCATTGGTCCAGAGCGCGCTTAAATTGATTGAGTCAGTTCTGCACTTATATATTTAAGAGGTGATAAGGTTGGAAGCGGTCGGAGGTGTACCTCGACCCCCGTATCTACTTATGAGTGTTTACTTTACAGTTCATTATGTGCTCCCTGTATGAGCGAGTTTGTCGCGGTTTCCAACTGGTATGGAACGGTTGGCGGTAGCTGAGCCTCTCGTGGTAGTACAGGATTGATTGGTTACCGCATGCTTACCTGTTACGTGTTGTTATTGTATGGAACTGTTATAACATGTTATTGTTGATATATGAACGATGTTGCATGTTAGCATGCTATGTAGTTGCATAGTGGTAACTTACTGGGTCTTCGACTCATTCCTTCCATTTGTTTTTCCTTAGTTCGCAGGAACATGGGTATTGGAGGTCAGTGAGGTTGACGAGGTGTTTAGTTTGGTAGTCGTGTATTTTGGCCCGTTTAGTTCACCCTAGTGGCATTAAGTTGTAATTGGATAAACAGTTGTATTATGTTGTAATCCTCTTTTGGACTTGTATCATTATACAGTTAATCGTGGTATTTGGTTTCGACACGTGTTGTCGAGGTACTTTGAATTGTGAAGATTAGGTTTTGTATATTATGTATGTGATGATTGAGGTTGTGTGCCAGTTTAGTTATATGATTGATACCGAGCAGTATAGCTCGATGATGTAGTTGCGTATGGTAATTGTATTGTGGTTCTCCGACTTGTGTTTTAGCCGTCGAGGTGGTTATAATTATTGATTTAGTTGAGGATTTTATACTTGGGGTTTTAAAAGCGCTGGTTAATTAGCTCATTATATTACAAATTGTACATGTGATATGAAGGTTTAATGTCCTAATTCGGGGCTCCGTGTAGTGGGTCCGGGTTGGGGCGTTACATTACTAAACCCCCTTTTGTATGCTTTAAGCTTCAATGTGTGCTAGATCATCCATAATCATGTATGACTTGCTATATATGTTGTTTTCATGTACAAATTTCTAGGTTGAGATGAGTACATTATACTTGTGCTATATGTATGTGTTGAATGATGTTTGATGAGCTAGGGTTTGAACATTAACCTTAGGATTTGAATAAATAGAGAACTTGAGACTTGAAATTGGGTAATCTAGCATATAGCATTTAAACCCTAATTTTACGAACTTTAGCAATGACTCCGAGAAGTTGATTTTAAGGAAGATAATGATCCCCTGAATAACATGTTAAGTTACTACGAGGTTTAGAGTTCGATTGATCGAGATTCTAGTCCTCCGTCTTTTGGTACTGTTAAAGTAAAGACTTGTGAATGGCTCTAATGTGTTGATTAGAATTCTTGCAAATACGTGTTGAATGATAATTGGTGGTAGAAAAGAATAATCTACTTGTCATTGTCAAGTCCACTACTTTTGAACTTGATGGTTATTTGCATTAGATGATTAAGAACTTCTATTTGTACATTGAGTAAGTCCAGCTGGCGTCGTTGGTCGAGTAAGGTGGGACGACCTATAGTCTTCACAAATAAATGTTTGTGATCGCTATAAATTGCCGTACCGGAGTTTCACACACCCCTCTTCTGTTGGCCACAGTTGAGAAGTAGCCCCACTATTGTAGCAATACGCATGGCTTTGGTTTGCTAGGTTGAACTCTACACACACGAGTATCGAGGCACATTTGGTTATTTGTGTATTGCAGGAGCAACGCAAAGATGGACAAAGAGATATGATATCCTTTATAATGTGGTTTATTATGAGTACTTATGTAAACATCAAAGTGCTACGTATGATTTATGTGAATTGCATATCAATAATGATGTTACATGTTCAGTTGTGATATACACAAATGTAATACCATGTTATAATTACCAGTTGAGCATTATGCCATGACATGTAGATGCATTTAGTAACTTATTGAGTTTCGACTAACCCCGTTTGTTGTTTATATGTTTTTCCTTAGATCCGAGCCAAGCAGGAAGTTCGCGGTGAGGCCGAATAGTATTATCGTTTAGCTTGCAGGTGGTCTTTTGTTTTGTAACCCTTGGAGCTCTTTTGCTATTCGTGTTAGAAATTTTTTTGGTGAGGACGATGGTTATGTAAAGTCATGTAGACTTTACTTTGGGTAGTATTGATACATTGTTGTACTTATTATTCTTTTGGTAGCCGACACGTGTATGTCGAGCTTGTGCACTTTGTGATATATTTGATTTAGTTATTTTCCCAAGCATGTTGTAGCTTGTGGTTTATGTATAGTTGTTCCGGCATGTTGTGGCCGAGGTAGTTATTGGTTTAAATGGTTTTCTGAAAATCTTATACTTGCGTTTTATTAGTTGGGTTCCGGCTGTAACATCGCCGATGATTGGTTTTATTTTATCCAAGTTCTTATCATTATGGTTTGGTGTAAGCACAGGGTGTTGTGCCACGTGCTTTTATTATTTGTTATTGTTATTTGCTTGTTCTTTTGGCGTATCGACTTTGGGATTTCGTATTGGAATCGGGTCGGGGCGTCACAGTCCAGGTGACTAACTTCATATATTGCAACACGTCATCTTCGGCTATAAAAGGAAGGTATTATTTTCATTTAAAGCGAAGCTGCATTTACTCCTAAGAACAAACCAAGATACTGGGAATCACATTTACTTACTAGCATTAAACACCCTCATCTTCATTCTCTGTAAAAGATCAGTTAGCATTAAACATCAAACTGTCTCTATATTTATTCCGATACTGATTCTCACGCCGGAGGGTGCTAGTCGGATGAACCCCCGACATCCTTGACGGTGTTTTACATTGTCTTATAGCCAGAAACTCAGCTCACTCGCGACGGGTTCGTCTAACACAAAGATTAAGAAAAAAATCAATTAAGTATTATAAATATTGGTATGTTATATATTTTATTTTAAAATCTCAGTGCAAGGGGAAGCCATCATATCATTAAAGTAACAAGAAAAATAAAAATAAACTAATAAAAATATCATTTTTAGAAAAAAAAAAAAAGTAAAAAATGAACACTTATTTTGGCATGAATTTAAAAAAAAAAAGGTAAATTACAAATAATTCCCCTTAACTCTAGATTGGGTTTGAATTACATATATACCTAAGTTATATGGTAAATACTTATATGAATAGAGGTAAAATTATACTAGTACTAAATAAGTTATTCGGGTAACAGTTTGGGGAATTGGGTGGGTAATGAGGCGAGTATTGCTAATAACAAAATCAAATCGTTCCGCCAATTTTTCATTTGGTTATTTCCTATTACTCGCTCCATATCCAGTCGAACTACTTAATAACAATCAATTTTAATTTAGTTTAGATCGAGTATCAACGGTTCGATTTAAAACTATCGTAAAACGCTGTTAAGGGCATCTACAATATGAGTTCTTAGCCCATTAAGAACTCATTGGGCCAGTTCTTAAACATTGGAGAAGTTCTTAATTGTGTTCTTGAAATTCTGAGTTCTTCCCGGTTCTAAAATAAGAACCCCTTCTTATTTTCTTTTCTTTTTTCTTGGCCAGTCAAATGGAGAGAAAGTGTGATGCATCACTGCTACTTAGCTAGCGCGTGCATCACAATTGCCAAATTGAAGCGTCCCTCCTTGCCTGCCCCACCCCCTGTTCCCTCCTCTTGGCCCATGCCCTGTCCCCTATCCCTTCCCCCTCAATTCCCTCTCTCTCTCTCTCTCTCTCTCTCTCTCTCTCTCTCTCTCTCTCTCACTTTTATTTTGAGTATTTAATTTTTTGATTTTTATTGAAAAGGTTCTTTGTTTTTTATAATTTTGAAAAAATATTTTGTTTTTTTTTCTCAAAAAGTATTTTATTTTTTACTTTTTCTGAAAAGTTTTTTTTTAAAATTTTTTTGAAAAGTATTTTATAAATAAATTAATTTATTTATACAAAATATAAAAAATACATTAATTGAAACTATAAAGAAATCCTAGCTGATATTGTAGAGCCCACCTAAGAACTAACTTGAAGAAACAAACATTAGAGAGATTAGTTCTTAAATAGAATAATGAGTGAAAATTTTAGGTGTTAAGATGGATCTCATCTAAAAACTAAGAACCAATCCAGCATTAGAGATGCTCTAATTGCTTACGTTTTCAATAACAATACCTCTTCCAATCATCCATCTTTTCCCGTTGGAGTACGCCCGTCCCGTCAACTCTAAAATAGTCGAGCCCAATAATTAAATTTGGGATGGGGCCAGTACATACAAAGCCTAAGTTAATGTCAATTGAGTTATGTTTACACATAGTCATGGTTTGGTAATCATCCATTTTTAAATTAGGAGAAATTGCTGTTCGGTTTATTTTTTCAAATTTTTTTCTTTTCAGTATACTCTTTTTTTTTAGCTGTTAAAAGGCATTTTAAAAATTTTCTTCCTAAAATACCCTCAACAATATGATTGCTTCAGATTTGAGATTCAAATTGATGTATAAATAATTTCATGTTGTTAATATAGTCTTTCCTCATGTTTGGGTATCAATTTTTATGCATAAAATACGAATTTGATCAAATTCAAATTCTTTGAGTGCATCCCATTTTTCTTTGTTCTTGAGCTGTTTTGGTCACTTAAATCTCTGTTTTAAGCTTCGAATTTGTTTAAAATCAATCTCATATTATTATCCTAACTTAGTACTATATTTGTGCACAATTTTTCTACCAAAAAATACTATTTTTGAGTTTCAAATCAAGCTTGACAGTGTGTTGTCCGAAAACAGAGGAAGATGTTCTTGGACTGATTTAATTCGCCAATTGCAGTATGCTGGGCAACGCAACGGGGTTCGACCCGCGAAAGGTAAACGAAAAAATAAGTTCCCTAAAGCGCGCTGCGATGATCGTTGCATCGCGATGCCAAAAGTGGTGCATCGCGATGCATTGGTTCCCTAAAGCGAGCTGCGATGATCGCGATGCACCAATTGTTGCATTGCGATGCCAAAAGTGGTGCATCACGATGCGTTGGTTCCCTAAAGCGCACTGCGATGATCGCGATGCACCAATTGTTGCATCGCGATGCCAAAGTGGTGCATCACGATGCCAAAGTAGTGCATCGCGATGTATTGGGTTACTGAAGCGCGCGTGTTTTTCTTTCATTAATGACATAATCGTCTTTTTGCCCCAAAAATATCTTTTTCCGATTTTTAAAAAAGATGAGTGGACTGGAGCGATTATAAATGTTTAAAAAGGGACCGGCCTGTAATTCACCCTTTAAATTATTATCCAATTTGGTTTTTTTAATTAAATAAGATATTTTCCAAATACAAATTTAATAAATATTATTTTATTTTTTCTAAAATGATAAAATACTTAATTTGCAGTACTTATAAAATACAACGAATTATGTATTTTATGATTATGAAAAAAATAAAAAAATATATGTTAAATTTGTATTAAAAAAATATTATGTTTGACTAAAAAAAGTCAATCATAATGATAATTTAGGAAATGAGAGAATAGTATTAAAGCTGATAATTGTTTGGGAGAGGCTATTTCTGCTACAATTTTTGTTTATCCACTACATTACTAATTGTAACTTTAAATTAATGTTAGTTTGAACAACACTACCCCTCAATTAATTACTTGTCATTTAAAGTTGAGTAATATATTTACTATTTTTCATACTCCCTCCGTTTCTAAATAGCTTTCCTGTTTCGTCTAACACAAAAATTAAGAAAAAATTCAATTAAGTATTATAAATATTGGTATGTTATATATTTTACTTTAAAATCTCAGTGCAAGTGAAAGCCATCATGTCATTAAAGTAACAAGAAAAATAAAAATATCACTTTTAGAAAGAAAAAAAATTTAAAAACTGAACACTTATTTTGACACAAATTTTAAAAAAATAATAATAATAACATAACATAATTTCTTTTCTTTATTTTAAATAAAGTATAGAAATGCGTGACTCATTTTTAAAGTCTGTTTATTGTAGCGTTTTTAAAGCATAACTTTTTTTAAAAAGTAGATTTCTTAAAAGATCAAATTTTTTTCAAAACGCAGTTTTTTTATTTATTTTTTATAAATGCGTTTGGGAAACTATTTCAAAACGCAACTTTTTTTTCCTAACTGCATTTTAAAATCTATATTTTGGGAAAAAAAAACTTAAAATTTTAGCATTTTTAAACCCAACTATGTATCGATAACGCAACATATTCAAACGCTGCATTAAAACGGATAAACAATGAATACACTGTGCTTTTGGCTTTGGTCAAAACATATGACCAAACGGGCTTTTAAATAAAAAAAAAATTAAAAAACTGACTTTATTTGAAAACTACTAGTTGAATAAATTTGTAGGTTTGTGTGTGACAATTTTCCTTTAACAACTACTTTTGTCTACTCTAGAGAGATCTAACAGAATAGGACATCAGTATATTATTTATTGATTTTTCTCTTAATTAAAACATATGAAAGAGAGAGAAATATAAAAAGAAAAAATTATAAAGTAGTAGTAATAACTTTCTGTCATGTACGTATCTCACTAAAACAGTGGGTTGAAAGTGAGATTTTGTTCAAACGTCTCACTCCATAACTAAACAAAACCCCCTTCGGTTTTTTTTTTTTTTTTTTTACCTTCTTCGTACATAAAGATGGACATTAAAATAATTTTTTATCGTTATTTTAAATATTATAATAAATATCATACGTACAGATGATGACGTGAGTGTTTGATGGACACACTGCTTTAATTGAAAATTAAACAGGGCAAATCAAACTTAATCCATAATTGACAGGATTACGTGTAATTCACCGTAAATAAAATAAAGCATTATCTCAGTTTTATGGGGAGAACCTTGTGGTCAAGTTTTAATTAAACTAAAGACCATGTGAGCAGCCACGGATAACATTGAATAAAACAAAATCTTGAAGTCAGCAAAAGTGTCAGAAGATATTCATCGTCAAAATACTCTACATATCTAAGTTCAATATAATGATGTTTATGCTTTTATTTTGAGTAAATTACATCAAACAGCGCTGAACTATATTGGGTTAGTCGGATTATACCCTAAACGTTACCAACGGTCAGTGATCTAAAAATTGCCCTAATCGGATTATCTGTCTATTTGGTGATATTTATTATTAGTATATTTGAAAGTTTAATTTTGCTAATTAGATTATATTTAAAAATTTTAAAATTTAAGGTAATTATGTCTTAATTCTAGTCCCCGCCTAGGTCTCCTAGGTGCTAGGCGTTGATGTGGTGCCTGCCTACCTAGCGATTTTTAAAACAATGTCGGTAGTAAACTACCATGAATCACCATTCCTTGACACCTCATCTGATTTCGTCAATGACCACGTTAAAATAAACAGAAGGGAGAAGGTACATCCGGGCCACCGAACTTTTTGCAAAATTGCAGTCCAGTCACTGAAACTTTAAAACTACACTTTGGGCCACTGTACTTATTTTCTGATGCATCCGTGTCCAAAATTTGAAGTTGTGGTGGCCGGATTGCAACTTTGTGGTGGTCGGATTGCAACTTTGTGGATAATTGGTTGGCCCAAATATAAGTTTTCTGGACACAGATACATCATAACTTAAGTACAGTGGCCCAGTGTAATTTTAAAATTTAAGTGGCTGGATTGTAATTTTGTAAAACGTTCAGTGGCCCGGATGTACCTTTTGCCTAAACAGAAAATTGAGTATGTGACTTTCATACGACGATTGACGATTGTACAGTTTATGGGTATGGCTAATATATCCTGCTATCATTTAATTTGCAAATAAATTGTTAACATAATCTTTTTTCTTCTCTTTGAAGTAAGTTAATTACCTTCTTCCAACAATTGGTGCGAAAGTGGGCGAGGCTTAGCAATGGGGACTACTGGAAAAGGAGTATTAGGGTTTCTTATAAAGGATAAGTTTGTTCATTCAGGTAATTCAAAGGGGGTGATTTTGGTTTTTTCCTCCTCCGTTAACAGCGTTAACTCGGGTTTATGGGTCTGATAGTTCATGGCAGTTTACCATCAGATAAAAAAGGGGTGAATTACAGGCCGGTCCCTTTTTCAACATTTGAAATCGCTCCAGTCCACTCATCTTTTCTTAAAATTGAAAAAAGATATTTTTGGGGCGAAAAGACGATTATGTCATTAATGAAAGAAAAACACGCGCGCATCAATAACCCAAGGCATCGCGATGAGTAATCCAAGGCATCCCGATATTCAATTTAATATAATATCAAAATTAATCAAAATGATTGTTTTTAGTTGAAAAATTTACATACAAACATGGTATTGACTTCCTATAACAGTATGGTATTGATATTATACAAAATTTAAACTCAAATCATTGATTAAAGCCCCAAAATCAGTCAAAGAACATCTTCTTCTGTTTTCGGACAGCACACTGCCAAACTTGATTTGGATCTAGAAAATAGTATTTTTTTTCGTAGAAAAATTGTGCATAAATGTAGTACTAAGTTAGGATAACAATATGAGATTGATTTTAAACAAATTTGAAGCTTAAAACATAAATTAAAGTGACCAAAACAGCCCAAGAACAAAGAAAAATTGTGTGAACTAAAAAATTTAAATTTGATCAAATTGTGATCAAATTTGTGTTCTATGCATGAAAATTGATACCCAAATATGAAGAAAGACTATATTAATAATATGAAATAATTTATATATTAATTTGAACCTCAAATCTGAAGCAACGATGCTATTGAGGACATTTTAAGAAAAAAATTCTCAAAGTACCTTTTAGCGATTAAAAGGACTGAAAAGAATAAAAGTTTCAAATAGTTAATCAACGAGCAATTTCTTGATAAAAAAGTTTAGGGGGACGATTAGCTAACCCAGTACAGTTCAGGTAACCTACTCTTTTATTTATATATCATTTCTTTATTATTAAAGAAAATATAATATAATAAGAAAATTTTAACAAGTAGTCATATTAAGGTTAGTTTCTGAATTAATTTTTTTTAGTAATAATTGAAGAAAAAATAAAAGAGAGGTAGAGATAAGATGGTGGGACCAAAGAAAAAGGAAGTCAAAAACTAAAATCGAAAGTCTTTGAGGGTCTCTTTTCCTTGCAAGTTTTCAAGACTCTTGTTTTTGATTTTGATGTCCAATTTTTATATCTCGAAGCTTAAATTAATTTAAAAAGTGGTACTGTATTATGATACTTAATTGTTACATCTTAAATTTAATCCCAATACCCAAAATAATCTGAAAAAGTGGCACTGCTTTCGATGCCCAATTGTTGTATCTCAAATTTAATCCCGATGCTTAATTTTTGCATCCCGATGTCCAAATTAATCTGAGGAAGTGGCACTGAATCTCGATGCCCAATTGTTGCATCTCGATACCTAATTGTTGCATTTCAAATTTAATCTTGATGCCAAATTTTTGCATTCTGATGCCCAAATTTATCTGAAAAAGTGGCACTGCATCCCGATGTCCAATTGTTGCATCTCAAATTTAATTCTGATGCCCAATTTTTGCTTTCCGATGCCCAAATTAATCTGAGAAAGTGGCACTGCCTCCCGATGCCCAATTATTGTATCTCAAATTAAATCTCGATGCCTAATTGTTGTATCTCAAATTGTATTTCGATGCTCAATTGTTGCATCCCGATGCCTTAGGATATCTAATGCGCACGTGTTTTAGTTTCATTAAGGGTATTGTTGTCTTTTTGACTAAAAGATGTCTTTCTTTAATTAAAAAAAAGGGTAGACTGAAGCGAATTAAAATGTTGAAAATACTTATATGAATAGAGGTAAAATTATACTAGTACTAAATAAGTTATTCAGGTAATAGTTTGGGGAATTGGGCGGGTAATGAGGCGAATATTGCTAATACCAAAATCAAATCGTTCCGCCAATTTTTCATTCGATTATTTCCTATTACTCGCCATATCCAGTCAAACTAGTTAATAACAATTAATTTTAATTTAATTTAGACGGAGTATCCACGGTTTGATTTAAAACTATCGTAAAACGCTGTTAATTGCTTACGTTTTCAATAGCAATACATCTTCCAATCATCCATCTTTTCCCGTTGGAGTACGCCCGTCCCGTCAACTCTAAAATAGTTAAATTTGGGATGGGGCCAGTACATACAGAGCCTAAGTTAATGTCAATTGAGTTATGTTTAAGGCCAAATAGTCATGGTTTGGTAAACATCGGTTTTTAAATTATTATCCAATTTGGTTTTTTTTAATTAACTAAGATATTTTTAAATACAAATTAAATAAATATTATTTTATTTTTTCTAAAATGATAAAATACTTAATTTGCAGTACTTATAAAATACAACGAATTATGTATTGTATTTTTATGATTATGAAAAAAAAAAAAAATATATGTTAAATTTGTATTAAAAAAATATTATGTTTGACTAAAAAAAGTCAATCATAATGATAATTTAGGAAATGAGAGAATGGTATTAATGCTAATACTCCCTCCATCCCTAAATTATTGTCTTCCTTTCCTTTTTCGTTCGTCCCTAAATAATTGTCTTGTTTGAAACTTTCCTTTTGAAACATCACTTTTACTATTTTACCCTTACTTTTTCTTCTTACTTTAATTATGAACCAAATACACATGGACATTAAAGGAAACAACACACTATTTCAATATTATTCCAATATTAATAATCAAGTCAATTGAGTTTCTTAATCCGTGTGTCGAGTCCACCCAGACAATAATTTAAGGACGGAGGGAGTAATTGTTTGAGAGAGGCTATTTCTACTATAATTTTTATTTATCTACTACATTACTAATTGTAACTTTATAATTTTTGTTTATCTACTACAAGTGAAGATACCTTCCAAAAATGAAGTCAGGGCCTCCTGTAATGACCTTCTTGCATGCAAAGTAGGAATACCTATCTGTGGGTATGGAAGCTAGCTAATGCATCAATGGACTGGGATTCGGCTGGCCGTCCAGCTTGCATAGTTTAGCCGGATAATCCATCGTACGTCACTGGCATGGCCACCTAGGTTAGATTAATGTTTGTATTTTGTGTATCATTCATTCATTATTCTTGTTGGTGCGGTCCACAAGCATGTGCTTTATTTTATTTTATTTTATTTAAAAATGCGTTTAGACTATTGGGAGTGAAGAGGTGGTTATTGTGCCACGTTTGTCACCTGGACTGAAAGCGGAACGAGTGGGTTAGAGATAACCGGCAAGTCTAGGGTTTAATTCCAAAACAAACATTACTCCCTCCGTCTTGAAATTATTGTCCTGTTTGATTTTTTTGGTCAAATAGGATATTTTTCAAACTCAAATTTGACGTATATTTTTTTATTTTTTTTAAAAATTATAAAACATGTAATTCGTAATACTTTAAAGAAAAAGTAAAAAAATATACGTCAAATTTGCATTTAAAAAATATCTTATTTGACCAAAAAAAATCAAACAGGACAATAATTTCAGAACGGAGGGAGTATTAAATTTTCACTTTTTTTTATTTTATTTTCTTTTCTTTTAGTATTTCTTTAATACTACAGTATAATACTATATTATTTAATAAAAAATACAATTTAAAAAAATTATTATAGTTGATGAGACACACTGCTTCAATTGAAAATTGAAGAGGGCAAATCAAACTTAATCTATAGTTGACAGGATTACGTGTAATTCTAAAGCATTATCTCAGTTTTATGGGGAGAACCTTGTGGTCAAGTTTTAATTAAACTAAAGACCATGTGAGCAGAGCAGCCACGGATAACATTGAATAGAACAAAATCTTGAAGTCAGCAAAAGTGTCCGAAGATATTCATCGACAAAATACTCTGCATATCTAAGTTCAATATAATGATGTTTATGCTTTTATTTTGAGTAAATTACATCACACAACGCTGAACTATATTGGGTTAGTCGAATTATACCCTAAACGTTACCAACGGTCAGTGATCTAAAAATTGCCCTAATCGGATTATCTTTTTATTTGGTGATATTTACTATTAATATATTTAAAAGTTTAATTTTATTAATTAGATTATATTTAAAAAATTTAAAGTTTAAGGTAATTATGTCTTAATTTTAGTCCCCGCCTAGGTCTTTTAGGTGCTAGGTGTTGATGTGGTGCCTGCCTACCTAGGTCTCCTAGGTGCTAGGTGTTGATCGTTACTTATGTCTTAATTATGTTTAATTTTTCAATTTATGTATTATTATCCTAAATTTATTTATTTTTATAAAATCATAAAAAAATATAATTCATAGTATTCTTAATCTAGTTTTTAGTGTACGAGACTTTATTTTTGAAAAGATATTTAAAGTAGGTTAAAGTTTAATTTGATTTAGTCAACTAGTTTTAGCTTTTAAAAATGAAAAATGGATTCTTTGATCGGGAACGGAGGGAGTATTTGATTACTGAAAATTATTCAACGCCCACAATTAGGGATACATTCTTAACTAACCAGGTAGAAACAACCAACAAAGGTAAATTTGACATTCTAATCCATCATATGTTCACAAACTTGCATTTCAAAGTTTAGTAGAAACTTTCTAAATCTACCTCAAAGTTTATTATCGTACCAAAACACCCCTCGATGTTTCTCGTCTTCCTCGACATAAATACACTTCTTCGATTCTCTCCACAACGCTTTGAGAAACGGAGTGTCGTCGACTTGGTAATAGTCCCCCAAGAGCGGCTTTATCGCCTCGGTCGCCTCCTTGGCATGATAATGCGGCAACGTCGAGAACAAATGGTGAACCACATGAGTATCGGTCACATTATGAAGGACATGATTTAGGAAAGTACCGTAACTTCTATCGACCGTACATAGAGCTCCCCTTAGCCAATCCCATTCCGTGCTATTGTAATGTGGCAAAGAAAGATGAGTGTGTTGCAAATAAGTAACGATCACAACAAATGCATTTGATACGATTAGCGGCCCCCCGTAGATGAAGAAAACCCACGAGAATCCGTAGGCCGATGCGATTTTGTACAACACACAGGCTGTGGTGATGAGGCCGACGTCAGAAAGGAGGATTTGAGATCGCTCGCTGTCGAAATAGATTGGACTTTGTGGGTCGAAGTGGCAAGCGAATCGGTCATAAGATCGGCCAGCAGCGTTGGTCGAGAGGTAAAGATACCATCCCATACTGAGTTTGACTATGAGTGTCATGATTCGGCCAGGGGGGTTGTTTAGGTACTTGGCTGATGACCAGAGTTCGTTTTTGGGTTTAGGGACGTGTACCTCGTCTCGCTCGAGTGAGCCCGTGTTGAGATGGTGACGACGGTGGCTGTATTTCCAAGAGAAGAAAGGTGTGAATATGGCCGAGTGGATGATGAAGCCGGTGATGTCGTCGAGTAGTTGGTACTCGGACAGCGCATGGTGGCCCGACTCGTGGCCGAGGACCCAAACGGCCATTAGTATGCAGCCTTGGAAAAACCAATAGATCGGCCAGGCTAAGTAGCGGAGAGGGTGAGGTAGGAGGGGTATGTACGTTGCCGCCGCGTAGGCTAATACAACGAACGAGACAATGTCACGTACGAGGTAGGAGAACGACCAGAGAATCGACCGCTTGAAACAGTGGGGTGGTATGGCTTTTTTGATGTCTCCTAGAGTAAACGGGGGTTTCGAGCAAGGGGCTTGTTTTGGGTCATAATCATCTTTACCATCAGCCTCCGCGGCCTTCGCCTCCGATCGATCAGTGTCCTCGATACTCTTCTTGATACCTTGATGTTGTTGCTCTTCCTCGACAACGGATAACCGGCGGCCACCTGCCCCCATTTTTTCCGTCGTCAAAGCAAGTCACTTATTGTAGATCTAGTAGTAAATAGTGAGAGGGGGGGAGCAACTAGTGGTGTATGAAGGGAAAGTTAACAAAGAAGGCAATTATTATATAGATAAGACTAAGATTTGAAAGAGAGATGGGTTTCGTAGTGGGTTTGCTTGATGATTGATATAAGTCAACAGGTCTTCGTTTTTCTTGCGCTCCAATGTTGAACTGTGTGGCAACTTTTGACTCCATCACAACCAGCCAATTAATACCAAGTGCCCAAAGGTAAGAGATGGACATCTTCACCACGTAACAAGGGAACTTTACAGGTTAATCACGCTATTAGTCTCTTCTTGACTTACGAACTTTTACACAATTAGTCTGTTAACAAAGTTTTTTCAAATTTTAGTCTCAAGAGTATCAAAAAGTCACGTAGCTAGTCCTTTTGATGGATGTCGTTAGTAAAATTTCATTAAGTGGCTCATGTGCCTCCCACATGCATTTGAGTAAGGGCAAATTTAAAATTTTACTTATCTTCTTCTCAACCAATTCTTCAAACCCTAAAATTGGAATTTATGCATGTTGAGTCTTCATAACATCCTGGGTTTTGAGTTTTAATGGTGGGTGAATTGGGGATGAAGGAATTTTGACCAAACAAACCTTATCTTCAACCACTGGTCCAATCAAATCCAAAAACATTGACTTTAACTAGTGCTCTCTACAAATACACCCAGATAACTAGTGCTACCACCCACCCCCTCTCTTCCTCACTTTTCACACAAATAATTTAGATCTACAAATACACCCAGATCCATAATTATACACATATACACCGAACCCACACACAGATCCAGGTCTATACAACACATGTCATCCACTCCATTTTTCGTTGTCGGCCAGTAGCGGGTCCTCACTCTTCGTTTCGGCCTTCATTTTCCGTTGCCGGCCAGCAACCCAGTCGCAGTTCCTCACTCTTCGTTCTGGCTTTAAATAGCCTCGTTTCCAAGCGAATTGTCAGTCCCCAGTACTGGTCACCCATTAAAAGAAAAGGATTTTACATTTTTCGAAAGAAAGAAGTTTACATTTTCGCAGAGCACACAAAAAGAGATCTAGGGTTAGGATTTCAGAGTCGATCCCTCTGACTATGACGTTGAGGAACTTCTACAACCAGATCAAGGCCATGAAGGTGAAGGATGTTTCGGCTCACGTGAAACCGATTTTTACATTCGGTTTTGTGAAGAACTCGTTCCAGAAAGGAAATTTAATTTTTATTTGGGTTTTTTCTTGAGTTCTTCTTGAGAAATTTTAATTTTATTTGGTATTTTGTTTGAGTTCTGCTTCAGAAATTTTTATTTGGGAATTTTAATTTTATTTGGTATTTTGTTTGAGTTTTGTTAGTTAAAGTATGAATTTGGTTTGATTTTTCATGGATAGTTGTGGAGTTTGAAGTATTTTTTTCTGGGTTTGAGAAGAGAGGAATTGAAGATGAGTTAGTAAAGATGGATAAGTGAAATTTCAATTTTGCCCTTACTCAAATGTACGTAGGAGGCACATGAGTCACTTAACAGAATTTTACTAACGGCATCCATGGAAAGAACTAGCCGCGTGACTTTTTGGTACTCAAGGGACTAAAATTTAAAAAAAAATTGTTAAGAGACTATGAAAAAGTTCATAGTTGAGGGACTAATGGAGTAATTAACCAAAAAAAAATTTAAGAGTTAATGGCATAGTTACTCACCCAACTTTAATATTTATTTTTATTTTATAAAATAACTAAAATTAAAAATCAAATTAACTTAAATTCTCTACTTAAAAAAAATGATAAATAGTCAAAGTTGACCAAATAGCAACATAATTTGACAATACGGGTGGCACCAAAACGTTAGAATATACTGATTTAGCACAAAATTTATAATTATATTAAATTGCACTCCAAAAAAATTAAACATTAAATTAAAAAAATTATTAAATAAAATTTCAAAATTCATATACAATAATCAAATATCCTCAAAGTTAGGGTCTTAAAATAAATTTGGTACAAATGAGTTATTACATTCGTCACGGATAAATGTTTCTACTTTTTATTTTGGGATGTCCCAACTAATGTTCCTAAAGACTTTTGATCTACCTATTCTCTACAATTCTTCCTAATATACCCTTAAAGTTTCATTTAATATAACACATCCCTAAAAAAACCCAACTATTTAGAATAGTTGAAGTCAATTAATGTTCATGGGTATTATCGTCAGAACACATTTTACAGCACATCATTAATTATGCTTCTTAATTTATGTGTTTTATCCACTAGGAACATTTATCCGGGACGGAGGAGTATTAGGGAAGGAGGAAGAGGGTTGTTGTTGCTCCTGCTGCATAAAGGTGCGCATCTGAGCATTTGCTGCTGCTCTGCCATGACTTGGTCTTGCTGAGCTAGTTGTTCTCTAATCAGTCAATTTTCCTCGATGAGCGCACACAAATCTTCTGAGTCCTGCAAAGGAGGAGATCGATCGTGGCATTGATGGGTTAACCCTGAGAAGATGCTCTGGATGGCAGATTACGCACGGCTACCCCATGCTCGCCCATCCCGTATAATCTCTGTCCCATCTTCTTTCGTCCGAAAAGAATAGACGAACCATCATATTTTAGGGCTTCATCGAATGGACGTGGTCATACGCTTCAAGAGCCCCTGGGAGACCACTGCTTACATGTCATTAGATTAGCAATTTGTCATAAGAAAATAGTTAATATATTAAAAAAATATACATATATTCAATTTAATAACATTAAGCATTATGATACTTACATATATAGCCTTCAACATGATGACGATCACGGATCACACCAAGGATCGAAAGCCCAATTCAAGCAATTCATTGATGATAGATAGATGCCTATTCATTCAAGGACGATCCAAAGAAGAGTATGTGTGCATTCTTAAAGCCCTTTGGACCCAAACGATACTTAGCGACATTGGATGGACACTTAATGGACTTAGTACAAGTACAAGGGAGAAAATTGTCAAAATTGCAAAGTAGAAGAGCTTTTTGGCGCCGTGCCTCATATTTTGGCGTCGCACCAAATTAGTCCAATTTAGGTTTTTGTGCGTTTGCGCTAAGCGAGCGCGCAAACTTCAGAATGTTGTCTGCAATATAGCGCGCTCGCGCCTCTTAGGTAGCGTGGCTGTGCCGCCCCGTATACTAGTTTCATTTTGGAAACTTATTGTTGTTATTTTCTTTAGGGTTTCGGATTCCAACTTATTTTAGGTTTTGTTTTAAATCTTGTAGCCTATATAAAGGTATTCTAAACATTTTTTCTTCATAACCTTTTGATATACTATTGAATTAAATTCAGTTTTCCACATATATTGTGAGCTTGAAAGAATTTCTTGTGATTAGAGTTCTCAACCCTGAACTTATTATTGAGCTACAAGCTTGTGGCATTCCGTAATATTGGTTCCTAGTTAATTGTAACTAGAGGGTAAAGGTTGCACCTCAAGGTTCTAGAGATTGGTAAATCCGCTCTAGGGTTGAGGGAAGCTCCCTATCTTTTGTTCATTTTGTTGTTTCTATCGTTGATTCGCTTGTTCTTGGTTGGTATGTCTTTGATTTGATCTCGATTCACATCGATTGGTATCAAAGCCTACAAAGAGGTAACCAACAATTTTGTTCTAGCATTTTTCATTAACTTTGTTCATCTTTCTTATTTTCCATTGGATTCATCGCTCTTTTCTCCTAATTTAGCAATTTTTAAAATTTTCGTTTCTTTCCAAACCTTAAATTTTTTTAAAAATGTTCCAAAAATCTCTTGAGTCAAGGAAAATCAAAAGCTTGATCAAGAAGTTTCAAAAAAAAAAATGCCAAAAAATTTGCACATTTGAGGGTTTTGGAAAATTTCTTCAAAGTTACCAATTTCATCAACTGATATTTCTAGAGAATTGCTTTTCATACTGTCATCTTGTTCATCAAGTTTTCATCCAACCTCCACTAATTTCATTCTTTTCTTGCTTTCATTGTGAAATTGAATCTCACTTTGAAAATAATTGCCACAAAAATCTAAACCCTACGTTGCATTGATTAAGTTTCAAGTTTTGAAGGCTTTCATACTTTGCACTCCATATTGATAAATTGTGGGTACTAGAATTCCATAAGTAATTGAGAGTGCGTGAGTTGATAGACTGTGATACACAAGATCTTGGTAAGGTGTGTGTGTGTGTGTGTGTGTGTGATATTCACTATGTCACAAGATAGTACATAATAACAAGCATGATATATGTTCCTATGTAAGGGGGTGGAGATGGGATAGATAGAGATGTGCCCCAAGACCCAAATGAGCGCATGATGAGGTTCATGGAGGATATAACAACTAGGTTGGCTAGGTTGGATGGAAGAATGAATGCACCACCTCAAGTAGCTTTTCTTTTATAATATATTTTTTTAAGGGTTAGAAGGGACATAGACCTTACCCCAACCTTTATTATTATTATTATTTAACGCCTTGAAGGCTACAATTAGGACTATATGGTGCCTTATTATGTGGTTGTGGCTAGAACAAATTATGGTGAAGCACCACCTCAAGTAGCTCAACCCCGTTTTCGAGCTAGAAGAGGTGAACCTTTGGAGGATGAGGATGAGTAGAAAAAGGATGCGTATAAGGATGACATGCGTTTTGAAAGTGTAACGCCCGCCTCATTCGCATCATTTCATCATATACATAATTTCATGCATATTTTCACATATCTCATCTCATCATTTACATCATTTTATCGTGAATAAATACATGAGTTTCGTGTGATATGTTGTTGCTTAAACCTTTTAATTCATCGCGCTTAAGACGCGTTATAAGCGAGGAGTGATCGAGACTAGGAAATGGAGAGAAAACAAACTTATTTGGCTTACAAGCCTTGGCACGACCGTGCAGCCCAGGTGGCACGGCCGTGCGAGGCCTTCCAGTAGGTTAAATTAGAATTTTTAGGTTGGCACGACCGTGCAGCCATGTTGGCACGGCCGTGCGAGAGACTCCAGAAAGTCCAGACTTGCTGTATAGGGTTGGCACGACCGTGCATGCATTATGGCACGGCCGTGCGAGGTTGGCACGACCGTGCAGCTTATTTGGCACGGCCGTGCGAGGCACATCAGGCTGAACACATGCGCGAAAACCCTCTTTTTATTTAAATTGAGTGGCCCTCGTGAGGCCACGTCACCAAGCCGAGGGAGAGCTCCATTTTCAGCCACTTAAGTGACCAAAAGAGTGTTTAACACTCTCATTTTCCATCTTTTGCCATAGAACATAGAGAGAAAGGAGAGAGTTTAGAGAGAGGAAGTGGAGACATTGTGAGTTTGAGAGAGAGTCTCGACGATCCGACCACACCATTGCGAAGGTCTCGACGAGAGGAAGCTTTCCTACCGATTGGATTTTCGTTTTCTTCACTTTTTCCGACGAGAGGTAAGCTACTACCCCCCTTTTTCTTCTTGTTTTATGTCTCATATGACATATTGGACTTCTAATATGCGAAGTTACCATGCTAGATACGTGTATATGTGATTCTTGCCATAAATGCCATTTTTGGACTTGTGAAATATGTTGTTAATCGTTCTATGAGGTTGGAAAACTCGATATTGGGCGATAATGTGTTAGGATTAAAAGTGCAAGATCATTTTCGTAACCCGTTGTCATTAGTAACCTAAAATGACTCTAGCGGAGTCGGTTAGGGTTTGATAATTAATGAGACCACGTGTGTGTTTTGTGAGCTCTTTGGATGCTCGAGAGACCCGTTGGGGAATTGGTTACACGATATACGTATAATGGTATTGTGTTGAATTTGATGTTGGAATTATATGGCTATGTGTACTAGAATTATTTGGTGTACATTAGCATGTTATTGTGGTGTCGTTATACTCCCTACTTTGGAGTATAATGCTTTTATTTAATGTTGAGTAAACATCTACTTGAACATTTGGTTGATTAGTTAATGTGTCGAGTAAACATCTACTTGAGCATTGTTTAAGTCCATGGCATATTTGTTGGAGGTGTATTGACGCTCGGTTATTGCGTGAGCCGGGGCTACGTAATAGCCGAAGGCCAGGCCTCGCCCTACCGTTGGCCGCGGTAGGGGTTATAGCGCTAAGTGTTGTACGGAATAAACGGGACCTTGGTAAGCTATACCGTGATTGTTTCTCGGGTCGTTGGGGACCGAGTCTTCACGTCGACGTGGATACGGAAAACGGTTCACTTGGGTTTTGTTATTTGGTTCGATGATCGGGTACGACATCAACGGTTTCTTCATTTGGTATTATTGGTTGGTTGGTTGGAAGTTGGTTTGTCGGAGGTGTACCTCGACGGTATCCTTTATATGTGTTACTTATCGCACCTATGTGAGTTGCATGCTACGTGACTTATGTTATGAGTTACTTGACGTGATGATGATTGGAAATGATTATATTACGCCAACCATGATATATATATGATTCTTATTACTGTTTGCATTTCGCATGCCATCTTGTTGCATTAGTAGCTTATTGAGTTTTATAACTCACCCCGTCCATTGTTTATTGTTTTCCTTAGATCCCGAGCCTGCGAGAAACCCTCAGTGATCAGTCGCCGTCCGGTGTATTCGGCAGTCATTCTTTTGGTAGTGCTCCTTGAGCCTTGGTATTTTCTTTTGGTGAGGCCGAGGGTACATGTGTTATCTAAACAGTGTAAAGTTGGGTAGAAGTCCCGTACATGTTGTTAATTCCTATTCTTTTGTGGATGCTGACATGGATGTCAGGCTTTTGTAAACATTACTTACTTTATTATTCCGCGTACTCTGATGATATTATATGTTTGGTCCCGAGCCTCTTAGCTCGCGGGTTGTTGGTTATTTATTGGTTATGTTGTGTGTTCATTTCCGGCCTTTGCGTGCCGTGACGTATTGTTTTGTTTTTAAAATAAACATACACTTGCATTACAGGGTTTTTGCACGAAAAGTGATTTTGAAATGGTGCATTTTGTGTCCCGTCTCGCGAACCGAACGAGATACCACATAGGATCTCGGGTCGGGTCGTGACAGTTGGTATCAGAGCATAAGTTAGCTCGCTGGGATTCGGTATCCTTGGCTTAGGCGGGGGTTGGTTGAGTGCGTCTGAGTCGTTAACGACGAGTGTTTGTTGCAGGTGAACAATTATGGTTGAGACTCGGAATGGAGCGGGTTCTAGTAGGGCCACGGAGGCCGAAAGGGACACCCGTCGAACCGGACCGAACCCATCTCCCAACCAAGCTACGGACATCGTCGAGAGAGTCCTATGCATCGAATGAGGCCTTCATGCACACCATGCAAGGTTTTATGCAAACAATGATGGAGATGAACCGACGACAATGGACATGAATCGGCAAGCTATGGATGGACAAGGCCAAGTAGGTGGACAGTAGTGCAACCGACCGGTGGAGTCGGGAGAATGATCGCAGATTGGAAAGGTTTTTGAAGATGAAACCGAGGAGCTTTAATGGTGAGCCGGATCCGGAGAAGGCCGAGAGGTGGATTGAGTCGACGAGAAAGTTTTCGCAGCATTGGGATGTAAGGATGAGGAAAGATCAAGTTCGCCACATTCAAGCTAGAGGATGCGGCCGAACATTGGTGGAAGGTTTTGGAAGCCGATTGGGTACAAGATCGAGACAGTAAGGACGTGGGAGCTCTTTTGCGGCGGTTCGAATCGGTTGTCCGGATGTGATTCGGGCGAGGAAGGAAGTGGAATTTCTTGGTTTGGAGCGGGGAGTCTATCGGTAGCTCGGTATTCCTCCAAATTTTTTTTTTTTTTTTTTTTTTTTGGAAGCGGCACCTGCAAAATTTTATTAATCACAAAAAAGGAATACAAACAAGAGGGGGACAACCGGCCTTGCCCTTATAAATGGGAGGACAAAGGAGCCTAACCTCGGAAAAGAAATAACAACTATTTCCTATAATTAAACAAACCTAACTCATCATGACCTAAAGCTCATAAACACTAACAGGAGGGATCCCTTGGAATAATAAGAAACGAAGTGCTATGAGAATAAGCATGAGCGGCTAAACGATCCGCAACATTCACTTCTCGAAAGGCGTGATGCAACCGGTACGTACCCACAAGGCTTTACATGTTCTAATCTCATAAGCCCGCATCCAAGGAGTATCACAAGCCCCGAAATACTCAAGACGCCACAAGGGAATCTGTTTCAACCTCTACGTATTCAAATCTAGAAGACGACAAAGCTGTAAACCATCTCGAAGGGCCAAAAGCTCCGCACCCATATTAGTTCCTGGACCATAATAGTTCGAAAAGGCCCGCACCATTTTACCCTGTTTATCTCGAATAATACCACCTCCTGAACAGAACCCACCAATAGCAGACCCATCAGTATTTAATTTAAACGAAGCCGAGATCGGAGGAACCCAGCGCAACCATTGACCCCGCCGCAAAGGAACATCAATAATCTGAAGGCCCAGGGTTTGTATCGAAATAGAACTCAACCTACCCATGAGAGACTTGGGGCGGTAAACCATAAACATATCTTGCAAATCTTGAACCACATTACGCAAAATAGCCTCAGCAGTCATCGGAACATTTTCGAAAACAGCCTTACACCTAGCTTTCCAAATTTCCCAACACGTAAAAACCATGACACCAATTTGACAAGCCCCAAGTTGATTACGAATTGAAGAGTGTGCCATCCAAGTATCAAAAAGATGATGAATGGAAACGTAAGAACTAACCTTGTTAAAAATTGTAGCAAATCTCCTCCAAAGTGTCTTAGCAACTTCCGAATGAAGGAACAAGTGATCCAAAGATTCACAAGCTGGACTGCTAGTGCAACAAACACACTTTGACGAAAGAAAGATTTTCCAGCGACGCAAAGCCATATCCACCGGAAGAGCACCATGAAAAAATTTCCACATAAAACCACTCACTCGTAACGGTAACCATGGCTGCCACAGCTTCTTCGTCCATGACAGCTGCGGAGAAGTTGTTCTAAAATGATTCCAGTAAGCTGCAGCTGTAAACTCTCCCGATTTCGTTAGAGTACAGACCAGTCTATCCTCTTCGTAAGGATCAAGAACGATTTTGACAAATTGCGCGCAATCTCCGGATGAAAACCGAAAATCCGAAAGATGGTATAAGGCTTCTCGCACTGTTAACCGAGCATCCATGGGTTGCGGACCGGACAGAATTTCCCCACACCAGTTTGCAGACCAAAAGAAATATCCCCACGACCAATAACCCACTGAGTACACTGCAAAACTCGAGGCATCTGAACCATAATTGCCTTCCAAATGTGAGAAGCTGAGACAGTCAAAGCGAAACCATTGCATGTATCATATTTAGATTTGGCATAAGCAGCCCATAAGCTATTCCCTTGAAGCACATTCCAAGCTAACTTTGCATGCAGAGATTCCATTACCTGAAACAAAGATCGCAGACCCAAACCGCCTTCATTTAATGGACGACATACCGCAGCCCAAGACAGCCAATGTGCACGATGTTCACCAGCAACATCCCACAAAAATTAGCCAACATTGATTCAATGTTACGAATGATCACCTTTGGAACTTTAATAGCAGCTAGGGTATATATAGGAATGCTAGATAGAACCGATTTAAGCAAAACCAATTTAGCTCCAAAAGAGAGAATTTTGGCCTTCCAACCATTAATGCGGTTATATATTTTCAAAACCACATTCTCGAAATAACAGCGCTTGACTTTCCCCTTGAACAGCGGAATACCCAAATATTTCATAGGGAAGAAGCGTCGCTACACCCGACCATGTAGCAATGTTTCGAGTGTGAGGAGAGCATTTTGAAGAGACATAGAAGCCACTTTTGTCAATGTTAATCAATTGCCCGAAGCCTTTTCATAATCTGCGATTAGATCCTTTAAAGCCGAATAGAACGCCGAGAACCATTAGTGAATATTAACATGTCGTCCGCATACAACAAATGAGTAATGATCATACCACCCCTTCCATGAGCATAAGGATGCCCTCTCCCCGCTGAAACTTTCTATTTATATTGTGAGTCAAAACCTCCTGAGCGATGATAAACGATAAAGGAGACAAAGGATCCCCTTGACGAACACCCGAGAAGATTTGAAGAAACCACATCCCTCCCCATTAATACGAAAAGAGTACCAAATGTTGCTTATCAACCTATATACCAAATCACAGCTTATATCATCAAATCCAATAGCTTTCAAAGCACGCAATAGAAAAGGCCATTCCAGACGATCATACGCTTTAGACATATCCAGCTTAAACACAACATTACCACCCCTGACTTTCGTATCGATACGATGAATTAATTCATGAGCCAGGACTATATTTTCTTGTATACTTCTACCTTTAATGAAACCAGATTGTTCCATAGAGATCACTTTAGGGAGAAAATTTGCAATCCGAGATGTCATGATGCGAGATATGATTTTGCAAGAAAAGTTACATAAACTAATGGGTCTCAAATCTCCCAAACCAGCCGGATTAGCTACTTTAGGAATAAGAACCACGTAGTAGAAGAAATACCTTTAGGAATTTGGCTCCCCCGAAAGAAATCCTGCACCGCCGCAACCACATCCGCCTTAATAACCTCCCAACATCCCTGATAAAACCAACCGGTGAAACCATCACTTCCAGGCGCACTATTCGGATTTAAGCTTTTGATACCGTCAAAAATCTCAGCCTCTTCTGGAATCCTGTGCAAGCTGTCGTTATCTTGGTCATTTAAGGTAGGAAGTCTTGAAACAAATCCTCATTCTGAGCTGGACGAGAAGTGGAAAATAAATCTGTAAAAAACTCCACAGCCATGTCACCTATCTGCTTATTATCAGTACACCAAGATCCATCCGAAAGCCGCAACTTAACAGTATTAATACTAGCACGCTCACGAATGCTAGCATGAAAGTAAGAAGTGTTACGTTCTCCATCAGTAATCCATAACTGCCGAGATTTTTGTTGAAGAATCTCTGTTTCCCATTTCATAAGCTGACAAAGATCTTTCCTTGCAGTAAAAAGCTGTTCAGCAATCCCAGTATCCCAACCGTGCTGTAAATCCAACTCTAAACGTAAAATAATGTCTTGCTGAATAGCAGCCTTCCTGTGAACATGACCAAAAACTTCCCAGTTCCAATGTCGAAGTTTAGCTCGTAAATTCTGAAGCTTCCTCCATAAGGTATCCATAGCATTCCCAAAAACAGGCACCTGCCATTGCTCACGAACAAACTGCAAGAAATCAGGATGATCTAGCCACATTCTTTGAAAACGAAAACAACCCTTCGGCTTCGGAAAACATGAGAAATCAATAAGAAGGGGCGAATGATCAGATAGAACACGACAAAGATGCTCTACACGTAACCCAGGAAAACTAGCTTTATAAAAACCATTAATCAGAACTCTATCCAAACGTTGCCAAATGCGATCTGCCCCATCTTGATTATTACACCAGGTGAAAACACTACCCTCATAACCTGCATCAACTAAACCACTTTTGAATAAACCCGATAAAGTCATCCATGGCCGGAAAATCACACATAACACCACCCAACTTTTCGAGGAATGAGAGATAATATTAAAATCACCACCCACCAACCACGGCTCAGTTAAAGTCATAGAAAAATCAAGCAAATCCCTCCAAAGATCCTGCCTTTCCCCTCTAGTACATTTCGCATACACAAAAGAGAACAAAACTGAAAAACCATCCCCAATTGTAAGACGAGCAGTGATAAATTGAGACGTAGCACGAACTACAGTAACATTAACCCTGTCATCCCAAAATAACCAGATATGCATATTCTCAGGATTTTGGTGAAGAAAACCCTTATAACGTAACTTCTTAGCAACTTTGTTAATACGAGAACCGGGAAGTTTTGGTTCCAGAATCACACAGAGAAACGGATTGTGTTGAGTTTTAAGCAAACGAAGATATTCCACCGTCTCTTTATTACCCACTCCTCTAGCATTCCATATTAATGCAGACATGGAAAACAAAATTAAAGAGTAACCTGACGGGCTTTAGAATTAGCCCTAGTCATTCGTCTATTTTGATCCAAAAAGTTTTTCTTTTTCTTACGAGCAAACAAAGTACGGCATTGTTTTTGAAAGGCTTGATTACTCACCGAAGTAAACGATAATTTAACAATATCATCAACTGATGATGATCTCTTTAACTGAGCGTGATTCAGAACAGCACTGCTCCCTTCCATGTTAGCCCGAGGAGCACTTCGCGAGCCTGAATTATCCCTGTGTATTTCCATAGAATCCAAGTCCTCTAATATAGCAAAAGAATTACCCAAAAGAGGACCTCTGTCATTTTCAGTAGCCAACCCAAAATCACCTGCATTTCCACCAGCTGTACTATGCACGCTATACTTCAGCGGGCTGTGCACCGCATCATTCCTTTCATACACTCCACCATAACCCAAATCATCCTTCTTATCCTGTCCACCTTGATCATTTCCAGGCCCTGTAGACTGAATCGGGCTAGCCAAAACATCAATAACTTCTGTTTCTTTAACACAACCTTTTTCATCCTTAGCATTTGATCCGGATCCCATATCACCTCCTATACCCTGCTGAACTGGAATCCATTGTTGAGTGATTCGGTCCTGCGAAGATTCTCATAAACACCTTGCCATGATCTCCTATCACCTTATCCTCCCTAACAGTCTTGTTAATGTTCATCGACGTGGTATTTATCGCTGTTCCCGGTTTAGCATTTAAATCACGATCGAATCCTTTCTCCGAGTTTGCACCCGATTGAGAACCCGTTTCCTTTTCCCGCAATCATCCTCAACATGTCCCAAAGTCCGCACCCTCACAATATGAGATATTGCCCTCATAATCGATAGATTGCCAAAACCCGACATCCTTACTCGTGCCAATCCAAACTCTGCGAGGAAGAATTAACGATACATCCAATTCCAAACAGATACGTGCATACATAGGGTGCCCAAGCGTTAGAGTTCGATCATCCGCACGTAAAAACCGACCTATCGAATTACCAATTCGCTTTAAACTTGCTGGGTTAAAAAAAGGTAGTGGAAGTTGATGTAATCTAACCCAAACAGCAACAAGAGGGCTATCCTTCTTGAATTCAAAATCCCTCGACCACCGAAATAATCGATACATACATGTATTGATCATTCGGGATTCCTTTGACAAAGCTCGCACCATGTCGTCTTCCGTCGTTAGATGCACCATGACATGTCTGGGATCCATAAGACCAACGATAAATGTTCCAGATAACTGCCAATTCTTAAGGATGTGATCATGAATCACATGAATAGACGGGCGTCCAGTAGAGAACTTCATTATGAGCGTGTGGGCGAATTGTTTTTCCAGTAGATCGATCTCTACTGGGGAAAATAAACAACCAGGTTCGTCCTGGATAAGAACTGATTGGCGGGGAGCCATAGAAATTTCATGTAGCGTGGGAGAGGAATTAGGGTTAACACAGCTTTGCATACCTTTTTGACCCAAGGCAGCAGCGTATGATTTCGAGAGTGTAGCCTGTGACGGCGCTGAACCGCTAGTATTAACCGGGGTATTAGTCACCGGAGGACTAGCCTCCGTGGTGGATTCCGGCGGCATGGCCGCACAAGGAAACCCTAGGCGCCAAACCGTGAGAAGACCCTAGAGAGCAAGACTAGAGAGAGAAAATTTTCAACTCCTTTTGCCGAGTTCCGAAAGAAAGACTTGATACTGCACACATTTGCTACCGACGGAAGAGAAGAAAGTCTACCGTTTTGTGAAGGGGTTGAGGACCGAGTACCGAAAGCAACTCATACCACTCGAGTTGGCAAGCTACCGGGGGCGTGGACAAGGCATACCGAATTGAGCATGACATTGAGGAGCATGCGAAGCAAGGAAATACCGTGGAAGTCAACGGGAAATGTTAGTGGAGCTCAACATCGGGATAGTCGAGATGGAGAAATCGGGGTGGGGCCGGCAACAGAGGCAAATAACAACCGCAGAGGAGGACAGAACCAACGAGAGACGGGAAATCGGGGAACGCGGTGCGGGGCAACGGGCCCGGGGATGACGTGTAATTTTTGCTTGAGGACCGGTCATACGGAAGAGAGATGCTTTGGAAGAAGCAAGGGAAGTGTGTCCTTTGTGGTGATGGCACGCACTTTCAGAGGGATTGCCCAAGGAATAAAGGGGTCCCACAAGGAGGTGCGCAGCCGAATGCAGGCGTCAAGAGGGACAACGAGGGTCGTCCTAGAGTCCAGGGTCGAGTTTTTGCCCTAGACCAAAATAGGGTGCCCGAAGCCACCAATGTCATAGGAGGTACCTTACTCGTCTCTAGTGTTAAAGCCCGAGTTCTCATAGATCCAGGGTCATCGCATTCATACATCGCATCTCATTTTGCCTGCCATTTGCATACCATGCCTGAGTCTTTACCATATGTGCTTGAGGTGTCTACTCCGATGGGAGAGTGCCAAGTAGCTTCAGATGTTTATCGTAATTGTGATGTGATTGTTGACGACCACCTTTTGCCTGCGGATTTGGTTGTTTTACCCATAAGGGATTTTGATGTGATTTTGGGAATGGATTGGTTGCATGCGCACCATGCCGTTGTGGACTGTCGTAAGAAGTTTGTTACTTTCGATGTGCCGAATATGTCGTCTTTTGTGTTTGTTGGTGATAAGTGTATGGGTGGAGTTCGTCTTATTTCGGCTTTGAAAGCCCGTAAGTTGTTGCATCGTGGTTGTTCGGGGTATTTGGCTTGTGTGGTGGACAAGTCAAAAGGGTGGTTATGATGGATGATGTCGCGATCGTGAGGGAATTTCCGGATGTCTTTTCGGATGACTATGAGATGCCTCCGGATAGAGAATGGAGTTTTGTATCGAGTTGTTACCGGTACCGCGCCGATATCGAAAGCACCATATCGCATGGCGCCGGCCGAGTTGAAGGAATTAAAAATTCAATTGCAAGAGTTGCTTGATCGGGGTTTTATCAAACCGAGTGTATCGCCTTGGGGTGCACGGTGTTGTTTGTGAGGAAGAAGGATGGTTCGTTGAGGCTATGTATTGACTACGGGAGTTGAATCAGGTTACAATTAAGAATAAATACCCACTCCCACACATTGATGATTTGTTTGATCGCCTTCGAGGTTCCGTAGTGTACTCCAAGCTTGACCTTAGGAGTGGTTATCACCGTTGAAGGTTAGAAGGAGGATGTTCCTAAGACGGCATTCGGGACTAGATACGGGCATTTTGAGTTTGTGGTTATGCCCTTTGGGTTGACTAATGCACCCGCGGTGTTTATGGACTTGATGAATAGGGTGTTCTTGCCGTATCTTGATTGTTTTGTGGTCGTTTTCATCGATGACATCTTGGTGTACTCGAAGTCTCGGGAGGAGCACGAAAAGCACTTGAGGATTGTGTTGACAGTTTTGAGGGAAAGGAAGTTGTATGCTAAGTTTAGCAAGTGTGCCTTCTGGTTGGAGGAGGTAACATTTTTGGGTCATGTAGTTTCGGCAAGGGATTTCGGTTGATCCGACAAAGATCGAGGCCGTGGTGAGTTGGAAGAGGCCCGAGACGGTGACGGAGATTCGGAGTTTCTTGGGGTTAGCGGGTTATTATCGGAGGTTTATAGAGGGATTTTCTAAGATTGCAACCCCTTTGACGACTTTGACACAGAAGAATAAGCCGTTTGTATGGAATGATAAGTGTGAGGCAAGTTTTCGGGAATTGAAGGAAAAGTTGACTACGGCTCCTATCTTAGCATTGCCGAATGGACATGATGGGTTTGTGATCTACAGTGACGCTTCGAAGGAAGGTTTGGGTTGTGTTTTGATGCAGAACGGAAGGGTCATTGCTTATGCTTCACGAAAGTTGACTCGGTATGAACGAACTACCCGACACACGATCTCGAGTTGGTGCGATTATTTTTGCTCTTCATAAATGGAAGCATTATTTGTATGGGGCTAAATTTGAGGTATTCACTGATCATAAAAGTCTTAAGTATTTATTTTCACAAAAGGAGTTGAATAATCGGCAGCGAAGGTGGATGGAACGGTTGAAGGATCATGATTGTACTATACTTTATCACCCGGGAAAGGCCAACGTGGTGGCGGATGCGCTGAGTAGGAAAGCGTATGTTTCTTGTTTGATGACTAGGGAATGGAAGATGCTAGAGGACATTCGTGATTGGGGTCCTAGTGAATCTAGCCATGGGGTGATCTTTGCTAACATTCGGGCTACTCCGGTGTTGTTCCAACGGATTAAGGAGACTCAAGAGAGTGATCCGGAGTTGAAGAAGGTGATTGACGAGTTAGGTGGGGGAAAGACCCCGGATTTTGTTATGAATAGTGATGGTATCTGACGTTTCGGGTAGAGTTTGTGTACCGCGATTGAGGAGGTAAAACGACAAGTGTTAGATGAAGCCCATAAGTCTAAATACACAATTCACCCCGGTACCAAAATGTATCGGGATTTGAAGAAGAATTTTGGTGGAATGGAATGAAAAGGAAATCGCCGAGTTTGTGTCGAAGTGTTTGACTTGTCAACGGATTAAAGCGGAGCATCGAGGCCACCGGGTTGTTACAACCTTTGGAAATTCGAATGGAAATGGGAGAATATTGCAATGGATTTTGTGACGGGGTTACCGAGGACTCGACGGGGTCATGATGCGGTTTGGGTTATTGTCGATAGATTGACTAAGTCGGCCCATTTCCTTCCCATTGCAATTTCGGATTCATTAGAGAAGCTTGCTTCATTATATATTCAGGAGATTGTGAGGTTGCATGGGGTGCCGGTGAGCATTGTGTCGGATAGAGATCCGCGGTTTACTTCTCGGTTTTGGCATCACTTGAGAATGCTTTGGGGACAAAGTTGAATTTGAGTACGACATTTCACCCGACGATGGACGGTCCGAGAAACGATTCAAATACTTGAGGATATGTTGAGAGCTTGCTCGATGGACTTTAAGGGACTTGGGATTCGCATGTGCCATTGATCGAGTTCGCCTACAATAATAGTTATCGATCGAGTATTGAGATGGCTCCGTATGAGGCACTTTATGGTAGGAAGTGTCGTTCTCCGATTTGTTGGGATGAAGTTGGTGAAGCGAAGTTGTGGGGTCCGGAAATGGTTCATGAATCGGCGGAGAGTGTAAAGATTATTCGGGAAAAATTGAAAACGGCCCAGAGTAGACAAAAGAGTTATGCCGATAATAGACGTAGGGATCTTGAGTTCGAGGTTGGCGATCACGTGTTTTTGAAGGTTTCACCTCGGATTGGGGTTAAGAGGTTTGGAAAGAAAGGAAAATTGGCCCCGAGGTTTGTTGGACCGTTCGAGATCTTGGAAAGGATTGGGAAGTTGGCGTATAGACTGGCATTGCCGCCATCGATGTCAGGTATTCATGATGTGTTTCACGTGTCGATGTTGAGAAAGTATTTGATGGATGCCTCGCATGTGTTGGAGTACGAGCCGGTGGATTTAACACCCGACCTTTCGTATGTTGAGCAACCGTGCAGATTTTGGATAGGAAGGAACAAGTATTGAGGACAAAGACCATACCCTCGTGAAAGTGTTGTGGAGGAATCACAATGTCGAGGAGGCCACTTGGGAGACCGAGCAGAGATGTGAGAAGTATCCCGCGTTGTTTGATGGAGTCGGTAAGTAAATTCGCGGACGAATTTATTCTAAGGGGGTGAGGATGTAACGCCCGCCTCATTCGCATCATTTCATCATATACATAATTTCATGCATATTTTCACATATCTCATCTCATCATTTACATCATTTTATCGTGAATAAATACATGAGTTTCGTGTGATATGTTGTTGCTTAAACCTTTTAATTCATCGCGCTTAAGACGCGTTATAAGCGAGGAGTGATCGAGACTAGGAAATGGAGAGAAAACAAACTTATTTGGCTTACAAGCCTTGGCATGACCGTGCGGCCAGGTGGCACGGCCGTGCGAGGCCTTCCAAGAGTTAAATTAGAATTTTAGGTTGGCACGACCGTGCAGCCATGTTGGCACGGCCGTGCGAGACTCCGAAAGTCCGGACTTGCGTATAGGGTTGGCACGACCGTGCATGCATTATGGCACGGCCGTGCGAGGTTGGCACGACCGTGCAGCTTATTTGGCACGGCCGTGCGAGGCACATCAGGCTGAACACATGCGCGAAAACCCTCTTTTTATTTAAATTGAGTGGCCCTCGTGAGGCCACGTCACCAAGCCGAGGGAGAGCTCCATTTTCAGCCACTTAAGTGACCAAAGAGTGTTTAACACTCTCATTTTCCATCTTTTGCCATAGAACATAGAGAGAGAAAGGAGAGAGTTTAGAGAGAGGAAGTGGAGACATTGTGAGTTTGAGAGAGAGTCTCGACGATCCGACCACACCATTGCGAAGGTCTCGACGAGAGGAAGCTTTCCTACCGATTAGATTTTCGTTTTCTTCACTTTTTCCGACGAGAGGTAAGCTACTACCCCCTTTTTCTTCTTGTTTTATGTCTCATATGACATATTGGACTTCTAATATGCGAAGTTACCATGCTAGATACGTGTATATGTGATTCTTGCCATAAATGCCATTTTGGACTTGTGAAATATGTTGTTAATCGTTCTATGAGGTTGGAAAACTCGATATTGGGCGATAATGTGTTAGGATTAAAGTGCAAGATCATTTTCGTAACTCGTTGTCATTAGTAACCTAAAATGACTCTAGCGGAGTCGGTTAGGGTTTGATAATTAATGAGACCACGTGTGTGTTTTGTGAGCTCTTTGGATGCTCGAGAGACCCGTTGGGGAATTGGTTACACGATATACGTATAATGGTATTGTGTTGAATTTGATGTTGGAATTATATGGCTATGTGTACTAGAATTATTTGGTGTACATTAGCATGTTATTGTGGTGTCGTTATACTCCCTACTTTGGAGTATAATGCTTTTATTTAATGTTGAGTAAACATCTACTTGAACATTTGGTTGATTAGTTAATGTGTCGAGTAAACATCTACTTGAGCATTGTTTAAGTCCATGGCATATTTGTTGGAGGTGTATTGACGCTCGGTTATTGCGTGAGCCGGGGCTACGTAATAGCCGAAGGCCAATACAGGCCTCGCCCTACCGTTGGCCGCGGTAGGGGTTATAGCGCTAAGTGTTGTACGGAATAAACGCGACCTTGGTAAGCTATACCGTGATTGTTTCTCGGGTCGTTGGGGACCGAGTCTTCACGTCGACGTGGATACGGAAAACGGTTCACTTGGGTTTTGTTATTTGGTTCGATGATCGGGTACGACATCAACGGTTTCTTCATTTGGTATTATTGGTTGGTTGGTTGGAAGTTGGTTTGTCGGAGGTGTACCTCGACGGTATCCTTTATATGTGTTACTTATCGCACCTATGTGAGTTGCATGCTACGTGACTTATGTTATGAGTTACTTGACGTGATGATGATTGGAAATGATTATATTATGCCAACCATGATATATATATGATTCTTATTACTTGTTTGCATTTCGCATGCCATCTTGTTGCATTAGTAGCTTATTGAGTTTTATAACTCACCCCGTCCATTGTTTATTGTTTTCCTTAGATCCCGAGCTGCGAAAACCCTCGTGATCGATCGCCGTCCGGTGTATTCGCGATCATTCTTTTGGTAGTGCTCCTTGAGCCTTGGTATTTTCTTTTGGTGAGGCCGAGGGTACATGTGTTATCTAAACATTGTAAAGTTGGGTAGAAGTCCCGTACATGTTGTTAATTCATATTCTTTTGTAGATGCCGACATGGATGTCGGGCTTTTGTAAACATTACTTACTTTATTATTCCGCGTACTCGATGATATTATATGTTTGGTCCCGAGCCTCTTAGCTCGTGGGTTGTTGGTTATTTATTGGTTATGTTGTGTGTTCATTTCCGGCCATTGCGTGCCGTGACGTATTGTTTTGTTTTAAAATAAACATACACTTGCATTACGGGGTTTTTGCACGAAAAGTGATTTTGAAATTGTGCATTTTGTGTCCGTCTCGCGAACCGAACGAGATACCACATAGGATCTCGGGTCGGGTCGTGACGGTTGGTATCGAGCATAAGTTAGCTCGGCGGGATTGGTATCCTTGGCTTAGGCGGGGTTGGTTGAGTGTGTCGAGTCGTTAACGACGAGTGTTTGTTGCAGTGAACAATTATGGTTGAGACTCGGAATGGAGCGGGTTCTAGTAGGGCCACGGAGGCCGAAAGGGACACCGTCGAACCGGACCGAACCCATCTCCCAACCAAGCTACCGGACGGTCGTCGAGAGTCCTATGCATCGAGAATGAGGCCTTCATGCACACCATGCAAGGTTTTATGCAAACAATGATGGAGATGAACCGACGGACAATGGACATGAATCGGCAAGCTATGGATGGACAAGGCCAAGTAGGTGGACAGAGTAGTGCAACCGACCGGTGGAGTCGGGGAGAATGATCGCAGATTGGAAAGGTTTTGAAGATGAAACCGAGGAGCTTTAATGGTGAGCCGGATCCGGAGAAGGCCGAGAGGTGGATTGAGTCGACAGAGAAAGTTTTCGCGGCATTGGGATGTACGGATGAGGAAAAGATCAAGTTCGCCACATTCAAGCTAGAGGATGCGGCCGAACATTGGTGGAAGGTTTTGGAAGCCGTTGGGTACAAGATCAGACAGTAAGGACGTGGGAGCTCTTTTTGCGGCGGTTCGGAATCGGTTTGTCCGGATGTGATTCAGCGAGGAAGGAAGTGGAATTTCTTGGTTTGGAGCGGGGAGTCTATCGGTAGCTCGGTATTCCTCCAAATTTCGAGTTATCCCGATACACACATTTGCTACCGACGGAAGAGAAGAAAGTCTACCGTTTTGTGAAGGGGTTGAGGACCGAGTACAGCAACTCATACCACTCGAGTTGGCAAGCTACCGGGGCGTGGACAAGGCATACCGAATTGAGCATGACATTGAGGAGCACCGTACGAAGCAAGGAAATACCAGTGGAAGTCAACGGGGAAATGTTAGTGGAGCTCAACAGTCGGGATAGTCGAGATGGAGAAATCGGGGTAACCGTGGGGCGGCAAGAGAGGCAAATAACAACCGCGAGAGGAGGACGGAACCAACGAGACGGAAATCGGGGAACGCGGTGCGGGGCAACGGGCCCGGGGATGACGTGTAATTTTTGCTTGAGGGGTCATACGGAAGAGAGATGTTGGAAGAAGCAAGGGAAGTGTGTCCTTTGTGGTGATGGCACGCACTTTCGGAGGATTGCCCAAGGAATAAAGGGGTCCCACAAGGAGGTGCGCGCCGAATGCGGCGTCAAGAGGGACAACGAGGGTCGTCCTAGAGTCCGGGTCGAGTTTTTGCCCTAGACCAAAATAGGGTGCCCGAAGCCACCAATGTCATAGGAGGTACCTTACTCGTCTCTAGTGTTAAAGCCCGAGTTCTCATAGATCCGGGTCATCGCATTCATACATCGCATCTCATTTTGCCATTTGCATACCATGCACGAGTCTTTACCATATGTGCTTGAGGTGTCTACTCCGATGGGAGAGTGCCAAGTAGCTTCGGATGTTTATCGTAATTGTGATGTGATTGTTGATGACCACCTTTTGCTGCGGATTTGGTTGTTTTACCCATAAGGGATTTTGATGTGATTTTGGGAATGGATTGGTTGCATGCGCACCATGCCGTTGTGGATGTCGTAAGAAGTTTGTTACTTTTGATGTGCCGAATATGTCGTCTTTTGTGTTTGTTGGTGATAAGTGTATGGGTGGAGTTCGTCTTATTTCGGCTTTGAAAGCCCGTAAGTTGTTGCATCGTGGTTGTTCGGGGTATTTGGCTTGTGTGGTGGACAAGTCAAAAAGGGTGGTTATGATGGATGATGTCGCGATCGTGAGGAATTTCCGGATGTCTTTTCGGATGACTATGAGATGCCTCGGATAGAGAATTGGAGTTTTGTATCGAGTTGTTACGGGTACCGCGCCGATATCGAAAGCACCATATCGCATGGCGCCGGCCGAGTTGAAGGAATTAAAGATTCAATTGCAAGAGTTGCTTGATCGGGGTTTTATCAAACCGAGTGTATCGCCTTGGGGTGCACGGTGTTGTTTGTGAGGAAGAAGGATGGTTCGTTGAGGCTATGTATTGACTACGGGAGTTGAATCGAGGTTACAATTAAGAATAAATACCCACTCCCACACATTGATGATTTGTTTGATCGGCTTCGAGGTTCCGTAGTGTACTCCAAGCTTGACCTTAGGAGTGGTTATCACCGGTTGAAGGTTAGAAGGGAGGATGTTCCTAAGACGGCATTCGGGACTAGATACGGGCATTTTGAGTTTGTGGTTATGCCCTTTGGGTTGACTAATGCACCCGCGGTGTTTATGGACTTGATGAATAGGGTGTTCTTGCCGTATCTTGATTGTTTTGTGGTCGTTTTCATCGATGACATCTTGGTGTACTCGAAGTCTCGGGAGGAGCACGAAAAGCACTTGAGGATTGTGTTGGCGGTTTTGAGGAAAGGAAGTTGTATGCTAAGTTTAGCAAGTGTGCCTTGGTTGGAGGAGGTAACATTTTTGGGTCATGTAGTTTCGGGCAAGGGGATTTCGGTTGATCAGACAAAGATCGAGGCGTGGTGAGTTGGAAGAGGCCCGAGACGGTGACGGAGATTCGGAGTTTCTTGGGGTTAGCGGGTTATTATCGGAGGTTTATAGAGGATTTTCTAAGATTGCAACCCCTTTGACGACTTTGACTCGAAGAATAAGCCGTTTGTATGGAATGATAAGTGTGAGGCAAGTTTTCGGGAATTGAAGGAAAAGTTGACTACGGCTCCTATCTTAGCATTGCCGAATGGACATGATGGGTTTGTGATCTATGTGATGCTTGAAGGAAGGTTTGGGTTGTGTTTGATGCGAACGGAAGGGTCATTGCTTATGCTTCACGGAAGTTGACTCGGTATGAACAGAACTACCCGACACACGATCTCGAGTTGGCTGCGATTATTTTTGCTCTTCATAAATGGAAGCATTATTTGTATGGGGCTAAATTTGAGGTATTCACGATCATAAAAGTCTTAAGTATTTATTTTCACAAAAGGAGTTGAATAATCGGCGAAGGTGGATGGAACGGTTGAAGGATCATGATTGTACTATACTTTATCACCGGGAAAGGCCAACGTGGTGGCGGATGCGTGAGTAGGAAAGCGTATGTTTCTTGTTTGATGACTAGGGAATGGAAGATGCTAGAGGACATTCGTGATTGGGGTCCTAGTGAATCTAGCCATGGGGTGATCTTTGCTAACATTCGGGCTACTCCGGTGTTGTTCCAACGGATTAAGGAGACTCAAGAGAGTGATCCGGAGTTGAAGAAGGTGATTGACGAGTTAGGTGGGGGAAAGACCCCGGATTTTGTTATGAATAGTGATGGTATCCTGACGTTTCGGGGTAGAGTTTGTGTACCGGCGATTGAGGAGGTAAAACGACAAGTGTTAGATGAAGCCCATAAGTCTAAATACACAATTCACCCCGGGAGTACCAAAATGTATCGGGATTTGAAGAAGAATTTTGGTGGAATGGAATGAAAAGGAAATCGCCGAGTTTGTGTCGAAGTGTTTGACTTGTCAACGGATTAAGCGGAGCATCGAGGCCAGGGGTTGTTACAACCTTTGGAAATTCCGGAATGGAAATGGGAGAATATTGCAATGGATTTTGTGACAGGGTTACCGAGGACTCGACGGGGTCATGATGCGGTTTGGGTTATTGTCGATAGATTGACTAAGTCGGCCCATTTCCTTCCCATTGCAATTTCGGATTCATTAGAGAAGCTTGCTTCATTATATATTCAGGAGATTGTGAGGTTGCATGGGGTGCCGGTGAGCATTGTGTCGGATAGAGATCCGCGGTTTACTTCTCGGTTTTGGCAGTCACTTCAGAATGCTTTGGGGACAAAGTTGAATTTGAGTACAGCATTTCACCCGCAGCCGATGGACGGTCAGAAGAACGATTCAAATACTTGAGGATATGTTGAGAGCTTGCTCGATGGACTTTAAGGGACTTGGGATTCGCATGTGCCATTGATCGAGTTCGCCTACAATAATAGTTATCGATCGAGTATTGAGATGGCTCCGTATGAGGCACTTTATGGTAGGAAGTGTCGTTCTCCGATTTGTTGGGATGAAGTTGGTGAAGCGAAGTTGTGGGGTCCGGAAATGGTTCATGAATCGGCGGAGAGTGTAAAGATTATTCGGGAAAAATTGAAAACGGCCCAGAGTAGACAAAAGAGTTATGCCGATAATAGACGTAGGGATCTTGAGTTCGAGGTTGGCGATCACGTGTTTTTGAAGGTTTCACCTCGGATTGGGGTTAAGAGGTTTGGAAAGAAAGGAAAATTGGCCCGAGGTTTGTTGGACCGTTTGAGATCTTGGAAAGGATTGGGAAGTTGGCGTATAGACTTGCATTGCCGCCATCGATGTCGGTATTCATGATGTGTTTCACGTGTCGATGTTGAGAAAGTATTTGATGGATGCCTCGCATGTGTTGGAGTACGAGCCGGTGGATTTAACACCCGACCTTTCGTATGTTGAGCAACCGGTACAGATTTTGGATAGGAAGGAACAAGTATTGAGGACAAAGACCATACCCCTCGTGAAAGTGTTGTGGAGGAATCACAATGTCGAGGAGGCCACTTGGGAGACCGAGCAGGAGATGCGTGAGAAGTATCCCGCGTTGTTTGATGGAGTCGGTAAGTAAATTCGCGGACGAATTTATTCTAAGGGGGTGAGGATGTAACGCCCGCCTCATTCGCATCATTTCATCATATACATAATTTCATGCATATTTTCACATATCTCATCTCATCATTTACATCATTTTATCGTGAATAAATACATGAGTTTCGTGTGATATGTTGTTGCTTAAACCTTTTAATTCATCGCGCTTAAGACGCGTTATAAGCGAGGAGTGATCGAGACTAGGAAATGGAGAGAAAACAAACTTATTTGGCTTACAAGCCTTGGCATGACCGTGCAGCCCAGGTGGCACGGCCGTGCGAGGCCTTCCAGTAGGTTAAATTAGAATTTTTAGGTTGGCACGACCGTGCAGCCATGTTGGCACGGCCGTGCGAGAGACTCCAGAAAGTCCAGACTTGCTGTATAGGGTTGGCACGACCGTGCATGCATTATGGCACGGCCGTGCGAGGTTGGCACGACCGTGCAGCTTATTTGGCACGGCCGTGCGAGGCACATCAGGCTGAACACATGCGCGAAAACCCTCTTTTTATTTAAATTGAGTGGCCCTCGTGAGGCCACGTCACCAAGCCGAGGGAGAGCTCCATTTTCAGCCACTTAAGTGACCAAAAGAGTGTTTAACACTCTCATTTTCCATCTTTTTGCCATAGAACATAGAGAGAGAAAGGAGAGAGTTTAGAGAGAGGAAGTGGAGACATTGTGAGTTTGAGAGAGAGTCTCGACGATCCGACCACACCATTGCGAAGGTCTCGACGAGAGGAAGCTTTCCTACCGATTGGATTTTCGTTTTCTTCACTTTTTCCGACGAGAGGTAAGCTACTACCCCCTTTTTCTTCTTGTTTTATGTCTCATATGACATATTGGACTTCTAATATGCGAAGTTACCATGCTAGATACGTGTATATGTGATTCTTGCCATAAATGCCATTTTTGGACTTGTGAAATATGTTGTTAATCGTTCTATGAGGTTGGAAAACTCGATATTGGGCGATAATGTGTTAGGATTAAAGTGCAAGATCATTTTCGTAACCCGTTGTCATTAGTAACCTAAAATGACTCTAGCGGAGTCGGTTAGGGTTTGATAATTAATGAGACCACGTGTGTGTTTTGTGAGCTCTTTGGATGCTCGAGAGACCCGTTGGGGAATTGGTTACACGATATACGTATAATGGTATTGTGTTGAATTTGATGTTGGAATTATATGGCTATGTGTACTAGAATTATTTGGTGTACATTAGCATGTTATTGTGGTGTCGTTATACTCCCTACTTTGGAGTATAATGCTTTTATTTAATGTTGAGTAAACATCTACTTGAACATTTGGTTGATTAGTTAATGTGTCGAGTAAACATCTACTTGAGCATTGTTTAAGTCCATGGCATATTTGTTGGAGGTGTATTGGCTCGGTTATTGCGTGAGCCGGGGCTACGTAATAGCCGAAGGCCAATACTGGGCCTCGCCCTACCGTTGGCCGCGGTAGGGGTTATAGCGCTAAGTGTTGTACGGAATAAACGCGACCTTGGTATGCTATACCGTGATTGTTTCTCGGGTCGTTGGGGACCGAGTCTTCACGTCGACGTGGATACGGAAAACGGTTCACTTGGGTTTTGTTATTTGGTTCGATGATCGGGTACGACATCAACGGTTTCTTCATTTGGTATTATTGGTTGGTTGGTTGGAAGTTGGTTTGTCGGAGGTGTACCTCGACGATATCCTTTTATATGTGTTACTTATCGCACCTATGTGAGTTGCATGCTACGTGACTTATGTTATGAGTTACTTGACGTGATGATGATTGGAAATGATTATATTACGCCAACCATGATATATATATGATTCTTATTACTGTTTGCATTTCGCATGCCATCTTGTTGCATTAGTAGCTTATTGAGTTTTATAACTCACCCCGTCCATTGTTTATTGTTTTCCTTAGATCCCGAGCTGCGAGAAACCCTCGTGATCGATCGCCGTCCGGTGTATTCGCGATCATTCTTTTGGTAGTGCTCCTTGAGCCTTGGTATTTTCTTTTGGTGAGGCCGAGGGTACATGTGTTATCTAAACAGTGTAAAGTTGGGTAGAAGTCCCGTACATGTTGTTAATTCCTATTCTTTTGTGGATGCTGACATGGATGTCAGGCTTTTGTAAACATTACTTACTTTATTATTCCGCGTACTCTGATGATATTATATGTTTGGTCCCGAGCCTCTTAGCTCGCGGGTTGTTGGTTATTTATTGGTTATGTTGTGTGTTCATTTCCGGCCTTTGCGTGCCGTGACGTATTGTTTTGTTTTTAAAATAAACATACACTTGCATTACAGGGTTTTTGCACGAAAAGTGATTTTGAAATGGTGCATTTTGTGTCCCGTCTCGCGAACCGAACGAGATACCACATAGGATCTCGGGTCGGGTCGTGACAGAAAGGCGTGGAGGAGAGAGGAGATACAACCAACATCAAGATAAAGGTATAAACAATATTAAGATAAAGGTTCCTCCTTTCTAAGACAAGGCGGATCCCAATGCTTACTTGGAGTGGATGAGGAAGGTAGAGGTACTCTTTTGGTACATTAATTATATATACGAAAGCTCAAAAGGTAAAGCTTGCTTCCTTGGAGTTTACTGATTATACTGGCATTTGGTGGGAGCAACTCGTGGGTTCTAGAAGGAGAATTGGTGATAAACCTGTAGCAACATGGGATGAAATAAACATAATTATTCATATAAGATTTTTCCCAAACTACTACTATCGTGATGTGCTGAGGAAACTTCAAACCTTGTCCCAAGGTAATAAGTCGGTGGAAAAGTACTATAAAGAGTTAAAGATGGCTCTTATTCGAGCTAGTATTGAGGAAGATGATGAGACCATCATGGCTAGATTCATTAGTGGATTATATAAGGAGATTGCAAATGTGGTGGAATTGAGGCAGTATGCCGATGTGGAGGAGGTAATGCATGCCGCCATCAAGGTGAAGAGGCATCTTAAAAGGAGAGGTACTTTTAATCGTGTGGTTAATTCTTCTTCATTTCATTCTTCTTCTTATCAATCACCTAGGAGACCCAAAGGGGATAGAAATAAGAGCCCTAGTGTTGATCCTACTAAATCTTATGGGGAAAATTCAAGGAGTAGTGAGGTTGACAAGGGAAAGGGTGTAGAATCCAATACCCATAAGTTAAGAGATATTGTTTGTTTTAGGTGCAATGGGAGGAGTCATGTAGCATCTCAATGTCCTAACAAGAGAGTGGTCTTTATTCATAATGGGGATTATGTTTCGGTGGATGATAAGAAAAATGAAGTTGAAGTAAATGTTGAGGAGCATGATAGTTAGATTCAAGAGGCCGATACAGTAGAGGGCCTTGTTGTGAAGAAAGTGTTTTTTTTTTTTTTGTCTGAAGAAAGTGTTGAATATACAAGTAAAAGAACAATTTGACCGACAACGAGAATATTTATTTCATTCACATTGCAACATCAAAGGGAAGGGATGTGATTTGATTATTGATATTAGGAGTTGTAGGAATGTGGTGAGTACAAAGGTGATAGAGAAGTTGGAAATTCTGGTAATAAGACATCCTCAACCTTACAAATTGCAATGGCTTATGGGGAATTAAAGGTAACCAAACAAGCTTTGATATCTTTCTCTTTTTGGATGTATAAGGATGAAGTGATGTTTGATGTGGTCTCTATACAAGTGGGACATGAGCTCTTGGGTAGGCCTTGTCAATATGATAGGTATGTGATACATGATTTGTTTCTTAACCACTACACTCTAAGGAAAAGTGGTAAAACAATTACTATTGTTTCTTTAACACTTCAGCAAGTGTATGAGTTTAAAGTACAAAAGAATAAAGAGCATGAGGTTAGTGAGAATGAGAGGAAGAATAAAGAGAGTGATGAGAAAGAATTGAGAGAAAACCCGAATGGAGAGGAAAGAATGAGGTAAAGAGGTAAAAACATGAGAGATTAAGGAAGGAAAAGAAATAGTTGAAAAGCCATTTGGCAAGGATAGGGTGAAACCAATATATTATACCAACCCAAGTGAGTTTAAGAGGGAGTTGGGGAAGAATCATAGTTAGATAGTTCTTTTCTCCAAGGAGAACTCTTTTTATACTAACATGTTCCCCTAAATTTTTCTTCCATGTGTTGTTCCTTCTCTATAAGTTTTCGTTATTATGTTCCTCGCAAGAAGATTGTAAGGTTCAAGTGGGGATATGATCCGAGTAATGTGATTGTTATAGTCTCATACACTTTCTCACATGTTTGTCTTACCTTCTTCTTTAGGTATTATGTTATTGGGTTTTGGGGAAATTTAAGATTTACATCTTGTTGATTCCCCTAGCTTTAGGGGGGAACTTGGAAACTATGGGGAATTTGGATGTGTTAAGTTTCCTAAACATGTGGGGGATTCATTTTTGAATGCCAATGTTCCATTACCTCGTATGCCTAGGATATTGTCTCCTTTTATGATGGACTTGTTTTATGTTAATGACTTTGATCTTCTTTCTTTGCGTAGTTTTGTTGAATTAATTTCTCTTATAGACTAAAGGATTATTGTGGGGCATGTGATTGATAATGTCTTCAAGCTGGACTTGATTGGTAAGGTTAATGTTAGTGCATATTTTTCTATTGTTGATTTGCATCCTTTTGATGTAGGTGATTCAAGGACGAATCTTTTCGAAATTTGTTAGGACCTTGTATTTTTAGGTTTTGATGATTGCAAAACTAGATTAGTGAAATTTCCAAAAAACTATTGTGATATCTTTAAAAAGAGTTTTGTTAAACAGAAAGACTAAAACAGTTAGCTTTTAACTGTTTAACAGAGAAAAAATGATCAAAGAAACTCCACAAAAGGAAATCAAAGGAGTTAGCTATTTCATTACATCTGAAAAAATTAAGAACATGAAACGCTATCTATAAATAGCTATGATAGAAGCATTGCAAAAAAAAAAAAAAAAAAAAGTAAGAGCAACAAACAACTATGAACTAACAGCTATGAGCAACAAATAGCAATGAGTCTTCAAGCCACGTCAACACAAATAAGCTCACTCAATCATTGAAAGGATTGTTAATGCTATAAATCCAAAAGGAACAAATACAACTAATGACTAAGCAAATGGACTATGAGAAGCTATATTAGGAAAACTTGGATCTTGTATAAAAAAACTAGGCTTAAATACCAATTTGGGCATTCTACTTTCGCACAAAATTCATTAAGCTCACTTTACTATTTTATTTCACATTTTAATCACTCTACTTGGACTTTTTCAATCAATAAGCTCATTGATTGAGTGAGCTTATTGATTCTTCTGACCAAGTAGAGTGATTAAAGTGTGAAAAAAGAAAGTACAGTGACCTTAATGAATTTTGGGTGAAAGTAGAGTAACCAAATTAGTATTTAAGCCAAAAAACTACATTAAGCTGTTCTTATGTCTTGTTATCATTTCAGTTTCGATATTACTTCATTAGTGGAAGTATGTCGAATTTCAAATTTTATTTCTTTGTGTAACTTGTGGAGATCGTGGGTGTTTCTAAATATCAAGTGTTTGTTAGCATTAAATCTTGAAGATACTTGCAATGATCATTGTATTTTGGGGATTGCTTGAGTGGTCATGCTTTATTTAGAAATGTAGTTCCAAGTCAAGCTTTACTATTGCATTTTTGAAGGCACGCCTATAAAAGTCCCCTCCCTCCCTCTCTCTCTCTCTCACACACACACACACACACTCACACACACACTCTATGCTCTTTGTATGTCTTTGCCCGATTAAAAATTGTTGAATTTGGCAGTGTTGGGCTATCAATTGATGTTTGTATCATTACATTATCCACACGCACACACACACACACACACACACACACACTCTATGCTCTTTGTATGTCTTTGGCCGACTTCAAACAGTTGAATTTTCCAGAGCTGGGCTATAAATTGGTGTTTACATCATTCCATTTTTCCATTCTTAAAAACTCTTCTTTATTCATAAAGCGGTTGTAGGAAATTGTGTCTTTTAGCCTTTGTTCTGTTTCATGTACCCACATTCCGTTTGTAAAAATACCATAAAAAGCTGCTATCTTCACAACTGTAGACGAGTTCAGTTTGACGAGCTTCTTCTTTTTATGATTGCCAATATTATCCACCGTAGACTTCATGAGCCAAAGCTATTGATCATTTTACATGTTTGCAATGTGCTCATTGATAAGTGAGTATTATACTCATTTATTGGGTATTATTCGAGCTTAAATTTTGCTAATTCTTGAGGTTTTTTTAATCTAATGTTGGGTTTTAGTGTTATTTTATAGTTCTAGGGATTCAGGTGATAAACAATTGAATTTGGAGGACATTCAAGCAAATTTGGAAGTCAAGGGAATTTTGGTGCAAAATCTAGAAACTTGAAGGCAATTCCTAAAATTGTTCAATCATGTTAGGTTAGCCGCAAAAATTAGAGCATAAGGCGTGCGCCTCTTTGGCGTGCGGCACTTTTGGGCCCCTTTTTGTTGCTTTAATATATTGTACCCATTTTTCCTTGATTGTTGTACACTAGTAGGGTATAAGGCTAGGTTAAGGAGTTCCTAACAGTTTTTATAGCCTTCAATAGAGAATTGAACAAGAGCAACAACAAAGAACAAAGATTTAATTGTCGGATTCAAGCATTAATTTATTGACTTTATTAATTGTTATCTTCTTCTTCTTATGATTGATTTTATGAATCTCTTGATTATGTCTATGGGTTTTGTTTATTTTATAATGAACTAAACTCATCAAGCTAGGGCAAAGTATAGCCAATTCATAAAAGAGTAATATTGATTGGACTAGGGTATAGATTGATTCGACCGAGGGGAGATTTCATGTGATGGACCATAGGAATTTTTCCCGTGGATCTAAATTCATGCTAGAGATAGATGAGTTGATACACAAAATTAACTATAGACCACCATATCGACAGCTAAGTGAATTTCATAAATCCTAATGCAATGTTTTCTACCTAAATCTACCTAGAGATACGTAGGTTGTTTGAAAATAATAGGATTGATATTGCTCGAGAGATAATATTGATTAATTTAGGAGATTCCGTTGTTGCAAAATAACAACTGGTCGAAACCTGAAGTCGTTGATTAATTACTCTCAAGTGAATTGGTGAACCGAGCCATAACGTTTTTCTCTTATGGAATTCCATAAACTGTTATTTACTTGCCTTTCTTAATTTAATTAATTTAGATTAATTCCCAAACAAATTCAATCGTCCTCTTAATTAAAGTGAAAAATATCAATTTTGATCTTGTTCCAGTCCCTTTGGTTAGATAAACCATAAATTCTTACATTGCATTACTTGAGATTAGTGCACTTGCTGATAATACAAAAGATCCACCGGATCTCTCTCCAACTTAGAATAGGACTCTTGATTCATGTATATATACCTCTTATTATTATCAATAAACAATTGAGACTTCTTCACATATTTCCTACTCTTATATGGTATCAAGAGCACCGATTTATTTTTTTTTCTTCTCTCCTTTAGCTGCTGCAACGATCTATTTTTTTCTTCTTCTTCTCTCCTTTAGCTGCTGCAGCCGCCGCCTCTCATGGCCTCCACCGACCTCACCCTTGTCCCCAACTCTGCTGAGCCAGCCCGCCCTCTTATTGCCGTCTCTCTCACCCATGTCCTCAAACTCACCAACACCAACTACATAGCCTGGAAACTTCAAATCGAAGCCACCCTCATCGGCCTCGATCTTCACACCTTCATCAGCAGCGACCATCCCATATCGCCTGCAACCATAATCCCCGCCCCACCCAACGCTGCCGCCCTCACTGCCGCAACCGACAACCCACCAGCTCCTCCTCCGCCTCCACAGCCCGTGCCCAATCCCTCTTACACAACCTGGTTTCGCCAAGACAAACTCCTTCTTGGTGCTTTGGCCGGCTCCCTATCACCCTCTCTTGTCCCCCTAATCTCTCTTTGTCCCACCACCCTTGCCGCATGGAACACCCTAGCCAAAACCTTTGCCAATCCTTCCAAAGGCCACATTAAACAGATCAAAGACCACCTTCGTAATATTACGAAGGGTACCCGATCCATAACCGAATACATGCAAGACATCCAAACCTGTGCCGCCCAATTAACCTCACTTGGCCGTCCTATTGACCCCGACGACCTCATTGACAAAATCCTCGACCAACTCAATGACCCCGACTACGACGGTGTAATTTCGCTGTCCGAATCACGAAAACCGATCACGTTTGATGAGCTTCACGAAAAGCTAATCAATCGTGAGTTAACTCTCAAAAACAAACCAAAACCCACACCCACTTTTCCGGCGGTTGTCAACTATACCACCAAACATCAGCCTCGCCCATCCGGCAACCAACTAACTCCCTCTCCCACCTTCAACCCTCGCACCAACTCCTCCTCTCCGTCCTACAAAGGCCGCTGCCAATGGTGCCGCCGTGATGGTCACTTTCTCTCCCAATGCCATGCCTTTCGTCAAGTCTATCCCAATGCCCAATTCCCCACTCCCCCTCCCAACCGCACCAACACTGGTCGCCCACCCCAACCCCGCCAGCCCAGCTCACACCGCCACTACCACCCAGCATCCGTCGCCATGGCTCTTCGACAGTGGCGCCACTCACCATGTAACCAATGATCTCAATAACTTGGCTCTTCACTCACCGTATGATGGCACTGACGAACTTCTTATTGGTGATGGATCCGGCCTCCCTATCACTCACACTGGTTCTACCTCTCTTCTCACTCCCTCCTCTACTTTTTCTCTTAATCATGTCCTTTGTGCTCCCTCTGTGTCTCGTAATATTCTGTCTGTTTCTAAATTTTGTCTTGATAATAACTGTTCTGTCACCTTCTCACCGACCTCTTTTCTTGTGAAGGATCTTCGCACGGGAGCCACTCTTCTGGAAGGCCGTTCTAGTTCGGGCATCTATGAATGGACTCCTCCCTCTCCCGCTGCTCATTCTGTCTCCATCTCCGCTGTTTCGACATGGCATCATCGTTTAGGCCATCCGTCTCAGCCTATTTTGCGTCATCTTAGCAGTAGTTTCAATTTACAAATTCCTAGTTATTCTGATTTTCATTGTAATTCATGTGCCTGCAATAAAAGCCATAAATTACCATTCTCTGAGAATTCTATTCGATCTGGTGGTCCTCTTGATGTCTTATACAGTGATGTGTGGTCGTCTCCTGTTACCTCTTATGATGGTTTTAAATACTATATCATATTTGTTGATCATTTTTCAAAATATATTTGGCTTTACCCGTTAAAACACAAGAATGATGCCACCTCCGTCTTCTCTGAATTCAAATCTCGAGTCGAAAAATTCTTCAACCGCTCCATCATCACCATCTTTAGTGATAATGGTGGCGAATATATTGGGCTTCGCCCTCTTCTCATTTCCCATGGCATCACTCATCTTACCTCTCCTCCCCACACACCAGAACACAATGGGTACTCTGAGCGGCGCCATCGCCACATTGTCGAAACTGGCCTCTCCCTTCTTTCTCATTCTCATATGTCCCTCACCTACTGGCCTCTCGTCTTTGTCACCGCTAGCTATCTTATCAACCGCATGCCCACCCCCACCCCCACCCTCAACCTGCAATCTCCCCACCTCATCCTTCTCGGCCAACCCCCTAACTACCAAAAACTCCGCAGCTTTGGTTGTCTATGCTACCCGTGGCTTCGTCCCTACACCAAACACAAACTCGAACCTCGTTCCTCTCCTTGTGTGTTTGTTGGTTACTCTCCCACCCAAAGCGCCTATTATTGCCTCGAACCCAAAACTAACAAAATATATGTTTCTCGACATGTCAAGTTTGTCGAGTCTGTTTTTCCTTTTTCGACCACCATCTCCGCTCCCTCTCCTTCTTCTCCCCTCACAGAATGGTGTTCCTCCTCTCTTCCTGTCCTTCTTTCTCCTCCGGCCTCAAACTCCTCCCCAAACCCCTCTCCTCCCCTATGCTCTTCCCCTGCTGCCCTACCAAATGAACCTACCACCCCCACCTCGGCTGCGATGGCTACTCCACCCATCTCATCTTCTGTTCCCTTACCCTCACCATCTACAACCTCACCCGACCCTCCTCCCACCCACCGCCCTATTACCAGGCTTCAAAATAACATTACCAAACCCATCAACAAACTTAACCTTCATGTCTCCCTTCCCCACTCCGCTACTGAACCCACCACTGTTGCCCAAGCACTTAAACTTCCCGTCTGGCGTGCAGCCATGCAAACTGAGTTCGATGCTCTCACCCGTAATCATACATGGGACCTTGTCCCACCGCACCCATCTCACAACCTGGTCGGTTGCAAATGGATCTTTCGCACCAAATACAAACCTGATGGCTCTGTCGATCGCCACAAAGCTCGCCTTGTTGCGAAAGGGTTTCATCAATGCCCAGGCTTAGACTATTCTGAAACATTCAGTCCGGTTATCAAGCCCGCCACCATTCGCACTGTCTTATCTTTAGCTATTACAAACGGCTGGCCACTTCGTCAGGTCGACATCAACAATGCTTTTCTTCAAGGCTCTCTTACTGACGATGTCTTTATGGCTCAACCGCCTGGGTTTGTCAGCTCCACTCACCCCACTCACGTCTGTAAGCTTCGACAGGCCATTTATGGCTTAAAACAGGCTCCTCGTGCGTGGTACACTGAACTCCGGACCTATCTTCTGTCTGTTGGTTTTCACAACTGTGTTTCAGACTCTTCTCTGTTTACTCTACGACACTCTCATGACTGCATTTTCCTGCTGGTGTATGTCGATGATATTGTTATCACAGGTTCTAACTTTTCCCTTGTTGATAACTTCATCTCCTCCTTTGCTTCACGATTCTCCCTCAAAGACCTTGGCTCTTTGTCCTACTTTCTTGGTGTTGAAGTCATCCCTCACCCTTGCGGTCTTTTTCTGAGTCAACATAAGTACATCGTTGATTTACTCACTCGCTCCAACATGCTTGATGCCAACCCAGTTCCCACCCCCATGGTCCCGCACCCTGTCCTCACTACCCAGTCCGGCTCTCCTCTTCAGGATCCCTCAGACTACCGAGCCATTGTTGGCTCTCTCCAATACTTGTCTCTTACTCGTTATGATCTTTCCTTTGCAGTTAATCGCCTCTCTCAATATCTTCATGCACCTACAGATCTCCATTTGAAAGCTTTAAAACGGGTTCTTCGTTACTTGGTTGGCACTAGTTCTCATGGTCTCTTGCTTCACCGTGACTCTCCTGCTTCTCTGCATGCCTTCACTGATGCTGATTGGGCAGGCGACTCTGATAACTACATCTCGACCACCGGCTATGTTGTGTACCTTGGTCGCAATCCCATCTCCTGGAGTTCTCGCAAGCAACGCACACTCGCTCGTTCATCTACTGAGGCTGAGTATCGTGCATTGGCTGCCACTGCAGCCGAGGTACTTTGGCTACAAAACTTGCTCCGTGAGCTTGCTGTCCATACTTCGAGCCCACCTGCTCTCTATTGTGACAACTTGGGGGCGACCTATGTTGCTGCAAACCCCAAGTTCCACTCCAAGATGAAGCACCTTGCTCTCGACTATCACTTTGTACGTGAACATGTTCAAGCACAGCTGCTGCGCGTCTCTCACATCTCTGGGTCAGATCAATTGGCGGACGCACTGACTAAAGCTCTCCCTCGTGCCCGTTTTCTTGAGTTACTGTCCAAGATTGGACTTTCTACACGGTCGTCCATCTTGCGGGGGCATGATAATACAAAAGATCCACCGGATCTCTCTCCAACTTAGAATAGGACTCTTATATTCTTTCCTTCTTTACTTTGTTTATATTTAGACATTATTCAATTGTAATTACATACTTAGAATAGGACTCTTGATTCATGTATATATACCTCTTATTATTATCAATAAACAATTGAGACTTCTTCACATATTTCCTACTCTTATACTTGCTAATAGTAGGTTTACACCTTATCAAGTTTTTGGCGCCATTGCCGGGGACAAGTCTACAATTTTAAATTAGTTATTTTAGCTTTAATTTAGATTTTATTTTATTGCAATTTCATTCTTGGTTTTATGCTTCGTTGCTCGTCTATGCTCTTTTCAGATATATCTAGTGTATGCCCAACACTAGATCAACCAGTAAGGAACTCGAAGTGTTTAATTCAGAAATTGAAAGGACTCTTCGTGCCATTCGAAAGAATCAAAAAGCAAGCATGGCTAAAAACAATGCAAAAGTAGCACAAGAAGCTGCTAGAACTCCGATGGACTATGCAACTCCCAAGAAGGAAGGCAATGGACCATGTATTGCTAAGCCTGCTATCACAATAGCTTTTGAGATCAAATCTTCCACCATTTAAATGATCCAAATTTTTTTCTAGTTTTACGGGTTACCAAAGGAAGACCCGAATGATCATCTCGACAATTTCCTAGAGATTTGCGACACGTTTAAGTTTAATGGTGCAATTGATGAAGCCATTAGACTTAGACTATTTCCTTTGTCACTGAGGGATGAAGCAAAGACTTGGTTAAAATCTTTGCAGCCGGGGTCGATAACTACTTGGGATGATCTTGCACATAAATTCTTAACAAAATACTTCCCACCATCGAAGACTGTTAAGATGAGGAATGACATCTCAAGCTTCACTCAGTTAAACGGCGAGTCACTTTATGAAGCTTGGGAAAGGTACAAGGAACTCTTGAGGATGTGCGCACACCATGGTCTCCTACTTTGGATGCAACTCTCTACTTTCTATAATGGCACGACCATGAACTGTCGTTGCATGATTGATGCTGCAACAGAGGGAACATTCATGAAGAAGACACCAGAAGAGAGTTTTGAGCTCCTTGAAGAACTTTCGACAAATGGGTATCATTGTAACTTTGAATGGACTCAAACAAAGAAGGTAGCATGTATTCATGAGATAGACAATTTGGCATTCCTAGCAGGCAAAATAAAAACCTTAAGCTCAAAGATTAATAACGTTGGGGCAACTGTAATGTCAGTAAAGACCTTAGTTTGTGATTTGTATGAAGCACATGGACATTCGAGTGTGGACTGCCAAGTGGGGAATCAATTTGCAAGACCCACCGAGGAGGCGGACATCATTAGAAACTTTCAAAAACGAAAAAAATCCCTATTCCGAAAAGTATAATCCCGGTTGGAAGAATTATAGGTTCGCTTTCCTAAGGAGAGCTCAGAAATAGGCTAGAGGGCGGTGAATAGCCTATTTATCACACTTTTAACATTCTTTCGAAACTTCAAGTTGTGATATCTCTAAGGACGATACTGACTGATGAGTATGGGTAATTGATGTAGATTAATCAGTTAGTGTGTAAGTCTGCTAATGTAATTAGCAGACTGATGGAAAGCATTCAACTGAATCAGATAAGCATACAGACTCATCAGTATGGACAACAGAAGTTTATTTATTAGTTGATTGATCAGTTAGCTGATGGGATCAAATAATTGAATGACTAATAATAGATAGAAAACATAAAGAGGTTTAGTCACTCTATACTTGCAGATGCTCTTAAAGATTAATAAGACAGTTTTCTACAAGATAGAAATGCATGTATGTTTAGTTCATTTGTAGAAGTAATTTAATCAAAGTAATATGGTAGGCAATAAAATATAAAGCTGCAGTATACAAGATTGAATTCAGCAGTTGACTGACTAAAGATTAGTCGCTGCATAAGATACTTCATTAAAAGAATTCAATCAAGTCATACTTGTTGTTTAACTGACTTGCTTAAGTACATATTACAAAAAGTAAATTATAACACTTAAGAAAAACATACAAGCAGACTAATCCTATTGGGAGGCAAATGGTGATATTGAGATATCGTCATTTACTATTTCACTTTACCAGTATTGGGAATATCAAGAGACTTAAATATCATTTGAGCTCTTGATGGTCCAGAAATTATGGTCAGTGAGATGAGTAAGACTATTAAAAGTGATGCTTAAACTTAGAAAGTTTGAACATCTTTTTTGGGTATATCCCGACTCATATGAGGTTGTGTGATCAAATTCACACCAACCATTACAATATTTAGTAAGGGTGTATGTGGATAAGAATTTGAGTGAAGACCTAGACTCTAGACTAGACGCTAACATATTAGATCTCTTTGGACAATCCTTTCCTTCCTCTCTCTTTCTTCTCTACATACAGTACTTGGTGAGTGAAGTCTTCATCCTCAAGTCTTTTAAGAGACTGATGAAGATGAGCTTCAAGGGCAATCGGTAGATGACTGATTGAGAATGCTTGAATAAACTCTAACTTCACAAGTGTAATGCTCTTGCACACCACTGTATCTCTTTCTATTTCCACAAACACTTGTTCTTAGTGTATTTTTCACACGTTGATTACTCCACTTTAATCCAAGCTTTTTCCATACTTTGCTTGAGCAGTGCCTGGGGTATTTATAGGGAGAAAGATGTGGGTAGTTGTTGAGAGATGTTTTAATTCGACCGTTGGATTTTCTCTTGAAGTGGTTGAATTTAAAATCTCAAAGACTGAGTCCAGGATTTAGGGCTTTTGAAGGAGATAGTGCTTCTAGAAGACTTTAGGTCTCTGAAAAGCATTATGGTGTTGTCACATCGCAAAGTACTTTTCTGGCAGGGGCCACATGAAGAACAATACTTTGTGAACAAGTTGGTATTGAAGATATATTTTAAGAGGATCTAAAAATATATTCTTTTTTGTCCATTGTGCCTTGATCGCTGATATGAGTCCCGAGACATTGGTTGGGCATCAATTACGGAGAGTTGGTTGAGAGCTTTGTCTTGGACATCAGTCGGTGACGCTGCTCCTTTGAAATTCTTCAGCTTCAGCTTCTTTTATCAGTTTGATGCTTAATGTCCTAATAAGATCCATAGCAGTCTTGAGTCTTTGGTAACCACTCTGTTTGTTTATCCGTCATGATGAGTTGGGATGGTCTAAGGCTGAATAACGCTAAGCCATAATACTTGACTAAAACTATTGAAAGGTCGGCAACCTTCTTTCTGCCTCTCCTACTTCTGGCGCTATACTTTGGCTCCTTCTCGGAACAACTATTCGAAAAGATTTTTACTAAATATGCAGCAAGCAGGCTACTAATCAAATCTAAACAAGTTATCTTAAACTTAGATAGGTGATGGTTACAAGAAAATTTTTAGTAATTAAGGAATATTCACTTAGAGGTCTTATGATAAGTGAATAGGTGAATATTCCCAACAAGAATCACCCTAATTTTTCTTGTGGGGTAATCAAAACACTTAAGTACCACAAGGTTTTCAGTAGCAGAATCAAGTTCCCAATCCACCTCAAGAGAAGAAATCAAATTTGGAAGATATCCTCGCGAAGTTCATGAGCGCTACTGATGTTAGGTTTTAAAACTAAGAGGCCTCAAGTAACAACTTAGCGGTACAAGTGGGTGAGTTGGCAAATACGTTGCACGGAAGGAGTCCATGCAATCTACCTAGTGATACAAAAAAGAACGCCAATGCACATGTTTATGCTGTTAGTTTGAGAAACATAAGGGAAGGAAGAGGAAACATTGTCGGTGAAAACATCCCCCCACCATATAAATTAACTCCTCTATTCCCTCTTGACTTGAAAAAGCAGAAGTTAGACACGCGATTTGGGAAGCTCTTAGACGTGTTCAAGAAGCTACACATCAATATCCCATTTGAGGATGCTCTTCTTTAGATGCCAAGCTGTGCAAAGTTCTTGAAGGACATTCTGTCCAACAAGAGGAAGCTTGAGGAGCATGAGACAGTAGCTCGAATGCTCTATGTGATTTAGGTGCTAGTATACATTTGATGCCTTTATCAGTATTTTAAAATTTTGGTATTGTGGAACCAAAGCCTACTACAGTATCTCTTTAATTAGCCGACAGGTCTATCACTTATCCTAGGGGTTTTATAGAGGATGTATTGGTAAAGGTAGATAAATTTATCTTTTTTTGCTAATTTTCTTGTGTTGAATACGGAAGAGGATATTTGTGTTCCTCTTATTTTGGCAAGGCCATTTTTAGCCACTTTTAGGACTTTAATTAATGTCCAATCAAGAGAATTAATTCTCCGGGTCGGAGAAGAGAAAGTGGTTTTTAATGTCCTTAAGACCCATAAAAATGTGGGTAGTGGTGATTCTTGCTTTCGAATAGAAACATTGGATGTTGGTAAAACATATATTTTTGATCCTCCTATTCTTAAGTGCTTTTAGAAAAACAACTTCCAAGATCCATTAGAAGCATGCATAGACAATCCAGCATACAAGGATGAAACTCATGATTTTTGGGTCTTGAAAGAGGTAACCCTTAAAGAAGAGCCGAGAAGAGTGCAAGAGCCTAGATTGAAGCCACAAAGATATGTAATACTCTATCAAGGAAAGAAGGTTTTAAGCTGTGATCATAATTTGGATCCTACAAGTGATGGGGTATCCATGGAAGCCCTAAGATTCGAGAGGCCAAGGGCAAAACAGTGTTGCATTCAAGGTTGTGTTCTGCCAGTTAATCGAGTTCTCTTGAATGATCCTCCTTAATTAGGAAAGGAGGAAAAGAGTCAAGCTAACGACTATAACTTAGAACTACATTCTCCCTTATTAATGTTTATTTTTATTTTATTTGATTTGTTAAGATAGATCTCGCCCACTCGTTCTTTGTCATTATCAGTACACATTGAGCTTTGAGAACGAAGCATGATTTAAGTTTGGGGGTGCACGGGGTGCATTTTTAGTGTTGTATTTATACGCTCGAATCAATTTTAGTGTCACCTTTCTTAGGTCTCTCTTAATTTGTGGATTTCTATAAGAGTATTAATAGTGTCACCCTCGCAATAAGATTTTCATTTTTATGTATTTTTATCTTTTCTAATGCTTAATGTAGTGTTTAGTGTTGTTGTTGTAGATTGTTGGTTGCAGGTAGTCAGCAATGGTTGATAACGTTAAGGTTCAAGGTTGAGTGGAACAAAAATGTAAAAGTCTAAGTCAAACAGGGGCTCAAGTGCAAATTATGGAGCAGTCGCGCCAAGGTTAATGAAGTGCTCGCGGAAAATACAGGTCGTACAAGAAAAATAAGAGCGTCCGCGGGAGAATCTTAGCCTTCATTGAAATTTGGCACTCTCGCCCAAATGTTATCCACGCGGTCGCGTGGAGAAAATAAAAAACTAAAATCCTAAATCAGTTTCTTCTTCGCCAAACTCATAGAACGCACCCTCTCTCTCTTTCTCTCAAGATCCAAAATAGCAATATGCCCTAGCCAACCGTCGTCCTTTCTCCGGTCATCGTCCTCTCCAGCGCCGGCGTTTCCGCCGTTCAACCACTTGCACTGCCGCTATCTCAAACATCAACAATCACCTCTAGAAAACCCCCCCACCCCTGCTCTTATAGTAAATTGCCACAGCAGTAACACCCCACGAGCTCCATCCTCGCAATATTCGCCACCCACCTCACGCACGCCGCACATTAAAACACTAGTAGCAGCAGTCCCTCGCCGTAGTCAATTTCGGTCAGCAGCGAGCTCCCTTCATCAGTGCCGGCACCAACCCTAAGCCGTAAAAACACCCCCATCGAATAAGTCCAGCCATCTATATCCTCCGCGACAGTCAATTTCAAGCTAGGGTTTCCGAATTTGAGTGCCCGCAACCTCGATCTCAGATCGCCAGCGCTACTATTTCTGATCGTCAACTTTGCCAACTCTGGCCGTCTTTCCTCTACACCTGTGCTCTCTCTCTCTCTCCACCACACATTCACGAATGCTCAGCCTAAAGCTCCACATTGGAAACTTTTCCTTCACAATTTCAAGTAAGATCTTTCTAAGTCTTGGTTTAAATGTTGAGATTATTGGAAATTATTCTCATTTGTTTCTTACAATAATCAATGGAGTAATTAATAGGATTAATATTGAAGGGATCCTCCCAAATATGCATAATACGTGTCCTCCACGTTAGCCTCAGGTGGGCCCATAGATCCACGTCGGCAGTAGAGGTTTGGATCCCCAGGGCGAGGTTGTCGGTTAAGCCAGACCTCGGCTACCAATATTGGTGTAGCCAATGATCATATTAATGATTTTAGTAACGATGTTAATATCATGGAGGAGAGAGAATCAAGCTCATCAGCAAGTGACCAGAGACAGCTGAAAAGGTCGAAGCCAAAGTCATCTAGAGTTGGAGGAGATCAAAAACTATTTTCATCTTCTAATAACCAAAGCTGCTAAGGAACTAAGGGTTGGGGTCACTGTGCTAAAGAAGAGGTGCAGAGAGCTTAACATAGCCCGTTGACATCATAGGAAGATCAAGAGCTTGAAGTTCCTCATCCACAATGTCAAGGTCCTAAGGCCGAGGTCATCGGTTGAGCTCGACCTCGGCGTGATCCAACGCTCAAGTCGTCTACGAGGTCGACTCCAAGGCGAGCTATGCGCGACCTCGGGGAGGTCGGTCCCAGAGCATTAAATACTTACTGACTGTCAGTACCTAACCTAGCAGAATCAAGACATTCTCACTGGAGGGAGACATTCCTTTGGCGTGTGACTTTGCCAATAATTATTAGCTTCCTATTTCCCCAGGAAAGAAGCTATTACTTGTCAACTTATCCCTGGAAACAGCATGGCCAACATGGCCCCCTCAACGTGCATTCATCCCTTAGCAAGCAGGTCGCTCTAATTGTACCACTACGTGCGCCACCTTTTGTAACGCCCGCACCATTTGCATCGTTTGCATTCATTCTATGTTATGTCTTTTATATTAACATCGTCATTTCATGTGCAAATCTCATTCATATGCACTTGCAATTGAGTTTGTTGGACACTTTTCAAGTGTATGAAAATGTGTTAGAAGTTTCATGGTTAAATGCATTTGAGTTGATGTGCATCTAAAGCTTTACTTTATGTGATTTGGAATGTGTTGTGGATGTGTTTTGAACTTGGTTTGGGTTTGGTATCATCATTGGGTGACTTAGGATGGTTTTAGAATCACTTTGGCTTAGTTTTGAAGTTGTTTGGCCTAACCCAGACTCTATGCAGCCGCACAAAGCCTTGGCATAACAATCTGGATTCCATGCGGCCGCACAGGGAGACCGCATGAGTCCCATGCGCACGCACAAGGCTAGTTGCACCAAAACCCTTAGGTTACTGGATTCTATGCGGACGCATGGCGCGCTCGCATAGATGCTATGCGGCCGCATGGCGCGCCTGCATAGCGACGGGCTCTGTTCACTTATATTGACTTGTTGACCTCAATCCAATGGCTGAAAATTAGTCACGACCATTGACCATCTCTCCAGCCTCACTTAATCACTTATACACCATGAGAGACTCATTCTTACACATATTTTTATCACCTTCAACCTTGTCAATTTGAGAGAGAAAGGAAGAAGAGTTTATGCTAGAAACTCTTGTAATTTGCTCAATTGAAGACCAAATCACCATCCAACACTTCCATTGTGAAGCTCTTGGCTAGGAGAAGCCATCCCTTACCTTGCATGTCACTTTCCTTGGGTTGAAACTTCAAGTGGTAAGCTACTACCCCTTGTTCTTCCTCAATTATGAGTTGTTATTCATGTCAGACTTGTTAGTTGGTGATATATGTAAGAAATCATCAATTTTGAGTATGTTTGACTATGTTGACTTTTCAAATTTGTGGTTGACTTTTTGGTTGTGTTTGGAGACTCATGTTTACATGTTAGAAATGTGAAATATGATTAGTAATTGCTAAGTTTACGGTATGATTAATTCGCGTAAACTCTAACTCATTAGAAATCGAAAATGACTCTAACGGAGTTCGTTAGGATTTCATAATCTAGGAGACCACGTGTGTGATTTGGGAATTCTTGAATGACTCGAGTGATTCGTTAGAAAATTTGGTTACACCGGTTGTGTGTTTGATATTACGTAAATTGTCGTAATTATTGTAAGTTGGTTATTTGTGGTGTGAGATTATTATAACTCACTTGTGACATTCATATCATTGTCAAATGTTATTGTTGTGGTATACTCCCTACTTTGGAGTATGACCTTTTATATTTAAATTTCGAGTAAACATCTACTTGTGCATTTAGTTAAGTCCATGGCATATTTGTTAGCGGTGTATTAACGCTCGATTATTGCGGGAGCTGGGGCTACGTAATAGTCGAAGGCCAATACATCGGGCCTCGCCCTACCGTTGGCCACGGTAGGGGTATAGCGCCATTTGTTGTACGGAATAAACGCAACCATGGTAAGCTATATCCGTGGTAGATTCTTGGGTTGTAGGGACCGAGATCACCCGTCGACGTGAATACAGAAGATGGTTCACATGTGTTTTGTTATCGGTTTTCTTGTTCGAGCACGTCAACAACGGCTCTACATTTGGTATATTATTGGTTGGTTGGTTGGAAGTATTGGTTTGGTCGGAGGTGTACCTCGACGCCGTATCCCTTTTAATGTGTTTACTTATAGCTCTTATGTGCTTCCTATATGAACGAATGTTGGTCATGGTTTCCAACCGATATGGGACGGTTGGCGATCGTCGAGCCTCTCGTGTATTATGGGGTTGTTTAGCTACGTGCAATACTTGTTAATTCCGTTTGGTATTGAATTGATATTATGATGACATGAATACTTGTTATATTTATTGTCTTGCATCTAGCATGCCATATTGTTGCATTAGTAGCTTATTGAGTTTTCAACTCATCCCGTTTGTTTTCATTTGTTTTCCTTAGATCAAGCGCCGGCGAGGAATCCTTAGTGATCGAGTTCGGTTCAGTTGGGACGTCATCTTTTGGTAGTGCACCTTGTGCTTAAGTATTTTCTTTTGGTGAGGCCGAGGGTGTACTTGTTATTTAAACAATGTATTTGTTGGGTAGTTGTCTTGACTGTTATGTGTTATATTTTTTTGTTGTGCCGGCATGGTTGTCGTGCGGTTGTATGTATATTTGTTAACTTTAATTCCACGTACTCTGATATGGTTTATACATGTACCGAGCATGTTAGCTCGAGTTTGTTGTTGCTAGCTAACGTGTTGTTTCTCCGGCTTGTTTCGCCGTCGAGGTTTAGTATTGTTTAAAAGATTTTTGTTGTTTAAAGAAAACTTGCACGTGCATTACAGGGTTTTCTCATGACTTTGCATTCTTTTAAATGGAATTTTTGAGATGCTACTTTCGTGTTTTCTGCATTGTCTCGCGGTCCGAACGGGATTCACATCGGATCTCGGGTCGGGTCGCGACACCTTTGGCTATAAATACCAGGAGCCACTTCCATTTATGACTAAGGTAACATTTACTCTCAAGAAGACAAAGCTCTTAAAAGCTCACTCTTATTCACCTACAACATACACTTAACATACTACCTGAGTATTAAAGAGGGCTCCTTACTAGCCTCTCTCTTATTTAATACCTCTGAACTGATTCTCACACCGGAGGGTAATAGTCGGGTCAAACCCCCGACACCCCTAACGGTTCTTGTTTTTTACTACATTGTTGTAGGTCCCATTATCAAGTCCTTACCAAGAAAAGCCTTTAGAGAGCCGAGGCATCTTGACCGTGAAGACTAGCTACATGTGGATCTGACGTGTTCACTAAATCTAAATTTGCGTGATCAAATATATAATTTGGTCCCTGAACTTTACCATTACTCCTAATTTATTCATAGATATTTTAGTTTTCTTACATTTGTTATTGAACTCACTTTTTCCGCCTTATTAATCCCTCGTGCCGTTATCTCAAACAGAACTGTTAAAAAAACTTAAAGTGACAAAATTATCCTATGCTGATTTGATGAAGATCCGTGTGACTAATATGTTACTGAGATGAAAATACATGACCAAATTTTATAGACGAAATATAAACAGGAAAAAAATATTAAATGTCCAAAATCAAAAGTCCAAACTCTTCTCTCTCATCTCACTCTCTTCTCCCGCTTCCTACTCACACCACTACTCCCATCCTTTCCCGAAAACTTCTTCCTCTTCCCACCACCATCAGACGACGAAGACGGCTTGAGGCAGGAGTCTAAGTTGTCCTGGAGGATGAAGACGTCATACTGCCGTCAGAATCATCCCTCACAAACGCTTTCGCCGCGTCATCAACATCCATCGTGAATACCATAATTAGAAACACTGTCATCGGCGGTGGCAGTGCTCTTCTTGATGAGGCGCTTACGTTGCTTGGATTTGGAGTCGGAGTTGTTGTGCACTAGCGTTGGAGATCTTTCTCCCCGGCGCCAAGTATCGTCGTCGGCAAAATGGTCTAGTTTATCCTCTAGCACTTGATTTTGATTGTCGGCTTGATCGGATTGGATGCCGTCGGGTTATCGGAGCTCCCGATCTTCTCGTAGCGAGCGAGAATTTTCTGAGTCCTTTTCAGTAGTGGCTTGAGGCTTGATAGAGAAGGGAGTAATCTTCAGTTTGATGAAGCTTCTGAAAGTTTTAAGTTTGGGGATTTTTTGGAGAAATCGATTGATTTCTATGAAAAAGATTTGATTTTGCATGTGAAGAAGCTGTTGTTTGGGTGTAACTTGAGTTGATTAGTTAAATTTGGGGGGAAAATATTGTGAAAAGATTGGTATTTTGTTATGGTAAGTTTGTGGGTGGGTTGCTAGGATGAGATTGTATGCAGTTGGTGGGTGGGTTTCTGGTGGTGTTGTAGGCATTTACTCAATTGCCTTATGATAAAGATGGACCTGCTCCAAAGGATCATAGCCAGCAGAGTAGTCAAGTTGTTACATAGTTGTTAAGGGGTGTAAATGTATTTATGTTGTTTTCACAAGGGTGTCGTGTGTATATCTTCAAAGCTAGTGAGTTAGTCAATTTCTTAGATATATTTTAGTCCTTGTTTTGTTACTTTATCTTGTCCTTTAAACTTCGTATTTTAACGGAGATTTAATTCTAAATGAGAGAAGAACTTTTCCCCCCAATTTCTTCAAAGTTCTTCAAAGTAACATGGTATCAGAGCATTGTGCTTCTGTTTAATCTCTGATTTATTTCTTTAAAGCAATTCTACCGATTGAAATTGTTCTTCACTGTCCCTGTTTCAATCATCTTGTAAATCTGTTTCAAAATGTCTACATCTGGCAATCCAAACCCTAACTTTCGTAATCAAGGGCATCCACAGAATATGAATGAAGAAGATAATGTTGAAGGAACATAATCAATTGTTGATGAGTATGATCTAAGTGAGACTGATCTCAAATTACATCCTTCGCATCCCCTGTTTCTTCATGCCAATGATAATCCAGGTATGACTTTGATCTCGATGGTTCTGGATGATTCAAATTATATGCAATGGAAGAGATCAATGACAATTGCATTATCTGCTAAGTCAAAACTTGGATTAGTCACTGGTATTAACAAAAAACCTAGTGTTAGTTCAAAGTATTTGTCTCATTGGGAGAGATGTAATGACATGATAATTTCTTGGTTATTAAATGTAATATCCAAAGATATTGTATCCAGTGTTGTCTATCTTACCACTGCAAAAACAATTTGGGATGATCTGGCTTTTCGTTATACTCAAGGCAATGCACCAAAAATCTTTGCAATAAAAAGAGAGATAATGTCATGTGCTCAAGGATCTTTGTCTATATCTGCCTATCATACTAGGTTTAGATATCTTTGGGATGAATTGACTAATCTCTGTAATCCTCCAAGATATGTCTGTAACTGTATTTGTGGAGCATCCAAACAATTGGATGATTATGAACATGTTGAGACGTTGACTCAGTTCCTTATGGGACTGAATGAGACCTTTGCTAACACTAGGAGTAGCATTTGGGCAATGACACCTCTTCCAAATATAAGTCAAGCCTTATCTCTATTGATTCAAGATGAAAAGACCAGAACCTTATCTGTAGCAAATGTGTCTACCTACAATACCTTGTTAACTGATTCTACTACTGCACTGATGGTCAAAAAGAATACTAACAGCAGTAATTCCTCTTCCTCAAGAAATAACAACTATAGAAAATATAATGCCAAAGAGAATTTGTACTGTGATCACTGTAGGGGTAATAGTCACTCCAAAGACACATGTTTTTACATTCATGACTATCTAGATTGGCAGAAGTTTTATGCTACAAAGCCAGATCCCTCAAGGATGCCTAAGAATCTCAAGCCAAAAGGAGCTGTTGCTTATGTTCAGCATATACCAGAACCATCTCATTCTATGGTTAATCTTCCCAGCAACAATGTTCAAGTAAATTATGTTGCTTCTACCAGTGGTTCAGATCCCAACATATCAGAAAGTCAATACCAACATCTTCTTAGTCTTATTACCACAAATCTCAATACTACTGCTTTAACTGACAATCATGCTGCAGGTAAATTTTTGTCTTTCTCTAGTTTGACCAGTTCTTTATACTCAAATCAGAATGCTATAGTAACATCAGATTGGATCATTGATTCTGGAGCCACTGACCATATTACTTCTCAATTTAGTAGTCTTGTTAATCCTATTTCTATTAACTCTTTCATATCTTTGCCCATTGGTCAGTGTTCTCTAATTACTCACAAAGGGACTGTCATACTTAAACAAGAAATAACTCTTCATAATGTTCTGTATGTTTCACAGTTCAAATTCAATCCCATATCTGGCAGTAAGCTAGCCTATGACAGTAATTACTGCATGATATTCTTTCCTGCTTATTGTGTTTTTCAAGACTTAGCTCAAGACAACTGAAGGGGATTAGTAAGTTGCATTAGGAACTATACAAGCTTGTGATTCCACCTGGAAGAACTTCAAGTCCAAGCACATTTGTTTCTTCTGTAGCCTGTAGTGTTAAGTCTTCTGTCTCAGTTTGGCATTGTAGATTAGTGTAACACCCGCACTATTCGTATTTTTTGCATACACTTGATTTATATGCCTTATTTGTGACATATTCATTTCATGAATACTTTTATGTGATCATGCTTGCATTTGAGTAGAATGTTTACTTCTCATGAGCATTATTATGTGTTTGAATCTTAGTATTCACTTGTACTTATTTTGGGTTTTGTTTGTAGCCTTGATAGTATGGCAATGTGAAAGAGTTTCTATTGCATTTTGGACTTGATTTAAGGTTGGTATCACCTTAGGGTGACTTGGGAGTGTTTTGGAATCACTTTGAAGTGTTTGGAAGCCTTTTGTCCTAAACTAGCCCCTATGCAGTCGCATTGTGCGAGGTTGCCCAAAACTCAAACTTTCTGGATTCTATGCGGCCGCGTTAGGAGCTCGTATAAGAGCCATACATCCGCATAGTGCGACTGTATAAGGTTGTACTCTGTTATTTTGTTTGGCGAATTTTTAAGTTGTTTGCCCATTTGATCTCCATCCAATGGCTGAGATTAAACACGACCTTTGACCCCTTTTACCAGCCTTGCTAAGTCTCCAAAACACTAAGGGAGTCTCATTTGTACTCCTTATTTGATCATTTTCATTCTTGGAAATTTGAGAGAGAGAGTGAGAAGAGTTTTGAGAGAGAAAGTCTTGAATCTTGATCTTTTGGAGGCCATTTGACAATCCAACACCATCTTTGTGAAGCTCTTGGCTAGGGGAAGACATCCCTTGGCTTGCATGTTAGTTTCCTTGGCTTAAATCTTCAAGAGGTAAGCTACTACTCCCTCTTCTTCTCTATTAATGTCTTATATGATATCCTAGCTTTGTAAAATAGTGTTTATATGTTAAAATCATTATGTTTGGGTATGTTTTGATGTATTAGCCATTCAATTTCGTGGATGACTTGTTTACATGTTGAGAGACTTGTTTTGTCTTGGTTGGTACACATGGAAATGGTATTACTTGATAATCTTGGAGTATAATCGATTGTTCTTCGATTCGAACCCATTAGAAACAAATAATGACTCTAACGGAGTTGTATATATTTTCATAATTGATGAGACCACGTGTGTGATTTGGGGAATTCGTTGTGATTTGAGAGTTTTGTTGGGAGAAATTAGTTACCCAAATTATGTTTTATGTTGTTGTTTAGCTCTCGTAAATTTTATGAGATGGTTAATTTTATGTGTAGGATTGTTATAACCTATTTGAAACATTCGAATTGTTTGAATGTTATTGTTGTGGTATACTCCCTACTTTGGAGTATGACCGTTTATTTTAAATGTCGAGTAAACATCTACTTGTGCATTTAGTTAAGTCCATGGCATTCGTGTTAGCGGTGTATTGACACTCGATTATTGCGGGAGCCGGGGCTACGTAATAGTCGAAGGCCAATACATCGGGCCTCACCCTACAGTTGGCCACGGTAGGGGTATAGCGCCATTTGTTGTACGGAATAAACGCAACCTTGGTAAGCTATATCCGTGGTTGATTCTTGGGTTGTAGAGACCAAAATCACTCGTCGACGTGAATGCCTTCTCACTGCAACTTATCTTATCAACATGACACCTTCTATTGTTCTTTACAATGAATCCCTGTATGAGATGCTATTTGGTCATTCTCCTTGTTACAACCATCTAAGAGTCTTTGGATGTTTGTGTTTTGCTTCCACTCTCTCTTCTAAGAGGGACAAGTTTGACCCTAGAGCAACCAAATGCATATTTCTTGGGTACCCTTATGGAAAAAAGGCCTACAAGTTGTATGACCTCCAGACTCATAAACTTTTTCATAGCAGAGATGTCCAGTTCTATGAGGATCCATTTCCCTTTTCTACTCTTTCTAATTCTGATTCTCATACCCCTCTTTTCATTGATTCTTGTCTCTCCAATCCCCTTGACCAACCTGATGATATTTCTTCTGATTCTTCTCCTAGCACTACTGCTAGCCTTGCTCATTCAGTTCCATCTTCTCCTGGTGTTTCTTCTCCTTTTGTTCCTTCTGTTATTCCAACCAGGCCTGCAAGGACTAGGGTTCTTCCAGCTAAATTTCAGGACTATATTGGTCTTCCACATCATCTTACCAATGCTTTTATAGGCCTGGTCCTTTATATCCCTTGTCTCACTTTCTTTCTTACTCCAATATATCTTCTGCCTATTGTTCTTATATTAATAATATCTCTTTTGTAACTGAACCTCACACTTACTCTCAAGCAATCAAAGATCCTAACTAGTGTCATGCTATGCAAACTGAATTGTTGGCTTTAGAACAAAATAAAACCTGGGAGATTCAGTATTTACCTCTTGGCAAGAAAGTTGTGGGGTACAAGTGGGTTTTTAGGATTAAGCATAATCTAAATGGGACAGTGGATAGGTACAAAGCCAAGCTCGTTGCCAAAGGCTTTACTTAGACAGAGGGCTTGGATTATTTTGAGACTTTTTCTCCTGTAGCTTGACAACAGTGAAGATGTTCTTAGCTATTGCTTCACATTTTAATTGGAAATTGGATCAAATGGATGTCACAAATGCTTTTCTTCATGGTGACTTGGATGAAGAAGTCTACATGCATGTTCCTCCTGGTTACTCCATTCCTTCTTCATGGTACTCTCCTTCTAGTTCTTCTCAACCTATTGTTTATAAACTCATCAAGTCTCTATATGGTCTTAAACAAGCACCAAGGCAATGGTTCACTAAATTTTCTGCTGCCTTGTTAGCTTTTGGGTTTACTCAGTCCTCCAATGATCATTCCTTGTTTCTTCTTAATACATCTTCTTCCTTTACTGCTGTTCTTGTCTATGTTGACGACATCCTCATTTCTGGATCTTCTTCTTCTGCAATTGCTCTTGTCAAGAGTCATTTACAATCTCATTTCAAGATTAAGGACATGGGGGCTCTGAAATATTTCCTTGGCTTGGAGATTGCTAGATCTTCTAAGGGTATTTGTCTTCACCAAAGGAAGCATGCTTTGGATATTCTTACTGATGTTGGCCTTCTTGCTGCCAAACCTTCAAAGATTCCTATATCTCAGCATTATGGCGTGGCTGCTGATGTTGGGAATGATTTTTCAGATCCAGCGCTCTACAGGAGATTGGTTGGTCGACTGATCTACTTAACCATCACCAGGACAGATTTATCCTATGTTGTTCACATTTTGAGCCAGTTTATGAGTGCCCCAAAGGTTCCTCATTATGCTGCGGTTATTCAACTTCTTAAGTACATAAAAGGCACTCCTAGTCAGGGCCGGATGTTCTCCAAGGCATCTTCTTTTACTCTTACAGCTTTTTGTGATGTTGATTGGGTTTCATGTCCAACTACCACGAGGTCCTTGTCTGGTTATTGCATTTTGCTTGGTTCTTCTTTGATTTCTTGAAAGGCCAAGAAACAGATTACTGTGTCCCGATCTAGTGTAGAGGCAGAGTACAGGGCCATGGCCTTTGTTTGTTGTGAGATTACTTGGCTTCTCTCCCTTCTTAAAGATTTTAAAATTTCTAGGCTTACTCCTGTGCCTTTATACTGCAACAACAAGGTTGCATTACACATTGTTTCTAATCCTGTATTTTATGAACCAACCAAGCATATTGACATTGACTGTCACTTGGTTAGAGAGAAACTTGGTGCTGGTGTTATAAGGACTGCTCACATTGCTTCTTCTCTTCAACCTGCTGATATTTTTACTAAGGCTCTCTCTTCTTCGCAACTAGATTTTCTCTTGTCCAAGCTTCGAGTGTTCAATCTTCTCTCCACTTGCAGCTTGCGGGGGGATGATAAAGATGGCCCTGCTCTAGAGGATCATAGCCAGTAGAGTAGTCAAATTGTTACATAGCTGTTAAGTTGTTAAGGGGTGTAAGTGTATTTATGTTGTGTTCATAAGGGTGTCGTGTGTATATCTTCAAAGCTAGTGAGTTAGTCAGTTTCTTAGATATATTTTAGTCCTTGTTTTGTTACTTTATTTGGTGCTTTAAGCTTCGTATTTTGACGGAGATTTAATTCTAAATGAGAGAAGAACTTTTCCCTCCAATTTCTTCAAAGTTCTTCAAAGTAACACCTTAGGTGTTGATATGGTGGTCGAATAGGGAAGGAGGAGAGAGGTGCTTTGGCCTTTGGGTTTAGACTACTTGGTAACTTGTTAATTTCTGTTTAAAAGTAATCATGACTTTGATCTATGACCATTTATCTGGGAATAGCTGAATTCATGCTTGGTAACGATCTCCGATATCTGGGAATAGCTGAATTCATGCTTCCTGAAAAGGGCTAGGACAGAGTCGGCTGTTTCTTCGTTGATTACCTTTACTTTCTTAGAAGCAGAAATGGCTTCTTCTTTTGACAGCCCACATGACAAGGTAAGTAACAACAAACGAATCCTCTTCTAAAGAATTGCTGACCGACTGAGATTGTATTTGTGGGTTTAATTCAACTGAATGTAACAGGCAAGAAACCCAGTGGGGGAAACGTTGATTTCTCAAGATTTTAGAGAAGTCAGGGTTTTTCTGTATTATCAAGTGATGTTTCTGGAGAAAAACAATAGAGGGTTTCTTGGAAGGAGTGAGTCGGCAATAGAAATTTACAGAAAGCATAGCCAAATGAATCGGCAGAAATTATCTAGGAATAACTTGTTAATGCCAGAACTTTGATCTATGACTCCGTTCCTTTATCTCTCTTCCTCTCTTTTTTAATCATTTTTTCTTTTTAGTAATTTAGTAAGTGGAATATACAGTCACGACCACTATGTTTTTTTTTATCCCTTCCTGCCAAAATAATTCTACCTAGGCATCCCACTTAGACACAAGTGAGGGTAATTTTGTCATTTTAAGAAATTTTTAACAAACTGTTAAAGATAACGGTACAATGGACTAATAAGACAACGAAAGTTAAGTTCAAGAACCAATATAGGAAATTTGAAACATCTATGATCAAATTAGGAGTTATGGCAAAGTTCAGGGACCAAATTATATACTCCCTCTGTCCCTAAATTATTGTCTTCCTTTCTTTTTCTGTCCGTCCCTAAATAATTGTCTTGTTTGAAACTTTCCATCTTAGGACATCACTTTTATCATTTTACCCTTACTTTTTCTTCCTACTTTAATTATGGATGACATGCACATGGGCATTAAAGGAAACAACACACTATACCAATATTAATAATCAAATCAATTGTTTTTTCTTAATCCATGTGCCGGGTCAAACAAGACAATAATTTAGGGACGGAGGGAGTATTAATCCTTCTTAATAATCTGAGAATTGTTTTAAGTGGGTGAATGAACTTGCGCTTAACTGTTGACATCCATTCTAACTGATTTTGGTGAAATGAATTTTGACAAAATATTGGTGTTCAACTTGTGAGATACTCCCTTTGTTCCATCCAACCAAAGAGTCCATATTTGAAAAGTCTAATTATTAAGGAATGTATTAATGTCATTAGATTTGGTTATAATTACAAAAATACTTAAGCACAATCAAGATTGCTGCAACACAAATAGAGGGTAAAGATGAAATATTATGAAAATTATAAGCATAATTTTTTGAAAGTGGACTTTTTAAGTAAAATATCAAAAAATAGTATAGTGGACTTTTTCCCTGGAACGGAGGGGATAATTAGTTTGCATTAATTCATTGGAAATTTGGGGATTGGGAAATTCAATTTTTGTGCAATATTGGTCGGTTGGAATTACTTTGTCTATCTCCTGGGGGTGTGAGTCTTGATTCTATTATGTGAGTCTAAATTGTGTTGCCTTGCTTTCTCCGAATGAGAGCCTATAGGTTGATGCGAATGCCCATTTTGATAATTTGAGATTTGTTAATGCTAAGGCCGCCCAGTCCTACATTGAGGATCTTGAGTCGAGGTCCTTTCTCCTTGAGAGAGTCATTTCATTTACTGATTTTATTCTTAGGATGGGTGTGACGCCCCGACCCGGATCTCTATACGAAATCCAAGGTCAAGTCGCCAAAACAACATAACAACAAGAAGAGCACGTGGTGTAACTGCCCGTACTTACGACAAAACACAACTGATAACCTGATTAACACAAGTATGAACAATCTTCGACGATAACAAGGCTGGAAAACAACAAGTAACAACCACGAGTTTACAACTCGGGAAAGACAACTACTACAACAACATCGGCCACAACATACTGGAACAAAACATAAACCACAAGCTACACTTGCTCGGGAAAGAAACTGAACTTACTACGAAGTTAAAAATACAAGCACGACATACATATGTCGGCTACCAAAGAATATAAGGTTTACAACACAACAAATACTACCCAAGTAAAGTTTACATAACTTTACATAACCGTCGCCCTTACCAAAAGAAATACTGTTAAACAACAACAAGTTCCAAGAGCTACTAGACCAAAATACAACCTTCGAGCTAAACGGAGTCTCACTGACCTCACCGGGAACCACTAGGCTAGCTCGGATCTAAGGAAAACAAATAAACACATAACGGGGTGAGTCATAATGACACAGTAAGTTACTAATGCAACTACATGGCATGGCATGATGCTCAAGCAATAAACATAATATGGCATTAACATTTATATACCACAACCAAACATATATCATCATACTTGATATACCATTCATTCAACTCACATAGCACTTTGGTTAACACATAAGTGCTTATAAATAAACCATGTTATAGAAGGATATCATATCTCTTTCTCCGACCTTGTGTAGCTCCTGCAATACACAAACAACCAATAGTGCCTCGATACTCGTGTACGTAGTATCGACGTCCTCGACTAATCCCATCGGGTTCAACTAGCAAGCCAAAGTCATGCGTATTGCTACAACATTGGGGCTACTTCTCAACTGTGGCCAACAGAAGAGGGTGTGTGAACTCCGGTACGACGACTTATAGCGATCACAAACTTTGGTTTGTGAAGACGATAGGTCGTCCTACCATGACATAAACAACGACGACGCCAGCTGGACTTACACAACACACAAGTAGGTAATCTTACTCAACTTATGCAAATAACCGTCAAGTTCAAAAGTAATGAACTTGACAACATCATGTAGATTACATTTTTCTACAACATATAACCATCAAACATATTGTTATAAACATTTGATACTCAAGCAAGCACACCTTAAGACTACTAATTTAGTCTAGTTACAAACCCATTTTGAGATTACTCATATAGTTCTCAAGTACAAACACATCAAGAATACATATTTGGTACGTTAACATCGAGTGCGAAGTACTACACCCACAATGACGCTTGAAGCGTAAACAACTCATTCTTATAAACACAAGTACCCTCTAGTACGCTTATCCTAGTTCATATGGTTTTGTAGTTAAATTCTAAGATTTACGAACAATCGCTTATTACATCGAGACTGATGTACTAGTCTCTAACATTTCGTATTTTAATATTCATACGTGTAAACAACTCTCGGGAGTTGATAATTATATTAAACGAACATCCAAAACTACACAAGTCCAGATATACGGCTTGCTAAATTAATTAGACGTCATCTTACGAATATAATCGGAGTCTTTATTTTACCAGTACCAATTAATCGGAGGACTAAAACCCTTATCAAATGAACTCTAAATTTCGTAGGATTTTAACATGTCTTTCGGTAGATATTATTCTTTTCAAATATCTAATTTCTAGAGTCAATAACATACTTCTCAAAATTTGGGTATAATTGCCTTAGGTGAAATTTCTCAATTTAAGTCTCATCTTGTCTCCATAATTCAATTCCAAGGTTGATACACCAACAATCATACATGAAACCCATTTCAAGCCAAGCAAATATCATATTTATGGTTCTCACATACTAACATAGCAATTAGACATGAAGATATCATCTTTAACAAGTCTAACATGTGTATAGATGAACTAACATGTAAAAAATCCTAAAGCATACAACAAGGGGGTTAGTAACTTACCTTAAAATGAGAAATCAACCCAATGAAATCACAATCAAAGCCTTCTAAGATGCTCCCCTAGCCATCCCCATCACATGCATAGCCTTGGATCAAAGTTTGGTTGGTTGGATTGAGAGAACAAGAATTACACACACTAATCTCACCTTCATCTCCCACACTAACTCTCAAGCTCCATGGATGATGAGAAATGAATTGAGAGAGTTTGAGAGTCTCTCAAGGGTCTTTAGAGGGTCAAAAAGGCTGTTCATAAAGTCTTGGGTCGTCCTTAAGTGAGTCAAGGGGTTAAAATGGCAAAATTACAAACTTTGGAGAATGCTGTCTAAATTAATAGATTGGGTCTAATTTTTAGTCAACTTCAAAGATGTCCCTAGGATGATATACAAGTCTAAAAATTACAAATAATATATGGTTGGAAAGCTCTTTGAGTCTAGTTTACACAGGATCAAACGGTTTGTAATTCTGAGTTTTTTACACAAAGTTTTGGCCAAATTACTACATGTTGGTCAAATCTGTCCGTACGCGCGCTAGGGCGCGCGAGCTGGCTGAACATTGTCTATTTTCTGATTTTTAATAAACTTCTGGATGTATGCGCACTAGGGCGCGCCTGGAGTGCGCTAGGGTGCGATTTGGGGTCCAAAAATGACTCAAAAGGGTTTCCAAAATGTTCCTAAAGGATCCTAACATGAATTCAACTTCCAACAATGTTTAAAACACGTTAAAATTCATCCAAATCAACATGTAACAAGGCTTAGAATGAAGTGTATTCCAAACATGAACGATGAACATGAATTAAATCACAATCAAAGCATTTTAATCATATGAATTCAATATATGAATCAATCAACTTGATATTCCATCAAGTCTAACAAACATGCTCAACATAATAACGATACGATATAGAAGACAAGTCAAACATAGGAGATACCAGGGTATTACATCCTCTCCCCCTTAAAAGAATTTAGTCCCTAAATTCAGTTCAGGACCATCGTTGAGCTAAGGATATTCTCCTTATAATCAAACCCTGTTTCCCAATGTACATTCTCGGTTGCATGAGGTCACTCAGAAGAATTTCATTGAACAATTCCCTGGATACACTTCGATAATACCACTTTCCCAAGAATATCTATCACAACAATGTAATGGTGTTCCATCGATTTAGAGTTGTTTAGTAATTATTCCCAAGGAGAATTCACACTTTCAACCGGCTATTGAATCATCACAAGGTTTCAAAGTTTAGATTCCGGACTTCATTACCGTGTATAGATAATTCTTTCTATTTTCCCGTATTAGTCTCAGTCAATATCATTTTCATACTCCGTTGACAATTGTTGTGGTGAGCAACTATCATTTGGAATCCTTCACACATGTGTACACATCCCCCGGAAGTCATAATCACTGTTTCAAACGTTGAGAAGGTTTAAGGATAAGATGTATACTTGAAATAATTCTTGAACTCCTCTTTAAGTACACTACTCGCGGTGTTTAATCTAATCTCTCGATATCTCATATATGCAAGGCTATAATTCATTTTGTTAGGTCCAAGGGTTGCTCAGTGTATAGGCTAGAGGGGGGGGGTGAATAGCCTATACTTGATGTATTAAAACTTTCATCCAATTTTAACATTTAAAATTAAGGATTAGATGAAATGATTAATACAGATAGGTCATCTTTCTCATTCTGACTGCTTAGCCGAAGATAGAGATATCAGACGTTCTTGATCGGCAGACATAGAATGTGCAGACGGAAGACCTTTGTTAAACTTAGCTGATGGAAATGAATTTGAGCAGCGGAAGAATAAACAGCATAAGTCAAACAATTTAGATTAAAGTAACTGTAAAGATTTGATATGAAAGAGAATTTAACAGTTGACTAAAATCTGTATTAGATGCATCATTTACTTTCCTTAAACAGATTGCGCATGATAAGGCAAATTATACAAGAAAGAGAAATCAAGGCTGAATGTAACAAATATATATATATATATATATTATATTAAAATTCAGCAGAGGTTTGCTCAAAGGCAGACATGCTTAGTACATCAACCTAGACTCTCTATCCTAGCAATCTCTCCGGGGGGAAGAAGGAAAGTGAAATGGAATACCCGGAAGACTCATATAAGAACTCTAATCCTAGCAGTTCCTAACAACCTTGGAGGTCAGTGAAGGAAAGTGCTAGTGTTAGAGTGATGTGAGAAGAGAATATTAGGTGTTGTTCAAATAGCATGTATTTGAACAATTGAGTGCTAAGCACTCGACCAACAATGATGACACCTTATTGCACAATCGACACAGCTTATAATGTAGTATAAGTCTGCCGATATGAATGCAATCTGGACATGTAAGTTCTGGCTCTTCATCGGACATCTTCAAGCTTGATCTGGCTTCAACGATCTGTAAGATACTTGGTCTCTTAACTGGATAATGAAGTTGAGACCACTGAAGAGACTGAGTTCTTCGAAGGAAGAAGAACTCAAATCAACAACAAGGTTGTTGATCAAGCAGAGCTTCTCAGCTTTTGGATTCTCTTTTCTCTCTCTTTCACAAAGTGTTTGTTCTTACACTTGTGATTTCTCACTCTGAAGGAGTGGTTCTGGATTGAATAAATGAAGATCAATACCACAACCTTTCTTAAGCATAGGCATACACAGCTTGTATATTCTTGTGCTTGTGCTCGTGCTTTTGAAATGAGAATGAGAGTCTTCTTATATAGCTGGAGAAGAAGAGATGACCGTTGGTGTATTGAATAGGTTTTAAGCCCGTTGGAGATCTGAATCTTGTGATGTAGCAGAGTACATCTTTGGATTTGTTGGGCAAAGACCTTCAGTTAGGTTTAAGTCTTGAAGATAGTCCGTGACACAGGCTGGACAGAGTTGGACGTGTCGAGCTTGGCCTGGATGCAGTCTGACTGATTTGGACGTATCATAGCTTTGACTGGAGTGCAGTGTCCTGTGCTTGGCCTTTTCTGGAAATGAATCTTTGAAGACCGCAAACACTATTCTGAAGAGGAAATGTCTATTGGATAAACGTGAAGGTGCGACATCGATGCGTATCTTGGATTTGTCGACGATCTTGTAACGGATCTATTTTGGCTTGAAGTGCGTTGAGTAACGACCGATGTATCTCGTGATCTTACAGTTTCTCGGCAGTTGTTCTGATGAGGGATTTGGCCGATTATGAGATCTGCCATTATATTACTGCTGATGTAGAAACGGCTGATGGTCATGATGTTCCTCTTGAATAAATAGCTTCTCTGCAGTTGCTCTGATGAAGTGCTTTGGCGGATACGAGAATCTGCCGATATAGAACTGCTGATGTAGAGATGGCTATTTAGGCAGTCATAGCTGAAGGGAAATGTCTGCTATTGAGACATCTGCCGATGGTCGCGTCAGCTGGCAATTTGAAGAGCTTAATTCATATGAAGGTTTGTCATCATTCTGGTAGGACAAAGACTCGGATATGTACAAAGACTTCCTAGTCTAATGACCTAAGCATTGTTTCAACAAGCTGCCACACTAACCGGTACGCAGCCCTTTTAGCCACTTGTGAAACATGCGTTGTAATGGGAACAAGCAAATCACTGTGTTGGAATATGCATACATATATATCAGCTGATTTACAGGCATATTCCTAACAATCTCCTCCTATTTGCTTGGGACCATTACTACAATTGACTTATACATATAGCTCTTTAAAGCATTTGTTCAATCCTTAGTAATAACATGCCATTACTGAATATTCATTTTATATCAAGGCATGCCCTAGGTTGAACTTACAAGCGATAGCGTATGTATAGTCACCTATTGCTAAGTATTTACACTTTCAAGCCATGTAAATGTAAGACAACACAACTACCATACAATATGTGATTACCTCTTGGTCTATCACAAGTTTATCATACCAATAACAACATTTCAATCTCTTATTGGGGTATCTCCCTCAATCACAAGATAAAACTTGGAAACATATTACTCTAGTTTCCAATCACACAATGCAATATATGAATGCATGAACATGAGCTACCATAATACGTATACTCATAATAATATAGAAATGATACCTCCTATCTCGAGGGTAGACTTAGGAACTCCACGCTGGCTAAGCGCAAACACACGGCTCTCAGATCTAGGATTACCATCACTATCTCTCTTAGAGCCACTAGACCGCTGACTAGCACTCCTAGATTGATTATGCCTCATCCTAGGACAATTTTTTCTCAGATGACCTGCCTCCCTACAATTATAACATTGCCCCTTTACCTTACTCCAGCACCTATCCTCCGGATGTCTCGGTCTCAAGCAATAACTACATATCAACGGACCACCCTGTTGACTCGGAGCAAACATGTTATTATTACCTTGCCCACCGGACTGTTGCCTTGATTGCCCACTAGACTGTGATCTTTCCTGGCTTCCCTTGCGGTTATTATTGTTGTTGTACTTACCCCTATTACCCGAATTCTGATCTCGTCCATGATATTGTGAAGATTGTTATGAATTATTCATGTTTCCTCTTCTTTTATGCTCCTCAATGTTACTTTCTATTCCAAGTGCACAATCCATTGCGTTACGGTAATCAGTTAACTGTAACGAAAGTAATTGTTCTCGATATTCAGTCCTCAAACCTTTAACAAACTTTTGTGCCTTCCTTGCTTCAATAGGGTTCAAGTGACTACAGTAACGCGCCAATTCTGAGAACTTGTTTGAGTACTGAGCCACGGTCATACTTCCTTGTTCCAAGGTAATGAATTCCATCTGTCTCTTTTCTCGAACCACTGTTAGAATGAACTGTGCCTTGAATTCCTTCAAGAAGTTCGCCCACACATGAGGTATCCTCTGTCGTTCCCAGCTCTCCTGCAACATTTGCTACCAATGTTCCGCCGCTCCTTCTAACATAAACACAACTAGGACAACTTTTTCATCATCAGTACAACCGAGAGTAGTAAATACCTTGATAATGTGTTTAATCCATAGTTCAGCCTTAGTAGCATTAGGTTCTCCATCGAAACTTTGGGGTTTCATCTTCAAGAACTCCTCGAGAATAGTGGTATTATTTTTGTGCCTTATTCTCTGTGGTGGTACTCCAATATTAAGCTGTGGTGCTGTAATATCTAATTGTCGTACTTGAGCCTCTGGTTGCAGTCCCTTACCTTCCGGCTGAGGTCCTACCCCTACAATCTCTCGCTGTGCTATCTCGGTTATCATCTGTGATAGTCTTTGATACACATCATGGAAAACATCATTCTAATTAGTCGGGTTCGATTCAGGAGGAACATTGCACTGAGTATTAACATTTTTATCTCTTTCCTCATTTCTACCAAGACTCATACCGACCCTACTAGTGCTCGCTCCGTACTTAACTTCCACCATTTCGACCTACATAAAACACTCGACGTTAAAATCTCGATAACACACACCATACCCACCTAGGCCATGGAACCTATCCTGGCGAATAGCTAACACAAGCTTTGACACCAATGTGACGCCCCGACCCGGATCTCTATACGAAATCCCAAGGTCGAGTCGCCAAAACAACATAACAACAAGAAGAGCACGTGGCGTAACTGCCCGTACTTACGACAAAACACAACTGATAACCTGATTAACACAAGTATGAACAATCTTCGGCGATAACAAGGCCGAAAAATAACTAGTAACAACCACGAGTTTACAACTTGGGAAAGACAACTACTACAACAACATCGGCCACAACATGCCGGAACAAAACATAAACCATGAGCTACACTTGCTCGGGAAAGAAACTGAACTTACTACGAAGTTAAAAATACAAGCACGACATACATATGTCGGCTACCAAAGAATATAAGGTTTACAACACAACAAATACTACCCAAGTAAAGTTTACATAACTTTACATAACCGTCGCCCTTACCAAAAGAAATACTGTTAAACAACAACAAGTTCCAAGAGCTACTAGACCAAAATACAACCTTCGAGCTAAACGGAGTCTCACCGACCTCACCGGGAACCGCTAAGCTGGCTCGGATCTAAGGAAAACAAATAAACACATAACGGGTGAGTCATAATGACACAGTAAGTTACTAATGCAACTACGTGGCATGGCATGATGCTCAAGCAATAAACATAACATGGCATTAACATTTATATACCACAACCAAACATATATCATCATACTTGATATACCATTCATTCAACTCACATAGCACTTTGGTTAACACATAAGTGCTTATAAATAAACCATGTTATAGAAGGATATCATATCTCTTTCTCCGACCTTGTGTAGCTCCTGCAATACACAAACAACCAATAGTGCCTCGATACTCGTGTACATAGTATCGACGTCCCCGACTAATCCCATCGGGTTCAACTAGTAAGCCAAAGTCATGCGTATTGCTACAACATTGGGGCTACTTCTCAACTGTGGCCAACAGAAGAGGGTGTGTGAACTCCGGTACGACGACTTATAGCGATTACAAACTTTGATTTGTGAAGACGATAGGTCGTCCTACCATGACATAAACAACGACGACGCCAGCTGGACTTACACAACACACAAGTAGGTAATCTTACTCAACTTATGCAAATAACCGTCAAGTTCAAAAGTAGTGAACTTGACAACATCATGTAGATTACATTTTTCTACAACATATAACCATCAAACATATTGTTATAAACATTTGATACTCAAGCAAGCACACCTTAAGACTACTAATTTAGTCTAGTTACAAACCCATGTTGAGATTACTCATATAGTTCTCAAGCACAAACACATCAAGAATACATATTTGGTACGTTAACATCGAATGCGAAGTACTACACCCACAATGACGCTTGAAGCGTAAACAACTCATTCTTATAAACACAAGTACCCTCTAGTACGCTTATCCTAGTTCATATGGTTTTGTAGTTAAATTCTAAGATTTACGAACAATCGCTTATTACATCGAGACTGATGTACTAGTCTCTAACATTTCGTATTTTAATATTCATACGTGTAAACAACTCTCGGGAGTTGATAATTATATTAAACGAACATCCCAAACTACACAAGTCCGGATATACGGCTTGCTAAATTAATTAGACGTCATCTTACGAATATAATCGGAGTCTTTATTTTACCAGTACCAATTAATCGGAGGGCTAAAACCCTTATCAAATGAACTCTAAATTTCGTAGGATTTTAACATGTCTTTCGGTAGATATTATTCTTTTCAAATATCTAATTTCTAGAGTCAATAACATACTTCTCAAAATTTGGGTATAATTGCCTTAGGTGAAATTTCTCAATTTAAGTCTCATCTTGTCTCCATAATTCAATTCCAAGGTTGATACACCAACAATCATACATGAAACCCATTTCAATCCAAGCAAATATCATATTTATGGTTCTCACATACTAACATAGCAATTAGACATGAAGATATCATCTTTAACAAGTCTAACATGTGTATAGATGAACTAACATGTAAGAAATCCTAAAGCATACAACAAGGGGGTTAGTAACTTACCTTAAAATGAGAAATCAACCCAATGAAATAACAATCAAAGCCTTCTAAGATGCTCCCCAAGCCATCCCCATCACATGCATGGCCTTGGATCAAAGTTTGGTTGGTTGGATTGAGAGAACAAGAATTACACACACTAATCTCACCTTCATCTCCCACACTAACTCTCAAGCTCCATGGATGATGAGAAATGAATTGAGAGAGTTTGAGAGTCTCTCAAGGGTCTTTAGAGGTTCAACAAGGCTGGTCATAAAGTCTTGGGTCGTCCTTAAGTGAGTCAAGGGGTTAAAATGGCAAAATTACAAACTTTGGAGAATGCTGTCTAAATTAATAGATTGGGTCTAATTTTTAGTCAACTTCAAAGATGTCCCTAGGATGATATACAAGTCTAAAAATTACAAATAATATATGGTTGGAAAGCTCTTTGAGTCTAGTTTACACAGGATCAAACGGTTTGTAATTCCGAGTTTTCTACACAAAGTTGTGGCCAAATTACTATAGGTTGGTCAAATATGTTCGTACGCTCGCTAGGGCACGCGAGCTGGCTGAACATTGTCTATTTTTGATTTTTAACAAACTTCTGGATGTATGCGCGCTAGGGCGCGCCTGGGGTGCGCTAGGGTGCGATTTGGGGTCCAAAAATGACTCAAAAGGGTTTCCAAAATGTTCCCAAAGGATCCTAACATGAATTCAACTTCCAACAATGTTTAAAACACGTTAAAATTCATCCAAATCAACATGTAACAAGGCTTAGAATGAAGTGTATTCCAAACATGAACAATGAACATGAATTAAATCACAATCAAAGCATTTTAATCATATGAATTCAATATATGAATCAATCAACTTGATATTCCATCAAGTCTAACAAACATGCTCAACATAATAACGATACGATATAGAAGACAAGTCAAACATAGGAGATACCAGGGTATTACAATGGGAAAATTGATTGAGACGTATTGTTTGCCCTCTTGTTCTCTATTTTATTCACATTGACAATGTGAGTTTTATGTTTGGGGGTGGGGATTTGTGGTTATGTTATGGTCTATAGAGTAGCATGCTTTACACCTAATGCCTTAAAGTCATTTGGTTTGAGAGTCATTAGCCTAACACTCGTTACATGGGTTAATTAGAAAGATTAATGGAGCTAGACATTGCACAATCTATGAGCACTTATTATTCAAAAGAAAAAAAAGTTTCGTTATTACTACTTATGTTTGTAGTAATGGATAGGAGTAATTACGTGTTTTTACGTTTCATGAAAAACTTTGATGTATAATATTTGCAAAGGTTTGTACTTGTGACATTTGAGGGAATGAATGGGGGTACTTGGCCCTATAAAGGATTTCAAGTTTTGAAAGTGTTGAGAAATAATCTGTATATACACACACAGAAATTTAGGGTGAGATTGATGACTATTGAGTGAAAGTTTAGATTTGTGGCAATGTGTTGTTACTTGCATATTGTTATTATTCCTACTCTGTGGCATTATGTTGTGTCATGCCACACCTTGACTTGTGAAAGAAAAATATCTTGTAAATATTTTAGTTTCAATATTGATTTATTTTCTTGTTTTATTCGAGGACGAACAAAAGTCTAAGATTGTGAATATTTGATAAGTAAATATTTTACTCATTTATTTGATATTATTTGAACTTAAGTTTTGCTAATTCTTGAGGTTTTTGTAATTTAATGTTGGATTTTAGTGTTATTTTGTAGTTCCAGAGTTTAAAAGGACAAACATGCAAATTTAGAGGACTTTTAAGCAAATTTGGAAGTCAAGGGGGTCTTGGTGCAAATTTTGGAAAGTTGAAAGAAATTTTTAAAAATATGTTCACTCTTGTTAGGTCAGGCGCACAAATTGAAGCATAAGGCGTGCGCCTCTTTGGCGTGCGACACTTTTGGGATTGTTTTTGTTGTTTTAATATATTGTACCATTTTTTTCTTGGTTGTTGTACACTAGTAGTATATAAATATATCATTTTAGGCTAGATTAAGGAGTTCCTAACAGTTTTTATAGTCTTCAATAGAGAATTGAACAAGAGAAACAGCAAAGAGTGAAGATTTAATTGTTGGATTCAAGAATTAATTTCTTGACTTTTATTAATTGTTATATTCTTCTTCTTATGCTTGTTTTATGAATCTCATGATTATGCTTATGGATTTTGTTTATTTTATAATGAACTAAACTAATCAAGCTAGGGTAAATGGTAGCCAATTCATGAAAGCGTAATATAGATTTAATTAGGGTATAGATTGGTTTCATAATTGTGTGAGTTCTTATATTGTTCTTGATGCTTTAAAAGCTTGATTACCTTTTAATTATTTTTAATCATGTGGATGGGACCGAGAGTAGATTTCATGTGATGGACCATAGGAATTTACACTATGAATCTAAATTCATGCTAGAGATGATGAGTTCATACACACAATTACCTATAGACCACCAAATCGACACCTAAGTGAATTTCACAAATCCTAATGCAATGTTTTCTACCTAAATCTACCTAGAGATACGCAGGTTGCTTCAAAATAATAAGATTGATATTGCTCGAGAGAGAATATTGATTAATTTAGGAGATTCTGTTGTCGCACAATAACAACCAGTTGAAACCCGAAGTCGTTGATTTATTACTCTGAAGTGAATTGGTGAACCTAGCCCTTGCGTTTTTCTCTTAATGAATTCCATAAACTGTTATTTACTTGCCTTTCTTAATTTAATTAATTTAGATTAATTCCAAACAAATTCAATCATTCTCTTAATTAAAGTGAAAAATAGCAATTTTGATCTTGTTCCAGTCCCTTGGGTTCGATAATTCTTAAAATTTTACATTGTATTACTTGAGATTAGTGCACTTGTTAGTAGTAGGTTTACACCTCATCACTCAAACCAAAAAAATAATGTTTCTAAAATGTGCTCACTTATTTAAGTGAAAATTGAAATGTGATCATATATTAGATGAGTGTTTTGTTAGTCCTTACTGAAAATTTAGCTCGTGTCGGTCTTGAGAGTTTGATGCTTTGCCTAATGTGCTCAGTTATTTGATTAACATTTTTGCTTGTAGTCCGTCCTCAGAGTTCGATGTTCGCCCATCATTGAAGATTTTTATTATTTAACAAGTTTTAAAGCTCTGTCGAACTCATCTCTCTCTCTCTCTCTCTCTCTCTTTATGTCTCTCTCTGTCTTTGTCTCTTTGTTTGTCTCTCTCTTCTCTCTCTGTCTCGCTATCTGTGTGTGTGTGTCTCTCTCTCTCACTGTGTCTGTCTCTGTCAGTGTCTCTATCTCTGTCTATGTCTCTCTCTTTGTCTCTGTATGTCTCTGTCTCTCTGTCTATCTCTCTGTCTGTCTCTGTCTCTATCTATCTCTCTCTCTCTCTCCAGATTAATCTAATTCTTAAAAATAGTGGTAACAATTTGCACCCATACCCATTTACCCGTCCAGACCGCCTGTAATTTAATAATGGGTATGGGCATTAACAAATTTCTAGGCATAAATAGGCAGTACCCATAAAAGTCCAATTTCATTTATGGGGCATCCATGGGCGCTCCAACACTTTGGTCCCGATTTTATTGGTCCAGTTCCTTCACATTTTTTGGTTCGAGAGGTTGAGCTCTTCCAATTTTTTTAGCATTTTAACAAAACCCTATTTTTCTTTTTTCTTTTCGAAGTCAAAATTTCTATTCAATTGCAATTTCCCATTGTCCCATTTAAAAATTTTCATTAAATTGTGGATCTCTTTCCTTGTTTCAATCTGAAGTCATTCACCTCAAGAAGTTGTAATATAAAACACTTGCAAATATTTTTATCGTGTACTTTGTATGTGTCCAGTGTCAATTGTTTAGCTAGTAGCTTGTTAGGACCTTGTATTGTTAGGTTTTGATGTTGTAAAACTAAATAGCTTAATTTCCCTAAAAACATTGATAGGATTATATGTAAAAGGAGTTTTTGTCAAAGAACATCTATGATCAAGAGGTTTAAGAAGGATAACTATTCTAAAACAAACAGTTATGATGAAACAATTATGATCAATCAATTAAGAAGGAAGGAAGCATTTAAACAGCTATAACTCAGCAAGCCACACAATCATTGAAGGAATTTTTGGAAAACCCTAAAGGAACAATGACATCTCAAGAACTAACAAAGCATGCGGACTATGCAAATGTACTGACATGACAAAAAGAATGATTCAGACAAGTTCCTATTCCTTCTATTAGAAAACAACTAGTTTCTAAAGGAAAAATAGCATATTCTCTGCATATAAAAATGAAGAAAGAAGACTTACAAAAAAGAAGGATAAGCATTCACTAAGAAAAATAGATCTTACACTAATATGCATAGAAAGTGGATGGTTGTAAAAAAGAGATAACAGAAAAGAGATATAGAATAATATATAATGAGCATATGAAAGCTGAATATAGAGACAAGAGATCTTATTGAAAGAGTCAAGTATTTATTTTAAAAGAAATTGTTTAGTTACAGAATAACTTAAGATATTCCATATTCAAGTTATTGGTGCATCAACCTTCCAAGGAGTTCAAAGAACACTACAAGGACTAACACATAAAAATATAGTTGTTCTTACAGCTATCCTACTGAAGTGCAAAGAAGACACAGAACTACAACAGAGCTTTCATTAGACTACTGAAGAGTCAATCCAAGGAAGCACAAGTCAACTTGCCTACCAATTTCAGTGTCAATTGTGTCCTAGTTGGAGTGCCAACTAGAAGAAGGAAAATAATGTCTTTCCTCTAGCAATAATTTGTATTTTGGTGAATATAGTGGATTATTGACCTCATTGAGCTAGAGGGATGTGAGGAAAGTGAATGTAGGATAAGAGATCCAAACCACCATAAATCATGTGTATCTTCTCCTTAAACTCCCTTTTAAAGCTCGTATCTTAACTGTTTGAATGTTTTAACAATTTATTTACTTGCTATTCAAACAAGCAACTTAATTTATAAGTTACATAAGTTAAATTCCACTGAGCCATAATTACATAAGATAAGATCATAACTTGTCTTTAGAATATTTGATTAAAAACATTTCCTCTGAGCACAACTCTCAGACGAAACTATTTAAACAAACATAAATGTTCTTGCAAACAATTATATTTTTACAGATCTTGATTCACTTCAATGATTAGTATATTATGTATAATGTTGTATACATCTTATATTAGAACGAATCCCATAGTTAGTTTCACAAGCAGAATCCGTATTATTGATAAAGAAACTAAACTGTTGTTATTAGGATCCAACATTGTACAATAATTAAGTAGTAAAGGGACCTCTCATGGCTAGTATGGTCTATAGCAACAGGATGGCTTTTTCAAAAGTCAATCCGGAGATAGTTGTGTTGATTTCAATTAAGGATACAAAGAATTATAATCATACTATGTGTCAGTAAAATTAATGAAAATTCAATCTCAACTCGTGGAAGTAGAAATTAATTTTCGATTAAATGCTATGAGAACTAAGATGCCAACAAATTCAACTACAATTTCTTTGTTTGTTTTTTCCTGTGCGATAAATAAATAAAAAAATGAGATGGAATTAAGTTGGAAATACGAGATGAATGATGTAATATTGAGGGCTTGGTTAATGATTCCACATGATAAAGGGGCTTTGCGTGAAGTTTGGAAGTTCAAGGGTGAGTTAGAAGGCTTGGGGGATGTTCTGAAAAAGTTTGACCAATTGGAAACTTGGATCTACTTGGATGGTGGCCACTCAGAGCGATCGCTCAAATTACAGAATGAAACAAATTCAGAAAAGCCATCGGCGGACCGTCCCGCTCCGTTCTGCTTTGTTTTCCTATTTTCGTTTGGACTTTTATTTTTGGTATTTTTCTTAGGGTTTTGGTTTCCAAGTTATTTAGGTTTCTTTTACATCTTTCCTATGGTTTGTAAGTCTATTTAAATGTCATTTAAACATTGTTTTGATATATAGTTGGTTGATTGATTAATAAGAATTTGAGTTTTCTCTTTCAAGTACGTCTGTCGTTCTTGAGCAAACATTTTTATCCAATCAGTTGAGTGTCAGTGATTGAATCAAACCCTAGACTTATCAATTGGAGATCCATCCCGATTGTGGCATCTTTCATAATTTTGCAGTTCTAGTTGCTGCAACAACGTCGAATCGAGGTGTCATCCACATGAAACCTTTCTAGGAGATCTTCGGGTATGACGCAAATTCGCATCAATTGGTATCAAAGCAATCCTAGATACGGTTAGCTTCCCATACTATCTTTAATTTTTTGTCATTTTGATTTTGTCACAACCCGACCCGAGATCCTACGTGGAATCGCGTCCGGTTCGCGAGACGGGACACAAAATGCACAGTTTGAAAATTACTTTTCGTGCATAAACCCTGTAATGCAAGTGTATGTTTAATTTAAAATCAAAACAACACGTCACGGCACACAAAAGCCGGAAAAGATCACATAATATAACCAACGAACCCGCGAGCTAAATAGCTCGGGACCAAACATGTAACATTATCAGAGTACGCGGAATATAAAAGTAAGTAACATTTACAAAAACCTGACATCCATGTCGGCGTCTACAAAAGAATATGAATGAACAACATGTACAGGACTTCTACCCAACTTTACCATGTTTACTTAACATGTGTACCCTCGGCCTCACCAAAAGAAAATACCAGGGCTCAAGGAGCACTACCAAAAGACTGACTGCTGACAACGCCGGAAGACAACGAACAATCACTGGGGGTTTCTCCCAGGCTCGGGATCTAAGGAAAACAATAAACAATGGACGGGGTGAGTTATAAAACTCAGTAAGCTACTAATGCAACAATATGGCATGCGAGATGCGAACAGTAATAAGAGTTACATATAACGCGGTTGGCATAATATAACAATTCTCAATCATCATCAAGTCAAGTAATTTATGTCACAAGTCACGTAGCATGCATCTCACGTAGGTGCAATATATAAACACATATAAAAGGATACCGTCGAGGTACACCTCCGACATAACAATTTCCAACCAACCAACCAATAATACCAATGTAGAAACCGTTGATGTCGTACCCGATCATCGAACCAATAACCAAAACCAAAGTGAACCGTTTTCCGTATCCACGTCGACGTGAAGACTCGGTCCCCACGACCCGAGAAACAATCACGGTATAGCTTACCAAGGTCGCGTTTATTCCGTACAACACTTAGCGCTATAACCCCTACCGTGGCCAACGGTAGGGCGAGGCCCAGTGTATTGGCCTTCGGCTATTACGTAGCCCCGGCTCACGCAATAACTGAGCGTCAATACACCTCCAACACATATGCCATGGACTTAAACAATGCTCAAGTAGATGTTTACTTGACACATTAACCAATCAACCAAATGTTCAAGTAGATGTTTACTTATCATTAAATAAAGGCATTATACTCCAAAGTAGGGAGTATAACGACCACAACAACAACATGCTAATGTATGCCAATAATGCTAGTACACATTGCCTTATCATACCAATCATCAAATTCAACACAATACCATTATACGTGTATCGCGTAACCAATTCCCCAACGGGTCTCTCGAGCATCAAAAGGGCTCACAAAACACACACGTGGTCACATTAATTATCAAACCCTAACCGACTCCGCTAGAGTCATTTTAGGTTACTAATGATGTCGAGTTACGAAAGTGATCTTGCACTTAAATCCTAACATATTATGGCCCAATTTCGAGTTCCCAACATCACATTACAAGCTATAGCAATATTCACAAGCCCACAACCACATTTCATGGAAAAATCACATATTCACGTATCTAGCATGGTAACTTCACGTAATAGAAGTCTAGAATGTCATATGAGACATAAAACGAGAAGAAGAGAGGGGGTAGTAGCTTACATCTCGTCGGAAAAAGTGAAGAAAACAGTAATCTAATCGGTGGGAAAGCTTCTCCTCGGCAAGACCTTCGCGGCGTGCTCGGATCGTTGAGATTCCTCCAAAATCCCAAGATATCCCCACTAATCTCTCTAAACCCTCAATGTTCTTCCTCTCTACTCTCTTGTGTTTCTATGGTGAAGATGTGAGAAAATGAGAGTGTTAAACACTCTTTTGATAGCTTTAAGTGGCTGAAAATGGGCTCTCTCTATGTTTGGTGACGTGGCCTCACAAGGGCCACTCAATTTAAATGAAAAGTGGGTTTTCGCGCAAAGAGTTCAATCTGTCGTGCTTCGCACGGCCATGCCAAATAAGCTGCACGGTTGTGCCAACCCTATATTGCAAAGTCAGGACTTCTGGAAGGCTTCGCACGGCCGTGCCAACATGGCTGCACGGTCGTGCCAACCTCAAAACACAATACCAACCTCACTAGAATGCCTCGCACGGCCGTGCCCACATAGCTGCACGGTCGTGCCAAGGCTCATGAGTCCAAACATAGTTTGTTTTCCCTTCTTTTCCAAGGTCCGATCACTCCTCGCTTGTAACACGTCTTAAGCACGATAAATTACAAGATTTAAGCAATAATATAGCATACGAAACACATGTGATCATTTATAATAAAATGATGCAAATGATGAGATGAGATATGCAAAATATACATGAAATTATATGTGATGAAATGATGCAAATGAGGCGGGCGTTACATTCTCTCCCCCTTAGAATAAATTCGTCCGCGAATTTACTTACCAACTCCATCAAACAACGCGGGATATTTCTCACGCATCTCCTGCTCGGTCTCCCAAGTGGCCTCCTCGACATTGTGATTCCTTCACAACACTTTCACGAGGGTTATAGTTTTCGTCCTTAATACTTGTTCTTTGGTATCCAAGATTCGCACCGGTTGCTCAACATACGAAAGGTCAGACGTTAAATCCACCGGCCCATACTCCAACATATGTGAGGCATCCATCAAATACTTCCTCAACATTGACACGTGAAATACCTCATGAATACCTGACATCGATGGCGGCAATGCAAGTCTATAGGCTAGCTTTCCAACTCTTTCCAATATCTCAAACGGTCCAATATACCTCGGGGCCAATTTTCCTTTCTTACCAAACCTCTTAACCCCAATCCGAGGTGAAACCTTCAAAAACACGTGATCACCGACCTCAAATTTAAGATCCCTACGTCTATTGTCGGCATAACTCTTTTGTCTACTCTGAGCCGTTTTCAATCTTTCCCGAATAACTTTCACACTTTCGCCGATTCATGAACCATCTCTGGACCCCACAACTTCGCTTCACCAACTTCATCCCAACAAATCGGAGAACGACACTTCCTACCATAAAGTGCCTCATACGGAGCCATCTCAATACTCGACTGATAACTGTTATTGTAGGCGAACTCGATCAATGGCACATGCGAATCCCAAGTTCCCTTAAAGTCCATCGAGCAAGCTCTCAACATATCCTCAAGTATTTGAATCGTTCTCTTGGACTGTCCATCGGTCTGCGGGTGAAATGCTGTACTCAAATTCAACTTCGTCCCCAAAGCATTCCGAAGTGACTGCCAAAACCGAGAAGTAAACCGCGGATCCCTGTCCGATACAATGCTCACTGGCACCCCATGTAACCTCACAATCTCCTGAATATACAATGAAGCAAGCTTCTCCAACGAATCCGTAACCGCGATGGGAAGGAAATGGGCCGACTTAGTCAATCTATCGACAATAACCCAAACTGCATCATGACCTCGTCGAGTCCTCGGTAACCCTGTCACAAAATCCATTGCGATATTCTCCCATTTCCATTCCGGAATTTCCAAAGGTTGCAACAGTCCAGCTGGCCTCTGATGTTCTGCTTTAATCCGTTGGCAAGTCAAACACTTCGACACAAACTCGGCGATTTCCCTTTTCATTCCACTCCACCAAAAATTCTTCTTCAAATCCCGATACATCTTGGTACTCCCAGGGTGAATTGTGTATTTAGACTTATGGGCTTCATCTAACACTTGTCGCTTCACTTCCTCAATCGCCGGTACACAAACTCTACCCCGAAATGTCAAAATACCATCACTATCCTTAGCAAAATCCGGGGTCTTACCCCCACCTAACTCATCAATCAATTTCTTCAACTCCGGATCACTCTCTTGAGTCTCCTTAATCCGTTGGAACAACACCGGATTAGCTCGAATATTAGCAAAGATCACCCCATGGCTAGATTCACTAGGACCCCAATCACGAATGTCCTCTAGCATCTTCCATTCCCTAGTCATCAAACAAGAAACATACGCTTTCCTACTTAGCGCATCCGCCACAACATTGGCCTTTCCCGGGTGATATAAGATAGTACAGTCATTATCTTTCAACCGTTCCATCCATCTACGCTGCCGATTATTCAACTCCTTTTGTGAAAATAAGTACTTAAGGCTCTTATGGTCCGTGAACACCTCAAATTTAGCCCCATACAAATAATGCTTCCATTTATGAAGAGCAAAAATAATCGCAGCCAACTCGAGATCGTGTGTCGGATAGTTCTGTTCATACTGAGTCAACTTCCGTGAAGCATAAGCAATGACCCTTCCATTCTGCATCAAGACACAACCCAAACCTTCTTTCGAAGCATCGCTATAAATCACAAACCCATCATGTCTGTTCGGCAATGCTAAGATAGGAGCCGTAGTCAACTTCTCTTTCAATTCCCGAAAACTCGCCTCACACTTATCATTCCACACAAACGGCTTATTCTTCTGAGTCAAAGTCGTCAAAGGGGTTGCAATCTTAGAGAATCCTTCTATAAACCTCCGATAATAACCCGCTAATCCCAAGAAACTCCGAATCTCCGTCACCGTCTCGGGTCTCTTCCAACTTACCATGGCCTCAATTTTTGTCGGATCAACTGAAATCCCCTTGCCTGAAACTACATGACCCAAAAATGTTACCTCCTCCAACCAAAAGGCACACTTGCTTAACTTAGCATACAACTTCCTTTCCCTCAAAACCGTCAATACGATCCTTAAGTGTTTCTCGTGCTCTTCTCGAGACTTCGAGTACACCAAAATGTCGTCGATGAAAACAACCACAAAACAATCAAGGTACGGCAAGAACACCCTATTCATCAAATCCATAAATACCGCGGGTGCATTAGTCAACCCAAAGGGTATAACCACGAACTCAAAATGCCCGTACCTAGTCCTAAATGCCGTCTTAGGAACGTCCTCCTTCCGAACCTTCAACTGATGATAACCACTTCTAAGGTCGAGCTTAGAGTACACTACGGAGCCTCGAAGCTGATCAAACAAGTCGTCAATATGTGGGAGAGGGTATTTATTCTTAATTGTAACCTGATTCAACTCCCGGTAGTCGATACATAACCTCAATGAACAATCCTTCTTCCTCACAAACAATACCGGTGCACCCCATGGTGATACACTCGGTTTAATGAATCCCCGATCAAGCAACTCTTGCAACTGAATCTTTAATTCCTTCAACTCGGCCGGCGCCATGCGATACGGTGCTTTCGATATCGGCGCGGTACCCGGTAACAACTCAATACAGAATTCCAACTCTCTATCAGGAGGCATTTCATAGTCATCAGAAAAGACATCCGGAAATTCACGCACAACTGCAACATCATCCAACATAACCACCCTTTTTGACTTATCCACCACACAAGCCAAGTACCCCGAACAACCACGAGATAACAACTTACGGGCTTTCAAAGCCGAAATAAGTCGAACACCACCCATGCACTTATCACCAACAAACACAAAGGACGACATATTCGGCATATCAAAAGTAACAAACTTCTTACGACAGTCAACGACGGCATGGTGTGCATGCAACCAATCCATCCCCAAAATCACATCAAAATCCCTTATAGGCAAAACAACCAAATCCGCAGGCAAAAGATGATCATCAACAATCACATCACAATTACGGTAAACATCCGAAGCTACTTGGCACTCTCCCATCGGAGTAGACACCTCAAGCACATACGGCAATGATTCAGGCATGGTATGCAAATGACAGGCAAAATGAGATGCGATGTATGAATGCGATGATCCTGGATCTATGAGTACTCGGGCTTTAACACTAGAAACGAATAAGGTACCTCCTATGACATTATTGGCTTCGGGCACCCTATTTTGGTCTAGGGCGAAGACCCGACCCTGGACTCTAGGGCGACCCTCGTTATCTCTCTTGACGCCCGTATTCTGTTGCGCACCTCCCGGTTGGACCCCTTTATTCCTAGGGCAATCCCTTTGAAAGTGCGTGCCATCACCACAGAGGACACACTTCCCCTGTTTCTTCCAGCATCTATCCTCCGTGTGACCAGCCCTCAAACAAAAGTTGCATGTCATCCCCTGGGCCCGCTGCCCCTGTGTGGTGTTTCCTCGATTCCCTGTCCTCTGCTGATTCTGTCCTCCCCGACGGTTATCATTTCCCCCTTTGTTGTCAGTCCCACGGTTATTCTGATTCCTCCACCTTGATTGTCCTGATTGTTGAGTACCAATAGTATTTCCCCGTTGATTCCCACTGGTGTTCCCCGTCTTAGTACGGTGTTCCTCAATGTCGTGCTCAATCCTGTAAGCCTTATCCACCGCTCTCTGATAGCTCGTCAACTCAAGTGGTATGAGTTGCTTCCGATACTCAGTCCTCAACCCCTTCACAAACCGGTAAACCTTCTTCTCCTCCGTCGGTAGTAGATGCATGCAATACCGGGATAACTCAGTAAATTTGGCAGAGTACTGAGCTATCGATAGACTCCCCTGCTCCAGGCTGAGAAATTCCACTTCCTTCCTTGCTTGTATCACATCCGGGACAAACTGATTCCGAAACCGCTGTAAGAAGAGATCACATGTCCTCACCGTCTGATCTTGTACCCAGCTAGCTTCCAAAACCTTCCACCAATGCTCGGCCGCATCCTCTAGCTTGAATGTGGCGAACTTGATTTTCTCCTCATCCGTACATCCCAATGCCGCAAAAACCTTTTCTAGTTGACTCAATCCACCTCTCGGCTTTCTCCGGATCCGGTTCACCGTTGAAGCTCCTTGGTTTCATCTTCAAAAACCTCTCCAATCGGCGGTCATTGTCCCCGACTCCCCCAGCTGGTTGCACTACTCTCTGGCCACCCACTTGACCCTGTCCATCCATGGCTTGTCGATTCATGTCCATGGTCTGTCTGTTCATTTCCATCATGGTCTACATAAACCCCTGCATGGTGTGCATGAAGGCCTCATTCTGATTCATATGACCCTCCGATGACTGCCCAGTAGCTTGGTTAGGAGATGGGTTAGACGGCCCGGTACGGCGGGTTTTTCTCTCGGCTTCCCCAGCCCTACTCGTACCAGCTCCGTTTCGCGTTTCAACCATGATTGTTCACCTGCAAACACTCGTCGTTAACGACTCAAACACTCAACCAAACCCCGCCTAAGCCAAGGATACCAAATCCCAGCGAGCTAACTTACGCTCTGATACCAACTGTCACGACCTGACCCGAGATCCTACGTGGAATCTCGTCCGGTTCGCGAGACGGGACACAAAAAGCACAGTTTAAAAGTTACTTTTCGTGCAAAAACCCTGTAATGCAAGTGTATGTTTAATTTAAAATCAAAATAACACGTCACGGCACACAAAAGCCGGAAAAGATCACATAATATAACCAACGAACCCGCGAACTAAAAAGCTCGGGACCAAACATGTAACATTATCAGAGTGCGCGAAATATAAAAGTAAGTAACATTTACAAAAGCCTGACATCCATGTCGGCGTCTACAAAAGAATATGAATGAACAACATGTACGGGACTTCTACCCAACTTTACCATGTTTACTTAACATGTGTACCCTCGGCCTCACCAAAAGAAAATACCAGGGCTCAAGGAGCACTACCAAAAGACTGACTGCTGACAACGCCGGACGACAACGAACAATCACTGGGGGTTTCTCGCTGGCTCGGGATCTAAGGAAAACAATAAACAATGGACGGGGTGAGTTATAAAACTCAGTAAGCTACTAATGCAACAATATGGCATGCGAGATGCGAACAGTAATAAGAGTTACATATAACGCGGTTGGCATAATATAACAATTCTCAATCATCATCAAGTCAAGTAATTTATGTCACAAGTCACGTAGCATGCATCTCACGTAGGTGCAATATATAAACACATATAAAAGGATACCGTCGAGGTACACCTCCGACATAACAATTTCCAACCAACCAACCAATAATACCAATGTAGAAACCGTTGATGTCGTACCCGATCATCGAACCAATAACCAAAACCAAAGTGAACCGTTTTCCGTATCCACGTCGACGTGAAGACTCGGTCCCCACGACCCGAGAAACAATCACGGTATAGCTTACCAAGGTCGCGTTTATTCCGTACAACACTTAGCGCTATAATCCCTACCGTGGCCAACGGTAGGGCGAGGCCCAGTGTATTGGCCTTCGGCTATTACGTAGCCCCGGCTCACGCAATAACCGAGCGTCAATACACCTCCAACACATATGCCATGGACTTAAACAATGCTCAAGTAGATGTTTACTTGACACATTAACCAATCAACCAAATGTTCAAGTAGAATTTTACTTATCATTAAATAAAGGCATTATACTCCAAAGTAGGGAGTATAACGACCACAACAACAACATGCTAATGTATGCCAATAATGCTAGTACACATTGCCTTATCATACCAATCATCAAATTCAACACAATACCATTATACGTGTATCGCGTAACCAATTCCCCAACGGGTCTCTCGAGCATCAAAAGGGCTCACAAAACACACACGTGGTCACATTAATTATCGAACCCTAACCGACTCCGCTAGAGTCATTTTAGGTTACTAATGATGTCGAGTTACGAAAGTGATCTTGCACTTAAATCCTAACATATTATGGCCCAATTTCGAGTTCCCAACATCACATTACAAGCTATAGCAATATTCACAAGCCCACAACCACATTTCATGGAAAAATCACATATTCACGTATCTAGCATGGTAACTTCACGTAATAGAAGTCTAGAATGTCATATGAGACATAAAACGAGAAGAAGAGAGGGGGTAGTAGCTTACATCTCGTCGAAAAAAGTGAAGAAAACGATAATCTAATTGGTGGGAAAGCTTCTCCTCGGCAAGACCTTCGCAACGGCGTGCTCGGATCGTTGAGATTCCTCCAAAATCCCAAGATATACCCACTTATCTCTCTAAACCCTCAATGTTCTTCCTCTCTACTCTCTTGTGTTTCTATGGTGAAGATGTGAGAAAATGAGAGTGTTAAACACTCTTTTGATAGCTTTAAGTGGCTGAAAATGGGCTCTCTCTCGGTTTGGTGACGTGGCCTCACAAGGGCCACTCAATTTAAATGAAAAGAGGGTTTTCGCGCAAAGAGTTCAATCTGTCGTGCTTCGTACGGCCGTGCCAAATAAGTTGCACGGTCGTGCCAACCTCGCACGGCCGTGCCCACATAGCTGCACGGTCGTGCCAACCCTATATTGCAAAGTCAGGACTTCTGGAAGGCTTCGCACGGCCGTGCCAACATCGCTGCACGGTCGTGCCAACCTCAAAACACAATACCAACCTCACTGGAATGCCTCGCATGGCCGTGCCCACATAGCTGCACGGTCGTGCCAAGGCTCATGAGTCCAAACACAGTTTGTTTTCCCTTCTTTTCCTAGGTCCGATCACTCCTCGCTTGTAACACGTCTTAAGCACGATAAATTACAAGATTTAAGCAATAATATAGCATACGAAACACATGTGATCATTTATAATAAAATGATGCAAATGATGAGATGAGATATGCAAAATATACATGAAATTATATGTGATGAAATGATGCAAATGAGGCGGGCGTTACAGATTTTGTTTTGTGAACCTTAATTCCCTTTAGGGTTGCTAAAAAAAGAGAAAGAGGGGTTTTGTTTGTTGTTTCTTGACTTTTCTTGTTTGGTGGAATTGAGTCAAACACGAGCATATACACTTGAGAGAGTGATTCACCAAATACCAAGTCTGAAGAGCACAAACAGATTAAAAAGGCGTTGATAAAACTTATTAAAGATGCGGTGGATAGTGCCTTTGATAATAAATTTGGGATGTTGAATATATGCCAACAATGGGAACATCCAAGGGAGCATGGAGCGCGTAGGGCTCGAAGGGTTGAACCCTTCGAGGAGGAATTTAGAGATGTTGATTCGGATATGTAGTATCGATACTACGATCTGAGCAGAGGCAAGCTTGTTTGTTTAAGGCAAATTCCGAGTTTTCAAGGTAACGACGATGATTACTTAGATTGGGAATGAAATTCGGAAGAGGTCTTTGAGTATCATACGTACTCCAAATTGAAGAAGGTGAGATTGGCAGCAACTAAGTTCACAGGTTATGCACGCATATGGTGGCAACAGTTGGAGATCAATCGTAGATAGAATGGTGAAATGGTAGTTACATCATGACCGGAGATGAAACATGGTATGCGACATCAGTTTGTCCCTCATTACTATTATAAGGGTGTTCAATGTCGTGCACCTTTGGAGTCGTCACCATGGAAGCCGAGCTACATCCAAAGGGAGGAGAAAAGCTCATCTACTTTTACAACTAGGGTCAAGTCAAAGTCACTTACAAATTATATTTTCGACCTCAACAATATCATTCCTTTGACACAAGAACAGGTATGTGTGGATCAAGTGGGGTTGCAACAAAAGAGTGAGAATAAGGAAGAAAATAATGAGCATGAGGGAGTAAAGTGAGCAAGCGAAGGATAATAGTGAAGAAGAAAAGATTCAAGAGGAAAAGTCTGAGGGAAATATCGTAGAGGAAGGAGAGATTGAGGGTAAAGTTGATCTTGTTCTTCCCAATAAAGTTTCCATGGACAAATATGAAGATCCATTTGGCATTGAAGTTCGTACTAAATCCTTTTGTTTGGTTCATCAAGTGAACAATTGATGATCATTTCTTCTTAACACGATGAGCGGATTGGTTAGATCTTACTTCAAAGGCGGATCATCGGGTTCCTAATGCGGATTTGAGGTCAAATCCTTCTGAATAGGGAGGGAATGATGTGATCTTGAGGTCTTTTTTGACGATTCCACATGATAAAGGGGCTTTGCGTGAAGTTTGGAAGTTCAGGGGTGAGTTTGTAGGCTTGGGGGATCTAAATGTCAAAATAAGAAAGTTGGATCAACCTGGAAGGCGTCCGCTCAGAGCGCTCGCTCAAATTGCAGAATGAAACAAATTCTGAAAAGCCATCGCTGCGCTCGGGCCATTAGTGGAGGCACGACCGCCCCGCTCTGTTCTTTGTTTTTTTGTTTTAGTTTGGACTTTTATTTTTGTATTTTCTTTAGGGTTTCGGTTTTCAAGTTATTTTAGGTATCTTTTACATCTTTCCTAGGGTTTGTAAGCCTATTTAATGGTCGTTTAAACTTTTTTTTTTTTGATATATAGTTGGTTGATTGATTAATAAGGATTCGAGTTTTCTCTTTCAAGTACGTGTGTCGTTCTTGAGCAAACCTTTTGATTCAATCAGTTGTGTGTTAGTGATTGAATCAAATCCTAGACTTATCGATTGGAGATCCAACCCGATTGTGACGTCTTTCATAATTTCGTGGTTCTAGTTGCTTCAACAACGTCGAATCGAGGTGTCATCCACATCAAACTTTTAGGAGATCTTGGGGTGCAACGCAAATTCGCATCAATAAAGCTGCAAATTATTTACGTATCTAAATGAAATGAGCTGATCGAACCTAGTTTTTGGTTTTCATTTCTTCGCAGACGTTGTAGATCAGACTAGTTGTGATAGTTTCAGTGTTTAGGGCTTCATATGGATCTCCAATCGTAGAGATAGAGGGAAGATGGGGGTGATGAGACTGCCGAGAGAAAATTGATGAGATTGCCAGCCACGAAGAGTTCACGTCGTGGATGGGCTTCAACTTCAAGGCTAAAAGGGGAGATGACACGAATCACTAACATAGACATCAAAATGAAGGTTTTGGCTTTTGTAGTAAAGACTACTATGTTTTTTGTTGTTGACGGCAACCCTAGAAAGTTAGAAACTATAACTTATATTATTTATATTTAAGTTTAATTTTAAAAATATTATTTTTTTCAATATATATATATATATATATATATATATATCTATCTATCTATTAGTTCGGTCCAGTTCTTAATTTTTTTTATAAGTTTTAAAATCGGGACCAAACCAATTGCCTGGTTCTACTAAAATTCACGACCAGAACCAAACCATAAGTATTAGTTTGTTCCAATTTCTAACAGTAAGGAAAAAAATTTGCACACCCCTACTTCCAATCATCCAATTATTTAAGCTCTTATTTCTTTATTTGTCCTTTTTTTTTTCCTTCCCTTTTCGCTTATAATGGAATTGTAAAGCTTTATTTATTAGTCAAGTTTCTTAGTGAAGCTTTATTTATTGATTTTTTTTTTTTTTGGTATTAGTATGTTAACTCACATATATTGATAAAATAGTGGTGGTGTGGTAGAGTGGCAGTAGCGGTGGTAAATTACATTTTAAAATTGTGAGAAATAAAAAAAAGTTCCCCATACTCATGGGTGAATGGGCGCACATGGGCTAACTAACGTATTCATATCCGCTCAATTAAAAAAAAATATATATATATATATATATATATATCCACTCAATTATGTTTATGTTATTAATTAAACACTCACTCGTCCGTTTATTTGAGCTCGTCGCCCACATGGAAGCCGTCCATATCCACCCAGCCTACCTGTTTGTGACCGAGAGAGAGAGAGAGAGAGAGAGATAGTTTTATTGGTTATATTCTTAAGGTTGGTTTTTAATTTATTTGAAACTACTTAATACCCGTCCGAATGGACGAAAAAAAATTCAAAAATAATACATTTCATATATTAGCATAATCACATAAATTCATATATACTTAAAAATGTGAAATAATTTTAGGTTAACACGTATTTGTTTCAAATTGAGATATAACTAATTTATTGTACATATTGTTTGTTAAAAGAAATACATACAATATATTTTAAGCAATTACATACAATAAATTTAAATTACTGCATTTTTTTAGAAATCTATGTCGATCACTTTAAATATTATTAGCTTAACTAACCAAAATAGTAATTGCAAAAAAAATACAGTATAAATAAAAAAATAAATTTACAGGTTTAGGATACGGTTAAATTCAAAACATATATTAGAAAAAAGTTATAAATAAAATAAAGTTTTATAGATTAGGATACGGGTAAAGTCAAAACTGTAATTAGAAAAAAAAATTACAAATAATTTTTTTTTTTATAGATTTAAGATAATGTTAACGTTAATTAGAAAAGTTACACCTGTAAACCTGGCCATTGTAATTACAAAAAAAAGTTACAAATAAAAAATAATTTTAGGGATAAGGATACGGTTAAAGTCAAAACTGCGATTAGAAAAAAATTACAGGTAAGAAAAAGATTTTACAGATTTAGGATAAGGTTAAAGTTAATTAGAAAAATTACAGATTTAAGTTAACCGGTATTTGTTTCAAATCAAGATATAACTAATTTATTGTACATATTGTTTGTTTAAAGAAATACTTCCTCTGTTTCACTCAAAGAGTCTACGTTTGAAAAGTCTAATAATTAAAAGATATATAAGTAGTCTTGAAGTTGATTATAATTACAAAAATATTTTAGCATAGTTAATATGTTTGTACCACATATGAAGGGTAAAGTTGAAAGTTTTATGAAAATTATCGACATAATTTTGTAAAGTGGATTCTTTTAGTGGATCATCCCAAAATAGTATAGTGGACTCTTTGCCTAGAACGGAAGGAGTACATACAATATATTTTAAGCAAATACATACAATAAATTTAAATTACTGCATATTTTTTAGAAATCTATGCCGATCACTTTAAATACTATCACCTTAACTAACCAAAATAGTAATTGCAAAAAATATATAAATAAAAAAATAATTTATAGATTTAGGATACGGTTAAATTTAAAACAAATATTAGAAAAAAAGTTACAAATAAAAAAAAGTTTTATAGATTAGGATACGGGCAAAGTTAAAACTGTAATTAGAAAAAAAACACAGATTATTATTATTTTTTTTTTTGCAGATTTAAGATAATGTTAACGTTAATTGGAAAAGTTACACAGGTAAACTTCACCGTTGTAATAACAAAAAAAAGTTGCAAACAAAAAATGGTTTTAGGGATAAGAATACAGTTAAAGTCAAAACAGTAATTAGAAATAAATTACAGGTAAGAAAAATTTATAAGTAAGAAAAAGATTTTACAAATTTAGGATAAGGTTAAAGTTAATAGAAAAGTTACAGAAGTAAACCTAACTGTTGGGCGAGAAAGTTTTTAACGTAAAGGTGAACAGTGATAGGGAATAATGACTTTTGTTTTAGTTATTAATTAATTAATTAATAGATTAATAAATTCTAAATATTTACCATTATATTTAAATTTAAATAATTAGTTATTGTGAGATTTAATAGATAAAATAATACTCTAACAGTGGTTTTTGTTTAAGATACTGTTAGAGTCACAACAATAATTAGAAAAAAGTTAAAGATAAAAAAATGTTTTATAGATTTAGTTAGTGTGATATTTTAATTGATAAAAAAAGTTGTAGATAAAAAAAGATTTTACAGATTTAGTTATTGTGAGATTTAATGGATAAAAGTTTTACCTAAAGCAACCAACAAGAAGTTTTATAGATTTAGTTACTGTGAGATTTACTGGATAATATTTTTTTACAGGCAACAATAGATTATATTAGGTTGGAAATTGCAAAATACAAATACCCCACGAGAACAAAGGGTGGGGGAACAAATTTTAACAGTGGTTTATGTTTTAGTTATTATTAGTAGATTATACGTAAGGTTGTAAGTTCGAACCGCTGAATCGAATCGTTTCGAACCGAATCAGTCAGCTCGGTTCGGTTTTGGGTTCGAACGGTTCGATTTAAGTTTGAAAATTTTATAAACCGAGCGGTTTGGTTCGGTTTGCCGTTTTTGGTGCCGAACCGAACTGAACCGAACTACCACCATTTAATTTTTATTTTTTTATTTTATAAGTATATATATATATATATATATATATTTAGTCGTAATTAGTAATTGAATTTAACAAGAAAATTGTTGTTGTTTGCGTACATTTTGATTGAATTATTGTAATTTTGAAGTTAATTTTTTAACTTTAAATTATTTAGTTTGTGTTAAAAGTATTTTTGTTTTCTATTTAAAAGTTTTATTTTTTTTTTGAATATTTAAATAATTAAATTGCCGAACCGAAACAAACCGATCGATTCGGTTCGGTTTAAAGTTTGTGACGGTTCGATTCAGTTTGACAAATATGAAACTTTTAGGGGGTGGTTCGGTTTACAGTTTTAGCTCAAATCGAACCACTTTCACCGTTAATTGAAAGAAAGAATATTTGAGTATGTATTTATATAAATACCGTTATTCGCTTAGGGAAATGCTAACGGACGATCACATAGAGACCAATAGAGTACCAAAAGCGGATGTCAGGGACAAAAATAGGAAATAACAAATTTGTAAGACCATTTGAAGAAATAGACCATAGTTGGGAGACCAAATTATATAACTTAAACCTACTTAGTTATCCATATCAGTCGTCAAGTGAAAGCCTATAATTTCTCCTTAGGGTTCTTCCGGCACGAGGGTTTAAGGGAGTTAGGGAGGGGTTCCAAGTTTGAAGTCAACAAAATTACTCTCAAACTCAGGTGAGTGAGATTTCAGATTTCATCGAATTCACATAGTTTGTTTCCATGTTTAATTTCATTTGTGATTTACCTCATTTGAGGGCTCATTATGTAACTTCTTTACCAACTAATAGACTATTTTATCGTCCATCTTCATCATCATCAGCTTCAAATTCTACCTCTAATTCTACAAACGAAAACTCATTAACAGTCAATTACCTCATAAATTCATGTGGGTTTCCTCCAGAATCAGCTCTTTCAGTTTCCAAGCATCTGAACTTCAAAACCCCAAATAAACCAGACTCTGTGCTTGCATTTTTCAAGAACCATGGCTTCAGCAATACCCAGATTGTAGATGTGGTTAAGGGATACCCGAAACTCCTCTTATCTGATCCGGATAAAACCCTTTCTCCCAAACTCGAATTTTTCAGTTCTTTAGGTATTTCTAGTCCTGACCTTGCTAGAGTTATTAGTGCAGCACCAAGTCTATTGTCATATAGCTTGGAAAATAGAATCATCCCATCTTATAGATTCTATAGAGATTTATTACAGTCTGATGAAAGAACTCTAATAATGATTAAACGGTCTCCGCGTTCGTTGATTTATGACATACACGCTTGCGTGGTAAAAAATATTCATATTTTGCGAGATGTAGGTGTGCCAGAATCAAAGATGGTATTCTACATTACCTACCATTCTCACAGTCTAAGGATGGATACTGATAAGTTTCAAAGGATTGTGGAGGAAGTCAAGGAAATGGGATTTAGCCCATCGAGGCATAGCTTTATGTGGGCATTTAATGCGCTTGGCTCAATGAGCAGATCGACTTGGGAAAAGAAGGTGGATCTTTATAAAAGATGGGGTTGGTCAGAAGATGACGTTCTCGTGGCTTTCCGAAAAAATCCATTGTGTATGTCGGTCTCTGAGGATAAAATTAATAGGGTAATGGATTTTCTCATCAACAAACTGGGTCTAAAGTACTCTATTCTTGTGAATAGACCGATAGTCTTTTCATTGAGCTTAGAGAAGAAAATTGTTCCTAGGTGTTTGTTTTATCAAGTCTTGTTGGATAAAGGTTTAATCAAGAAGGAAAATGACATGAGATTTATTATTGGATGGATCACACTTTCAGAAAGTAGGTTTATCAGCAGGATCGAAAGGAACTATAAAGAGGAGGCTCCTCTGCTTCTGAAGCTCTATCAGGCAAAGTTAAATCCTGCAAAATGACTTAACAGTCTGTGCTGACTATGCCATTGTTCTTTTTATTTTTATTTGATAAATTCACAAAAGAAATTTGGGAAGAAGGTTCCGGTGTGTATACTGACGTCTGTTGGAAAAATTACAAGTGCAATGGATATTTTATTGATGAAATGAGTTCAAGTCTTCTGTTGTAGCCATCATGCTGGCAGTCTTTACCCTGAGCATGGAGAAGAGGATTATTCCCACGTGTTCAGCTTATCAAGGTTTGTTGAAAAGAGGTTTGATGAAGAAACATAAGGATTTTGGCTTAGGCACCTGGTTGGAGTGTCCAGAAAATCAATTTGGCAATAGGATTAGAAAGAGCTATTGAAAGGAAGCTCCAGAACTGTTCAGAAGCTATATCAGAAAAACTTGGATCTGGCAAATTTACATAAAAACTACATTAAGCTGTTCTTGTTTCTTGTTATCAGTTCAGTTTTGGTATTACTTCATTTTCCATCATTCGAATTTCAAATCTGATTTCTCCGTCTAACTTGTGGAGATTGATGCGTGCTTCTAATTATCAAGTGTTAGCATAGAATCTTGAAGAACCTTGCAATGATCATTGTAGTCATTCTTTTTTTTGAAATGTAGTTCCAAGTTAAGATTTACTATTTTCGTTTTCAAAGGCACACCTATAGAACTCTCTCTCTCTCTCTCTCTCTCTCTCTCTCTCACACACACACACACACACTATGCTCTTTGTACGTCTTTGCCCGACTTAAAACAGTTGAATTTGGCAAAGCTGGACTATCGATTGCTGTTTGCATCCATCCATTATCTGGTTGTTAAGAACTCTTCTTCATTCATATAGCGGTTCTAGGAAATTGTCTTTTAGCCTTTGCTCTGTTTCAGGTAGCCGCATTCCACTTGTACAAATTCTTTCTATGATTGCCAATATAGCCTTTACCTTTTAGCCTTTGCTCTGTTACATGAGCCAAAGATGATGATATGAATTTCGCTAAATTTTGCTTCAAGCTTGCAAGATGCACTTTTGGTGCGAGTTTTTTACAGCTGAATCAGAGTTTTTTTCTTCAATGACTCAAAATCTTTATTGTTTCTGCATAATTGATGGAAATATTACCATCCATTCTACGGGGCTGGTGTTATTCTTCAAAGGGCTATAGTTACATAATTTTTTTTTTTTTTTTATTGTTCTGATTTGTTCTCAGCACGAGTGCGTCCATCTGGGAAATGAACATGGACCTTTTTCTTTTATCAGCAAGAATAAATTTTATTCATTAATATAATGCAAATTTGGACCGATTCTAAGACTTGGCCCGATGAGTTAGGGTTGGGCTAGCCCATTGCAAGCTCCAATTATTACGGAAAATTGCTGGCTGGTCCACTTTAAAAGGTTTTTATCCTCTGCAGTCCACAATTTTTTTTTCTTAATCGCTAAAAGGCACTTTCATAAAATTGTTCCTAAAATACCACTGTTTCTTCCATAGCTGTTTTTATGTTTAAATTTCTTAGTTCTTCACTGTCATTTGTAGGGGAGCAGAATTTTCACCTTCTTTAGGGACATCACTTCCTCTGAATTTTGCAATTAACTGTTTTGAATTAAAAATCAGATAATTAGCCAAAACACGATGTAAAACATATGGCTAAATCATAACTACGCTTCAAACTGTATGTATTTTAATTAATAGATTGATCGAAAAGTGAAGTAATAAATATGTAAGAGTTAGGTTCAAGTTGATGTGCTCAGAGTATAGGCTAGAGGCGGAGGGCTATATAGCCTATATGACCTTTATTAAAAATTTCCTCTGTTTTAAAGATTAAGTTAAAAGACAATGATGAAATAATTAATTAGATAGGTCATCTTCCAGATTTAAGCAACATAGCTGATATAGAGACATCAATTGATGTGCATCAGCTGACTTCAAAGACTGCTGGTAGAAGATTATGTTATACTTTGCTGATAAAGAAGAGTTTAAGCAGCGGAATGACAAGCAGCATAAGTATAGCAATTTAGATTAAAGTGGCTGTAAATAAATAGGTACATGTTTATTATAACAGTAAACTTAAATCTTGTATTAGATGCATCAATTACTTTCCACAATCAAATTACACAAGATATATGAAAACATATATTACAGGAAAGATAAGAAAATGTTGAATGTAATAAAATATATTTTATATTAAAATTCAGCAGAGGTTTGCTCAAGGACAAATATGCTTAGTACATCAACCTAGACTCTCTAACCTAGCAATCTCATAGGAAAGAAAAAGGAGAGATTAAGAAAGCGAAATCAAATTTATCGAAAATGCATTGGAAGATGTAATCAACATTTATCATGTTGTCTTCTAGTAGTATCAACTCGATAAATTTGTTGTGAGAAGAGAATATTAGGCGTTGTTCAAATAACTAGTATTTGAACAACTGAGTGTTAAGCACTCAACCAAGAATGATGACAATTCATTGCACAATCGACAGCCCTTATAATGTAGTATAAGTCTGTCGATATGAATGCAGTATGAATTATTATGCTCTGGTTCTTCATCGGACATCTTCAAGATTGGTCAGTCTTCAATGATGAGCAAGATGCTTAGTCTCTAGCTATAAATTTGAAATATAGCTGCTGAAGAGACTAAGTCTTTTAAAGGAATAAAGAACTCAAATCAAGAAACCTAGGAGTTCTTGATTAAGCAGAGCTTCTTTGCCTTTAGGAATTTCAGATTTCTCTCCCACAAAGTGTTTGTTCTTATACTTGTGTTTTTCTCACTCTAGGGTTATTACAGATTGTAAGCACTAAAATCACCCTACTTTGAATGAGGGATGAGAGACTTCTTTTATAGGCTGGAGAAAATGAAAGAGTCGTTGAAGCTTGGATAAGTTTTGCCCATTAGAGATCTGGATCATCAATGCATCAGAGTACATTGTAGAGACTGTTGGGCAAAAACCTTCCGTTTAAGCTTTGTCTTGAAGTATGTCCGTGATTCAGGCTGTCAGGATGGGACGTGACATGCAGGCATGTTAGCAGCGTACTGTGTTTGGCTTTTTATGGAACATAGCTTTAAGGACTGGGACTAAACACAAAAGAGGAAGTGTCTTCGGGATAATAGTGAAAGCGCTGATATCGATGCGTATCTTGAGCTGTCAGGAAGATCTTGTAACGGATCTTGTTGTATTTTGTATAGATTTTCTTGTATCCATAACCTAAGTCTAAGACAAGGTGACTAATGGGCCTGCGTGTCTGTTAGAGTGGCAACTTGTTCTTAGACAAAATGCTTGTAATAGCTTAGGATTGCTTCTTGTACTTAGCTTAGTCTTCAGAAGATAGTCTGGTGTATATCAGCCATGTTCAGATCAGCTATCTTCATATCAGTCAAGTCCATCAAGTCATCAGCCAAGTTCGTTCCTTCCAAGCTTCATCAGCAATGTTGAAGACTTGAATATTGTCTGATCAAGACCTGTCTGGAGATATGCCTTGAGTTATCAGCAAAGTCCTCTCTTGACTTTGATATAACGATAACCTGCACAAATCATTTATTGCTTCTTTCCTTATTAGGCATTTATTTCAGAAAAGGACAATCTGTCTGCAACTACTATCTACCTATTTTTGGCAAAGTGGCAGAATATACTCAGTGACGGCCTGGGCTTTGCAGAACTCTCAATCAAATCCTGACAACAAGATCAAAACATTTAATGCACTAGCATTAAATGCATTGAAATTCAAATCTCCAAAGGCTGAAGATCTCCAACGGCTACAAGAACTCCTCTGAGTATAAATAGAAAACTCCATTAAAGCCTTGAAGATATACAAGAATCCGAACGCACAACTCTGAAAATCTTCATCTTCAACAGCAAGTGCATTAAAAGTTTAAAAGTTCATTCTGTAAAAACATTCTTTGAAGAGCACCAAATTTAGACGCATAGTCTTTATTGCTCTTCATTGATTGCAATCCTTTGGATTCAAAGCACATGAGAATTATATCTTTGTAGATACCAATTCTCCCGCAAACACTTGGTCAACTATTTTTTTGTACACGATCCATTAGAGATCAATCTTGTAAAGATTCTAGTGGAAAAATTACTACACGTTTTTCAAATCCAAAGTTAACCACTTTGGTTGTGGACGTAGCACTTATTTATAAGTGTGAACCATATTAAATTCCGTGTCTATTTATTTCTTGTTCTTGTGATTTGTCTTTACTTGTTAATTTCCAGAAATTCCAACAGTTCTGAGAATAGCTGATCTTGTCTTGTCAAGATCAGCCATCTTGAACTTGTCCTATACTTCACTCTACTCCGCTGCAAAATGTTTTATAACATTTTAGTGAAGTAATATTTTAATTCAATTTTTTTTTTAATTGGACATAGGCTATTCAACCCCCCCCCCTTCTAGCCTATTTGAGCACCTTGAGACCTAACAATTGGTATCAGAGCTTAACTTTTTGAAAACAAGTTTTTCCAAGATTAAACTCTTGAGAGATTAAAGATCCAATGACTACTCATCAAATTTTGGAAACTTCAAATGTGAACTATTGTCCAGTCTTGGATGAAGTTCATTTTGATATCTGAAAAGACAAGGTTAAAAGACACATGAACTCTATTGATAAACGTTTATGGAAATATGTTACAGATGGTCTAAGAATTCCTATGAAGGCAAATACGTTAGCTGCTGTTGATCCCACTGCTGATCCTGAAATTCCAAAGCTAGAAGCAGAATGGAATGATGAAGATAGGAAAAATGATGCTCTGGATGGAAAAGCTATCAACATAATCACCAGCTGTGTAGACATAAGCACCTACCAGCAGATCATCAATCTAGATACAACTAAAGAAATGTGGAAAGCTATATTGGAATATCTAGAAGGTGATGGAGAAACAAAGAACAACAAGCTGTACACTTGCATCCAGAAGTTCGATTCAGTCAAGAAAGACCCTAAAGAGACCCTCAGAAGTGCCTACGACAGATTCTATGAGGTAGTAAACTCTTGCTATTCTTTAGGAAAGAAATATGAAAAGAAAGAAATAAACATGAAATTTCTTAATGCACTAGGCAGTCTATGGAATGTAAAAATTACAGCCATGAAAGAATCAAAAGACTTGAATAAATTGTCCCTTAGAAATCTTTATGTAAGTCTTTCGGTTTATGAGCTTGAAATTCAGCAAGCTTAAGAAATGGAAAAAAGTTTCAAAAACTTATCTCTACCAGCCATGTCTGTTGAACCGTCCTGTTGTTGAACCGTCCTATTCTACACTTGATGAAACCCATCTATATCCAGTGATGGTGATGATATTCTTTCTGACGAAGCTTTTGCCATGTTTGTCAAGAAATATCAACGTTTCAAAAAATTTACCAAGTTTTCCTATAAACAGTCACCTTACAAGACTGCTAATCCTCAAAGAACAGCTGCTCCTTATAAAACTACTGTTTTCCAAAAAGAGAACGAGCTTGTTTGTTTTAACTGTAGAAAGCCAGGTCATTTTGCCTCACAATGTCCAAAGCCAAAATATGAATTTTACAAAAAACGTTCCGAATCTAAATTTCAAAAACAAAAAGGAATGGTGGCTGAGGACGTTGATGAAAGCAACCTGCCCACTTGGTGTGATACAGATTCTGATGAGGATGATTCCTGTGACTTTACTGAGGAAGCAAATATATGTCTGTTGGCCAGGGAATCCTCCCATGACTCAGTTAGATCACTGCCATTTCAACAGGATGATAGTGATAATGATGAGGTCAATGAACCATCAAGGGGAGAACTCATCACCCCCGGTCAGCTCGACTTAAGCAAAGTCCTTGAGGGAAATCATCTCTCAAACTGAGTAGAATCCTATTACAATTCTACAACCATCAGTCCCAAGCAAACTCATAATCATGGTCTGCAAGACCCGAGATTTGATCATATAGCATTAAGTTTGAAACTGATAAGGATTGAGAATCATCTTCTTATAAATAGCACCCTCAAAGGCATCATACGGTACGTGCAAATTACTTACAAAAGCCAGACTTTGTTAGAGCCTTATATTCTCTGCATTATTGCTGATTCTCACGCCGAAGGGTTATTGCTAGGACAGCGCAGCACCCCTTACAGTGTTTTCTGTTGGTCACATGTCTTAAATCTCTTTTCTTCAAGAGCAATCCCAGCAACGTTAGCCGAAATCCTACTAGACTACACACGTGGATTAGACGTGGTCACCTACAGCCTTTTTTGTGTGATCAAACATGATCGTACTAAGCATGTGGAGGTGATCGTCACTTCATCAACAATCACATCGACAAAGGCACGATTAGCTTTCCATTTGTCACCTCACACGATCAACTATAGCAGATGTTCTAACAAAGACAGTCTCTGGGAAAGTTTTCTATAACTTACTTGACAAGTTGGGTATGACTGACATATACTCACCAACTTGAGGGGAATTGTTGGCGTGAGCTAATGAAGTCATCCAAGCAAATATTATGGGATTTGGTGATAATCGATCACTAAAGTTTAGGTGATAATTATTGTATATATAGAAGGAAGATAATTATGGCGTAATTCTGGTACTGCATAAAATTAGGCTACAGATTATAGCTTGTGTATACTATATAAAGATATGCATATCAATGAAAAAGGTGTACAAAAATTATTCAAACCATTTTTGAACTCTCTCACACAATTAAGTACAAAAAATAGAATTTAGGGACAAAAATGGGAAATAAAAAGTTTGTAAGACCATTAGAAGAAATAGACAAAGTTGGGAGACCAAATGATATAAGATTTAAAATATTTTTTAGTCCCTTGACTTTGACCAAATTTTTGTTTGGTCCTACCTCTTTAAAACCTATTCATATGGTCCAACATTTTTCATTTTTTTGGTTAGATTCCCCCTTCCTATCGTTACCGTTAGAATCTCTGTCTAATATTTTTAAAAATACCTAAAATACCCTTGGCCCAAGTCAAAGAAAAGCTTCTTCACTGGAGCTTTTTAAAAATATCTCTTCACACAACAGAGATATATATATAGAGAGATATACACACACAATGACAAAAGCTTCTTCAATCCAATTTCAACGTAGTCTACACTAGCTTGAGTGGAATATACGGATAGGCTAGCCAGAAGATGCCACCGAGATGGTTGATAGAGATGATCCGACAAGCGGAGAGTTTGATTGCGACAGTCCAGCCCGAGAAATGGCGGTGACCCAGTTGATAGCCTACCTTGTGACGAGACTACTATCGCTAGTACCATCTTCCAAACTAGAAGTATATGATAAAATGCTCCAACAGGCGAGGAACTAGCTCTATCTCTTTGAGCCATGGCTACAATATATCAACAATAACAACAACCCTATAATTTGATTCGGCCATTGACGGCGATAGTAATGGCAAGAGTGAGAAATTGACTCCCTCTCATATTCGCTACATAGACTCCACTTTCATTGAAGGAAAGACTCTGCCTCGAACAATTTTCTTGCTACTTTCTTCATCTTCCCCAATTTGAATTTCTCTCTCTCTCTCTCTCTCTCTCTATATATATATATATATATATATATATATATATATATATCCAGAGGATTTTTGTGTAAAGTAAAATCCCTAATCAATGTTTAATTTACAATCCTCAATGCACAATTTACAGGGTTTGGGTTGACTTTAATTTTAAGGTGGATCTAGGGTTCATTACACAGAGTAGAAAGAAATTATTTATTTTTTTAATTTTCATGAATCAGACCAAAATTTGAAGCTTGGAACCATTTCATTTTTTCAATATTTGGACTGAATTAGGGTTTTAGGAGTAGGAAAAAACAATTTTGAAGCAAATAAATCAAATCTCAACCTTCCTACTTGATGTACTGAGAAACCCACTTAAAGCCTTCTCCATAACCCATCTTCCAGACAATGCTGCACATGAAAACCTCAAGTGGATGAACACCCGATCGAGTCTGCCAGATTTACCTTCCCGTTGCCTGTAGTAAGGCCAGTCAACCCCATGATGTAAAACAACTCATCTTCTGATGATGCATATGGTGCGATGACTAGCGGGTCACCGAAGGTGTTGGCGAAGGAGTGGTTGAGGATGGAGAGGGAGCATGACGGAATGAGGTGGTCAGAGGAGAAGAATTTGAATGAGGCAACTCAGAGATAGAATGAGACCAAGAGCACAAAGGAAAGAAAGTGATGACATTGATGATTGGGTGGAATGGTGACGAAGAAGAGAGGAGGAAATGTTAGTCATGTTTTCTGCTTCTTGATTTTTGATTTTTGTTTTCCGTTTTTGATGTGTTAAACAATTACTAGAATACCCTAGTAGTTAGTATGGTTAAAGGAGCTGCTAAAGGTATTTTTGCCAATTTCTCCGTCATTAAACATTCACTACTTTACAATAAGGTATATTACAAAATTATAGACGGAAATTCTAACGTTAACGACAAGAGGGGGAAACCTAACCGAGAAATGAAAGATGTAGGACCATATGAATAAGTTTTTAAGAAGATATGACCAAACAAAAAATTGGGTCAAAGTCGAAGGACCAAAAAATAATTTAAATCAATTATATAACTCAAACCTACTAGCCATTCATTTCAGTCGTCTAAGTGAAAGCCCCTAATTTCTCCTTAGGGTTCTTCCGGCACGAGGGCTTAAGGGAGTCCAAGTTTGAAGTCAGCCGAAATTCCTCTCAAATTCAATTTTCATTACACTGGTGAGTGAGATTTCAGATTTCATCGAATTCACATAGTTTGTTTCCATGTTTAATTTCATTTGTGGTCGTAGAAGCTTACCCCATTTGAGGGGTCATTATACAATTTCTTTACCAATTTATAGACTATTTTCTCGCCCATCATCATCATCAGCTTCGAATTCTCCCTCTAATTCTAGAAACAGAAACTCATTCACTGTCAATTACCTCATAAATTCATGTGGGTTTCCTCCAGATTCAGCTCTTTCAGCTTCCAAGCATCTGAACTTCAAAACCCCAAATACACCAGACTCTGTACTTGCATTTCTAAAGAACCATGGCTTCAGCAATACCCAGATTCTAGATGTGGTAAAGGGATACCCAAAACTCCTCTTATTTGATCCCGATAAAACCCTTTTACCCAAATTCGAATTTTTCAGTTCTATAGGTATTTCTAGTCCTGACTTTGCTAGAGTTATTAGTTCAGAACCAAGTCTCTTGGCATATAGCTTGTCAAATAGAATTATCCCATCGTATAGATTCTATAGAGATTTATTACAGTCTGATGAAAGAACTCTTAGTATGATTAAACGGTCTCCACGTTCGTTGATTTATGACATACACGCTTGCGTGGTAAAAAATATTCAAATTTTGCGAGATGTAGGTGTGCCAGAATCAAAGATGGTATTCTACATTACCTACCATTCTCACGGTGTAAGGATGGATACTGATAAGTTTCAAAGGATTGTGGAGGAAGTCAAGGAAATGGGATTTAACCCATCGCTGCATAGTTTTATGTGGGCATTTCATGCACTAAGCTCAATGAACAGATCGACTTGGGAAAAGAAGGTGGATCTTTATAAAAGATGGGGTTGGTCAGAAGATGATATTCTCGTGGCTTTCCGGAAAAATCCATTGTGTATGTCGGTCTCTGAGGATAAAATTACGAGGGTAATGGATTTTCTCATCAACAAACTGGGTCTAAAGTATTCTCTTCTCGTGAATAGCCCGATAGTCTTTTCGATGAGCTTAGAGAAGAGGATTGTTCCTCGGTGTTTGTTTTATCAAGTCTTGTTGGATAAAGGTTTAATCAGGAAGGAAAAGGACATGAGATTTATTATTGGATGGATCACACTTTCAGAAAGTAGGTTTATCAGCAGGATCGAAAGGAACTATAAAGAGGAGGCTCCTCTGCTTCTGAAGCTCTATCAGGCAAAGTTAAATCCTGCAAAATGACTTAACAGTCTGTGCTGACTATGCCATTGTTCTTTTTATTTTTATTTGATAAATTCACAAAAGAAATTTGGGAAGAAGGTTCCGGTGTGTATACTGACGTCTGATGGAAAAATTACAAGGGCAATGGATATTTTATTGATGAAATGAGTTCAAGTCTTCTGTTGTAGCCATCATGCTGGCAGTCTTTACCCTGAGCATGGAGAAGAGGATTATTCCCACGTGTTCAGCTTATCAAGGTTTGTTGAAAAGAGGTTTGATGAAGAAACAAAAGGATTTTGGCTTAGGGCATCTGGTTGGAGTGTCCAGAAAATCAATTTGGCAATAGGATTAGAAAGAGCTATTGAAAGGAAGCTCCAGAACTGTTCAGAAGCTATATCAGAAAAACTTGGATCTGGCAAATTTACATAAAAACTACATTAAGCTGTTCTTGTTTCTTGTTATCAGTTCAGTTTCGGTATTACTTCATTTTCCATCATTCGAATTTCAAATCTGATTTCTCCGTCTAACTTGTGGAGATTGATGCGTGCTTCTAATTATCAAGTGTTAGCATAGAATCTTGAAGAACCTTGCAATGATCATTGTAGTCATTCTTTTTTTTGAAATGTAGTTCCAAGTTAAGATTTACTATTTTCGTTTTCAAAGGCACACCTATAGAACTCTCTCTCTCTCTCTCTCTCTCTCTCTCTCTCTCTCTCTCACACACACACACACACACACACACACTATGCTCTTTGTACGTCTTTGCCCGACTTAAAACAGTTGAATTTGGCAGAGCTGGACTATCGATTGCTGTTTGCATCCATCCATTATCTGGTTGTTAAGAACTCTTCTTCATTCATATAGCGGTTCTAGGAAATTGTCTTTTAGCCTTTGCTCTGTTTCAGGTAGCCCCATTCCACTTGTACAAATTCTTTCTATGATTGCCAATATAGCCCTTTACCTTTTAGCCTTTGCTCTGTTACATGAGCCAAAGATGATGATATGAATTTCGCTAAATTTTGCTTCAAGCTTACAAGATGCACTTTTGGTGCGAGTTTTTTACAGCTGAATCAGAGTTTTTTTCTTCAATGACTCAAAATCTTTATTGTTTCTGCATAATTGATGGAAATATTTCCATCCATTCTACCGTTCTACGGGGCTGGTGTTATTCTTCAAAGGGCTATAGTTACATACTTTTTTTTTTTTTGGTGTTCTGATTTGTTGTCAGCACGAGTGCATCCATCTAGGAAATGAACATGGACCTTTTTCTTTTATCAGCAAGAATAAATTTTATTCATTAATATAATGCAAATTTGGACCAATTCTAAGACTTGGCCCGATGAGTTAAAGGAGTTCTAGAAATTTTAACAAAAGCTTAGCAGTTCATATGCTTTGGGATACTGTGGTTTTTATCAATTTGGGCTAAATCTTTAAGGGCCTCCCAGGGCTTGAACTGATAGATGGCCGATTATAGGCAGACTGCCCGTGGTCTTGAAAATATGTTCTAGATAGTAGCCTCTGGCTTTTTTGCTTTCCACTTTCTGCATGGTTCTTGCTGTTTGATCAAAGAAAAAAACTCCTCGTTTTGTACTAAAGAAAAACTACTAGTAAAAGTGTACCAAAAGTATAATTAAAAGAAAACCTGTATGTATACATACGCATGTCCTGTGCAATGTTCCACTAGTCACTACAGAAAATCTCAACATTATTTCTTGACAATTGGCAAGCAACATAAGATGAAAAACGAACACAGCACAAGCCAAAGGACTGTGCCGAAACATCTCAATTTAAATTTCGTATATCTACTCATCTAAAGCGCAAGTCCAATTATATTTTGTACACTTATTTCTCTGGGAAAGAGATGTTCCTCATCAATTTTTCTGGAGAATCAAACATTCAATATCATTATTCTTAGCCATATTGCAATTGAGCAACTTTGCTAATGAAAAAATTTGATCAAGTTGACTACAACCACTATTTTCCTAAAGATGAAGTGCTTTAAATAAGAGACAATGGAGACATTCAATATTAAATAGTGTGCAGACCAGCAAACCAAGATTTTTCATAAAATAAATGGCTTAATATCAACAATCACAGATCCAGATTCCCAACACAATAATCAATCGCAATTCGACAATCAGATGAAAACACAAAACATTCTCATCAAAATGAAAGTAAATCATAAAGCAAGCCAGAGAAACACAAATAGCTCAAAGATACATTATTATCTCAACTCAAGTTACCTTTTAACTTAACATTCCCCTAACTTAGATGTGGTCAAAACCAAGGAAACTCAGGTTCAAGGCGTACGTAGATCAGCTCATGCCTATCCGCATCCCAAATAACTGCAGTTTCAGTCTCCATATCCTTCTTATTTAGTAGGCCTCCGTATATGAATCCTTCCGGACACGATCTCAGCCAGTCACTGACACCCTCTTCCTCCTTCGATCCCCCAATCTTCAAATACTTCAATTCTTCTTCAGCGGATCCCAAATCGGTAACATCACTGATACGCACAGTCGACGTCACTTCCTCCTCACTCCTAGAATGCTTCAAAACCAGATAATTGCCACCACCAAGGACCTCCACAATCTTACCCATTAACCCCATCTCACTCCCTCCCACTATCCTCACATCTTTCCCCACGTAATACCTCCCTTTATCGTCGGAATTGGGGATCGGAGGGTTTGGGACGACGGTTTTGTACCGATCGGAGGGGTCGAATTCTGTAAGGTAATTGTTGAGAGTACACGCAGCTCCACAACCCAGGATTCACGAACAATGCACACAAAAAATAAAACACAGATTAATAACAAGTATCAAAACAGGATATGAAATGTAAAATAAACTGAAACAAAACTGAGAGAAAAATTGAGAGAAGATTTTAGAGTGTTTCGGCTCAGGCCCAAGTATCCGTTAAACCGAAATCCAGCCACAATCCAAGGTCACCGATCCAAGGTTTACACGTAACGAAAATGGCAACAAGCAGCTTGTAAGCACAGCAGCAAATGCCCCAATTCCCAGCCTAAGCAACTACTCCAAACAGCCTAAGCAACAAACCAACACCCCCACCCAAGGCTAGCCACGCCTAACAACACACACACACAAATGTCCTCACACAATGTCACACACAAAGAGTCAAAATTCACGCTTAATTTGAGCGAGAGAGGAACCTAACAGATAATCACCAATCCGTTTGAAACACCCAATTAGCACAAGCTAACACAGTAACAACTCTCTTCAAGCTCCCTACAAGCCTAGAATCAATACCCACAACAACCGTGTGTGAAACGAAGAAGAAGAAGCACTCGTGTATGCCGTGTGTGTTTATGTGTGTTGCGTAAGCAAGGGGGGCTTATATAGGCGATGGAGAGAAAGGGGATAAGGAGGAGTCTTACCCGATAGTCATCATCCATGGAGCAAACGACGGAATCGCCGGAGATGCAACAACGAGGAGATCGCGCACAACGACTTGGAGGAGACCAAGTCGGCGCCTCACATCTCTCTCGGCTAAAGCTGGAACAAAAAGGGGGAGGGTTTTTCCTTTTCTTTTCTTTACTAAAGCCAAGTCAAGGGTCAAAGAATAAAACCAACTTTGGGCTGCTCAAATTGGGTCAAGCCCAATAAATAACAACATTCTCCACCTTGGATCAAGTGCCGGTTCGTGACACACCAGTGCAATTCATGATGCACTCATAGGATACACATACAGGGCATAATCATCATAGCCTTAGCCTTCGGTACTTGATCCAACACATAGTTAGAACAAAGTACGGAAGACAAAAAAATCTAGATTATTTCTATCACAAAGAAAAGAAACACAACTAGATACCCCAACTCACACAAAGTGAAGAAGAGGATTTTTGGGGTAACAAATACCACAAGCATCAACACGAAGTATCAAAATTCAAAATTTTCAAACAGTTTAAAAATTTTGAAACAGGCAAACATTTAGTTCCCATATCAGACGGATTAAAATTGGTGTCAATTTTTTCAAGATAAACAACATTTTTAGCAACCACATCACGAATGAAATGATATCTAACGTCTATATGTTTCGTTCTATCATGAAAAACAGGATTCTTACCCAACTGAATGCCAGATTGACTATCAGAAAATACTACCACTTTGTCATTTAGAAAACCAATTTCAGAAAGTAAACCTTTTAGCCATATGACCTCTTTTATAGCCTCGGTTATAGCCACATATTCGGATTCGTCAGACGAGCCACAATTGGTCAGAATCGAGATTTCCAACTAATACAAGAGCCACATAAGGTAAACACATAGGAAGTGGTAGATTTTCTATTGTCCCTATCATTAGCATAATTAGAATCAACATAACCAACCAATTTTATACCTTCATCACACTTAGTGAATTTCAAACTATAACTTACCGAATGCTTTAAGTACCTCAACAACCATTTGAGAGCTTGCCAATGGGGCAAACCTGGATTTGACATGTAACGGCTTAAACACGAAATAGCATAAGCAATATCAGGGCGGATACTAACCATTAAGTACATAATAGAACCAATAGCATTCGAATAAGGTATATTTTTCATTTGGTCTAGCTCCAAGTCATTTTGGGGACACTGCTCTTTACTAAGCACAAAATGTGAAGCAAGAGGGGTATTAACAGATTTAGCATCTTTCATAGAGAATTTACTTAATATCTTTTCAACATATGAAATTTGATTCAAGTAAATAACAGATAAATCACGGTCTCTGATTATATTCATGCCAAGTATCTTACTAGCATCACCGAGATATTTCATGTCAAACTTAGCACTCAAGCAATTTTTAACATTATCTACGGATTTAGAACAAGGGCTAATAAGAAGCATGTCATCAACATATATAAGCAAGAAAACAGGAACACTCGTATCATTCTTGAAATATAAACAATGATCATAAGCACTCCGCTGGAATTTTAAATCTAGCATGCATTTATCAAATTTCAAGTTCCACATACGAGGGCTTTTAACCCATATAAAGACTTTTAAGCAAGCACACATAATCGGGACGAGAATTATCAATATAACCCTCAGCTTCATATATATCTTTTCATCAAGATCTCCGTGCAAAAGCGGTTTTAACATCCATTTGTTTCATTTCCCAATTAAACCGAGCTACCAAAGCAAGCATAATCCTAACGGTTGTGAATTTAACAACGGGAGCAAATATTTCGGTGTAATCTATTCCTTCTTTACGAGTAAACCCTTTTGCTACAAGTCTAGCTTTAAATCTAACAGTCGGATTCTTTCTTGACTTTATAGAGCCATTTACAAGAAACAATTGAACAATCTTTCGGTCTAGGCACTAAAGTCCAAGTATCATTAACATGCAACGAATTCATCTCATCATTCATAGCACCAATCCACTCATTCTTGTTAGCGAAATTTAAAGCTTCATTATAGGTTTTAGGCTCACTATTATCAATAGATTCAAACACACTAAACACAAATGAAGTCATGTCAAAATCATGAAAATGGGCGGGTTGCCTAGATATCCGTCTAGGTCTATCACGACTAAGTTGATAGTCGTTTAAAGCGGGCAACTCATTATGGTCATTTTCAACATCTTCATTTTCAATATTTTGCTCATTCACAAAGGATTATCAACATGAGGAGTCTCATTTTCGGTTTGTGCAACAGCTCATTCACAATAGCGGAATAGGCACATAAGGGTGCTCCACCGCATTTGGAGCGGGGAGGGGAGGGGGGCACATCATTCAAACATGGAAATTCGTTTTCATTAAACACTACATCACGACTAATGATGACTTTGAAACCCGGTTCCTCCCTTACCCATAATCTATACCCCTTGACACCCTCCGGTATCCCAAGAAAATGCACCTCACGGTCAGGTTCAAGTTTATCATTTTTCTATGGGCATACGCAGCACAACCAAAAATCCTCAAATTAGCATAATCAACGGGTTTTCCGAAAAAACGCCGGGACATCTACCATTTAAGGGGACAGAGGGCGACCTATTTATGAGATAGGCGGCGTCATCACCGCCTCACCCCAAAACGTTTGGACAAACCGAAGTGGCAAGCATGGTTCTAACTCTTTCTAAAAGAGTTCTATTCATACGTTCAACAACACCATTCATTGCGGTGTATAGGGGATCTTATGCCTTTTAATCCCATTAATAAGGCAAAAGTTGTCAAACTCATGATTGCAAAATTCAAGACCATTATCGATCCTAAGCACTTTAATTTTCTTACCTTTGATTTTCAATCATGACTTTCCAATTTTTGAAATTATCAAAAACATCGATTTGTTCTTTAATAAAAACACCCATGTTTTTCGGAAAAGTCATCAATAATAGATAAAAAATATCTATTACCACCTTGAGTGGTTTCACTAGAAGGACCCCACACATCGGCATGTATGTACTCAAGTATTCTTCTAGTCGAACAATGATTAGAATTAGGGGATTGGGAAAAGATACTCTATGTTGCTTACCCATTACACATGAGTCACAAAAGGTATATCGAAATTTTATCTTTACCAAAAACACCGTTTTTATTTAAAATATCCAACCCTTTATTACTCATGTGTCCAAGCCTTTATGCCACAAATCGGTTTTATCAACTTTAACAACATTAGCATAATCAAACATTGGCTCGGCGGTGCAAACATACAAGTTTCTAATCTTTTCACTTTGAAAATCACAAGAGACCCTTTCATGATTTTCATGCACCCATTACCCCATTTCCTTCTAATCCCTCATTTTCCAAAGATGCACAAGATATGAGACTATTAGCTAAATCGGGCACATGTCGCACATCTTTCAATGTTAAGCAAGAACCGGACTTAAATTTGAGACACACGTCTCCAATACCAACAATTTGACACTTTTTACTATTAGCTAAAGAAACGAGCCACTTTTCATATCACTATATGTATGAAACATGTTTTTATCGGTGTCATGTGAAACGTGCATGCGAATCTAACAACCATTCATTTTTCACATAATGAACATAATTCACCACGAACCATAAAAACAGAAGGCTCATTTTCACCGTAGCTAAATTACGGTCAATTTGCAAGTCTTGATTCTTCTTCTTAGGATTAGGACACTCTTTACGAAAATGTCCGTCTCACCACAGTTGTAACATTTTCTGTTACTTTTACCAGTTCTAGACTTACTTCTTTTTCTCTCATTACTCTTACTAGTTTCAGTCTTATCATGTTGCTTACTATGATTATTATTCCTTTGAATCGATCGTCCTCTCACCATATTAACCTCACCAACATTTGATTTTCCCTTATTAACTCTTAACTCCAATTCTTTGCATTTAAGCCCGTTAATCACAAGATCAAGCATAATATCATTCCTACCATACTTAATAGCAGATCTAACATCAGCATAAGAATCAGGTATAGCATTCAAGAGCACAATAGGGGTATATTCATCAATGTTCTTATCACCGGTTTGCTTAATATCTTGCACAAGTTTAGTAAACCGATCAATGTTATCATCCATGTCTTTGCTCAAGTCTAATTTAAACTGAAAAAATTTCTCAAGCAAATACATCTTACTAGGTAAAGATGTTTCAACATATATTTCTTCCAGTTTATCCCAAAGAGACTTAGCACTATCAAGTTTACCAACTTTTCTAAGAACAGAGGCAGACAAGTTCAAAATAATCGAAGAATAAGCACATTCATCCATTTCAATCCTTAACTCTTGTTTATCAGATTCAGCAAATTGTTTTGTTATAGCTTTGAAAACTTTTTCTTTAATTAAAATGCCTTTCATTTTTTGTTGCCAAATCAAAAAATCACCTTTGCCATTGAATGGCTCCATCACATATGCATTAATATTAGCAGCCATATCAAAAAAGTGAATTTTTAATTAAAAAAAAATAGACAAATAATTAAACCGAAACAAGTATCAAAGCACTCAAACACAAACTCAAACACAAACTGAATTACTAAAAAAATGTTTTTTTTTTCTTACCAAAGAAACCTTGCACTAGGTTTCTAAAATACCGTTCGCGAATCAGCCTTGCTCTGATACCACTGTTGAGAGTACACGCAGCTCCACAACCCAGGATTCACGAACAATGCACACAAAAAATAAAACACAGATTAATAACAAGTATCAAAACAGGATATAAAATGTAAAATAAACTGAAACAAAACTGAGAGAAAAATTGAGAGAAGATTTTAGAGTGTTTCGGCTCAGGCCCAAGTATCCGTTAAACCGAAATCCAGCCACAATCCAAGGTCACCGATCCAAGGTTTACACGTAACGAAAATGGCAACAAGCAGCTTGTAAGCACAGCAGCAAATGCCCCAATTCCCAGCCTAAGCAACTACTCCAAACAGCCTAAGCAACAAACCAACACCCCCACCCAAGGCTAGCCACGCCTAACAACACACACACACAAATGTCCTCACACAATGTCACACACAAAGAGTCAAAATTCACGCTTAATTTGAGCGAGAGAGGAACCTAACAGATAATCACCAATCCGTTTGAAACACCCAATTAGCACAAGCTAACACAGTAACAACTCTCTTCAAGCTCCCTACAAGCCTAGAATCAATACCCACAACAACCGTGTGTGAAACGAAGAAGAAGAAGCACTCGTGTATGCCGTGTGTGTTTATGTGTGTTGCGGCTGCTAAGCAAGGGGGGGGGGCTTATATAGGCGATGGAGAGAAAGGGGATAAGGAGGAGTCTTACCCGATAGTCATCATCCATGGAGCAAACGACGGAATCGCCGGAGATGCAACAGCGAGGGAGATCGCGCACAACGACTTGGAGGAGACCAAGTCAGCGCCTCACATCTCTCTCTCGGCTAAAGCTGGGAACAAAAAAGGGGGGAGGGTTTTTCCTTTTCTTTTCTTTACTAAAGCCAAGTCAAGGGTCAAAGAATAAAACCAACTTTGGGCTGCTCAAATTGGGTCAAGCCCAATAAATAACAACAGTAATCATTGGTCTGGGAGGATTGGTGTGTGTCTTCTGCTTGGGCGAATGTGTGAGAGGGTTTGAGGGTGGATTGAGGCTGCTGCGACGACGACATTCCAGCGGGTTCTGTGGAGAGAGAAAAGGGGAGTTTCACGGTGTTTGGTTTGAAGGTGGAGTAGGGATGGGCGTCGTTGGTGAGAGAAAAAAAGGCGCAAAGGCCGCTATATATACTAGTCACTAGCTTCCAGCAAAAACTAGGATTCCTACTCAAAATAGGAATTAAAATGCAGTGTCACCCCTTTAGTTTAGCCAATATCAGCCAGCCCCTAAACTATTTTGGGTTATCAAGTTGACCCCCTAAACTATTTGACCAAATAATAAACGCCCATGAATTATTGACCGGAGGACTCAACATAAATGACAGTAACGTAGTATGAGAAAGATAGAATTTCCCTTTCCTTAGTTTTGTAGAGACAAAATAAACCCTTAAACCTAATGACGTCTTCTTCCTTAAACACAGCCCACCCTCTTCTCTAATAGCATTACCAACCACCACCACCACTGTTTCACACCACTGTCTCCATCAATTAAAGTTAATCTATCCCCTAAACAAAGAATTTCATTAGTAAAATTTCCATAAATCATCACGAAGAACCGATTTCATAGGGGAATCGAACAAAATAGATTCACTTGCGAACCCACGCTCTAAAGAGAATCAGATAAGGAATGGAAGAGGCTCGTTGTGGGGAGTTAGAGATAGATCGATGAATGTCGCTCTCTCTAATTCAGTCTGATAACACTATCTCTCGTAATAATGTGTAAACAGGAAAAAAACTTCTATACATTTGTACGAATATGATTGAAATGTACGATCTTCTATATGAATTTCTTTACATTTTTATTATTTTTAATTTTAAATATCTTAATATTTTCACATTTATACACTCTCAAAGCTATTATTTTTATTTTATTACCTATTTATCACAAACTAACTATGGTTAATAGCCAAATAAAAGCATATTTACGCATATATACTCTTATGAGTGTAATTCAAAAAGTATGAGCAATAATAAATAATATTTCTTAGACTTCGTAATTAATAACATTTTAAATATCTTATTTGATCAATTAAAAAATTAATAATATAATTGAATAAATGAAATAATAAAATTATATCTAAATTTTGTATATATCGAGTTTTAAATGTGAAGTACAGTACGTGTAAAGTTCTATACATGTATTATATGATTCAACTCAGTAATATGAGTATTTTTAATTAAGTTTGACTTAAGTACGACAAACGGAAACTTTTTTCAATTATTCGTACGTACGTGTACTCCAAAGTGGATGTGGTACTCTAAGAAGGTGTAAGAGGGGACCACTATTTGCTAGAAGAATCGACTCGTTAATCTAACAAAAGAGAGTAAATTACAGCAAAACCCCTAAACTATTTTGGGTTATCGAGTTGACCCTCTAAACTATTTGACCCGATAATAAACACCCATGAACTATTGACTCGAGGACTCAACGTGAATGACAGTAACATGGTATGAGAAAGATACAATTGCCCTTTCCTTAGTTCTGTAGAGACAAAATAAACCCTTAACCCTAATGACGTCTTCTTCCTTATATGCTGCCCACCCTCTTCTCTAATAGCATTACTGACCACCACCACTGCAACACACCACTGTCTCCTATCAATCAAAGTCAATCTATCCCCTGAACAAAGAATTCTATTGTCAAAATTTTCATCAATCATCACGAAGAACCGATTTCATAGAGGAATCGAACGAAATAGATTGACTTGCGAACCCACGCTCTAAAGAGAATCAGGTAAAGAATGGAAGAGGTTTGTTCTGGAAGTTAGAGATGGATCGATGAATGTCTCTCTCTCTCTCTCTCTTTATATATATATATATATATATATATATATATATATATATACTCCTTGTTATAGCAACAAGAATGTTACAAACTATCTTTAGTTCGTCTTCGTCACACGACCTAAATAGTAACATGTTTCCTCTCTATGTCTCTCTTGAGTTCACATTTATAGCTTCCATCATAGCAATTACATCTCACCTAGGTCCCCTTGTTATGTGTTTTATCCCTAAATTTCTTTTAAAATAAAAAATGAAAAAGAAGATTGTTACTTCAGCCTAATTGAATTTGCCTTTCTTATTTTAATGCCAAGTACAAGAATGTTAAGGAGAAGGTAAAAATTAGAATGACTGAATTGAAGGGCTCCATATGAATTTGAATCCCGCCTTCAAGCCCAGCAAGGTTCCCATAATGAAGAGATGATGAAGCTGTTTAAAATAATGGGAACAAGAGAGTAACAAACTAGTAGTGACAAGGAGAAACCATCGTACAGGCATGTTTGAGCTTTGATCCACCTGCTTATACTTTTAAGCAACCTACCTCATTAGCAAAGAATCCACCAACTGTCATAAGAATTCATGCAACCACTAGCCCACAAAATTTTGCTAATTCGTATTCAAACCTACTATACTCCAAAGTGGATGTGGTACCCTAATCAGGTGTAAGAGAGGACCAGTCTACATTATTTGTTTACTTCAAAAAGAAGTTCTAATTGCAAGAAGAATCGACTCGCTAATCTAATAAGAACCTTTTTAATCTTCTATTAGGTCTCAAGGTGCTCAAATAGGCTAAAGGGGGGGGGGTTGAATAGCCTATGTCCAATTTTAAAAATAATTTATAAAATTACTTCACAAAAGAGTTAAAAAATAATTTACAGTGGAATAGTGTGAAGTATAAGACAAGTTCAAGATTGCGATCTTGATAAGCTAATATCAGCAGTTGTTCAAGTAGGTGGAATTTCTGGGAATAAACAAGTAATAACCAAATCACAGGTGCAGGAAGTAAAGTAGATAAGTATTTGAAGTGGTTCACACAATGAATAAGTGCTACGTCTACTACTAAAATGGTTAGCTTTGGATTTGAAAATGTGCACTATGTTTTTCACTAAAATTATCACAAAGATCACTAATAGATCGTGTACAAAAAGATTTTAACCAAGTGTTTATGGTGAAAGTTGATAACTTGAAAGATACAACTTTCGTGTGCTATGAATGCAAAGGATTGCAATCAATGAAGAGTAATAAAAGACTAGGAGTCTAGGTAAGGTGCTCTTAAAGAATGTTTGACAGATTTTTTCTTTGAAGCTTTGAATGCACTAGCAGTAAATGAAGATGAAGATTGCAGAATTGTACAAGTTGTTGAAGAGATCTTCAATGCTTCATGGAGTCTTTGTAAGGTCCATGTTGATATGCTTAGAATATAGGCTAGAGGGGGGGATGAATAGCCTATATGACCTTAATTAACAACTTCATCTATTAATTTAAAAATGTTTAAAGAGCAAAGGATGAAGAGTATAAAAAGTCAATTCAATTTTCTTTAAATGCAGCTCTGCTGATATAAATATCAGTAGTCTTGCATCAGCAGTCTTCTATCAAACAAGCTTCAACAGTTTTTCATCAGCCGACCTTATCAACTTAGTTACTGATGACTTGAAGATTTGCTAGAAAATTTAAGTAATAACATTTGCTAAAATAAGAGAGTTATGCAGCGGAATAAATAGTAGCAAATATATAATATAGAAGATTAAATTGGTTGTGCATATATTAGTATAAGTACATTACAATAGCTGGTTTAAATCTTCATTAGATACAGTGATTACTTTCCTTAACCAGATTGCACAATATATGAAAACATATAGTACAGGAAAGACAAGTAAAGGCTGAATGTAATAAAAATATGATTTATATTAAAATTCAGCAGAGGTTTGCTCAAAGGCCAACATGTTTAATCCATCAACCTAGACTCTCTATCCTAGTAATCTAGGAAATCTCCCCGGGATTTCATGGAAAGGAGTGGGGGTTCCAGGAAAACATACTAGAAACCCTCAACTATTGGCCTCACCAAGTACCTTGGGGAAGGCAAAAGGTAGGACCAATTAGAGGGTGATGTGGGAAGAGAATATTATGGGTTGTTCAAATAACTAGTATTGGAACAACTGAGTGCAAAGCATTCGGCCAAATGTGATGACAATTCATTACACAATCGACAGCCCTTATAATGTAGTACAATCTGCCGATATGAATGTAATATAGATTATTAGGCTCTGGTTCTTCATCAGACATCTTCAATCTTGGTCAATCTTTAACAGTAGGCTGAATGCTTAGTCTCAAGCTATGGATTTAAGATATAGCTGCTGAAGAGACTGAGTCTTTCGAAGGAAGAAAGGACTCAAATCAAGAAAGGAGTTCTTGATTAAGCTGAGCTTCTTTGCCTTAGGAATTTAAGATTACTCTCCCACAAAGTGTTTGTTCTTACACTTGTGTTTTTCCCACTCTTTGGTGATCTTACGAATTTTGATTGTACACACTTGCACACCTCGAAGATGAGGGATGAGAGATTTCATTTTGATGAGGAACGTGAATCAATCTTTATCAAGCCTTATTTTGTATGTCCAAGAACAAGTCCAAGCATGGAAGTCAATTGAAGAGGCCAATATGGTGACTATGATTGAAGTCCAACATGTTTAGGAAAGTTTGAGGGCTTAAATGACATTTTTTGGAAGCAAAAGCCTTAAAAAGTGAGCCCATAAGTTCAAGGATGATTTTGGGAGCCTTTTAATACTAAATGGATGACTTTTGGGGGCCGAAGTGCGCTTTTCAAAAGTGGGCCTTTAGAAAAACGGGATTTGTATTCTTCCCACTTTCCTTGCTCCTTCCTTGGCTTGGAAAGTCTATCTTATTTCAAGTATGTTTTATTTTTCCTTTTATTAGCACTTTCCTTGCTCCTTCCTTGGCTTGGAAAGTCTATCTTATTGAAAGTATGTTTTAGTTTTCCTTTTTTATTAGGATTCTTATTGTTAGAGAACTTTTATTACTTTCCTAGTTTAATTTTAGGTAATTAATATTCTCCTAGATTCATTAGGTTTTTCTTTTCCAAAGCCTATCAATAGGCAACTTCTTTCATTGTAATGGCTAGACGTTTTTGATTAATGAATATTGTGAGTTTTCAACTCTTTTTGACAAATTAAGTTTTGTTAGAATTTTGCAAACTTTGGATTGAGTTTGTGTTTACTTTCTAATTCGTGGTTCTTAATTATTCAATAGTTAAGGGTTTCGAATCGATCAAGGTTCTTAGTTCATTACGAAACTAAGGATTGTGATCTCCCTTTTGATTGTTATTCAAGTCCTAGGCGTACGTTTCCGCGAGGTTATTCCGAAAGTGTGGTTCCAAGTTTTTTTATAACTTGTGGGTCTCGTTGGGAGTCACATCAGTTGGTATCAGAGCAAAGATTATTGGTAACAATCTTTCTATCCTTATTTTATTATATTGTTCTTAATTTCTTCATTCCATAATCCATACACTATCTTATCTATTCATCTTTTTGTGCCACAGAGTTTTCTTCATCTTTTCTTCTTCAAGCCATCCCAAAGGAGGCAAATAGTAAAAAAAAAAAAAAAAGAAGGCAGAATTTTCCCTTGATAATTCGGCCAAGCTAGTACAAAAAAAAAACAAAAATAAAAACAAAAAAAACAAAACAAAATTTCAATTTATCATTTATCCCGTTATTCATTCATTCGTTTTTAATTATTATTCTATTCTTGCTTTCATTGTGGATTGCATCCTACATTGAAAAGAAAAAAAAAGTGGAGTATGTTGGAGGATATGTTAGATACCTTTCATTCCCGTTGTACAATCAAAGGAAGAGTTTGTAATCTAACTATTGATGGATATAGTGATACTAATAATTTGGTGAGTACAAAAGTTATTGACAAGTTGGGTATTCATGTCAAAAGGCTTCTTTATCCTTACAAGTGGCTGCATGAAGGTCGAGAAATTAAAGTACTAAACAAGCACTAATATCTTTTTCTATTGGGGATTATGTGTGATGTGATGCCGTCGCAAGTTGAGCAATTGGTACTAGGTCTACCGTGGGTACTTGATCGTCGAGTTAAGCATGATGGATTCACCAACAGTTTTTCTTTTGTATCCAATCAAAAGAAATTCACTCTTGTACCTTTGTCCCCAATGGAGCCCCATGAAAGAGAAAGATTTGAGAGTGAGCAAAATGTTGAGAAAGAAACACATGAAAGAGAGAAGCTTGAGAAAGAAACACTTGAAAGAGAGATGCTTGAGAGAGAGAAAAGATAGCGAGAGAGAGGTGTGAGAAAGAGAATGTTGAGAGAGTGAAAAGTGAGAGAAAAGTAGAAGAGGGAGAAAACGAAAGTGAGAGTTTTATTTTATATACTAACGATGTTCACATTATTTTCTCTAGCTTTGTTCCATCTATCTCACAGGAATATTCAAATGAGAGGCATGTTTGTTCAATCAAATTCATCAAGATGTTTCCTTACCTCATTCAATACAAGCAAGGTGACGATTCGAGGACGAATCCTTTCGAAGAGGGGGAGAATGATAAGGAACGTGAATCAATCCTTATCAAGCCTTATTTTGTATGTCCAAGAACAAGTCCAAGCATGGAAGTCAATTGAAGAGGCCAATATGGTGACTATGATTGAAGTCCAACATGTTTAGGAAAGTTTGAGGGCTTAAATGACATTTTTTTGGAAGCAAAAGCCTTAAAAAGTGAGCCCATAAGTTCAAGGATGATTTTGGGAGCCTTTTAATACTAAATGGATGACTTTTGGGGGCCAAAGTGCGCTTTTCAAAAGTGGCCTTTAGAAAAACGGGATTTGTATTCTTCCCACTTTCCTTGCTCCTTCCTTGGCTTGGAAAGTCTATCTTATTTCAAGTATGTTTTATTTTTCCTTTTATTAGCACTTTCCTTGCTCCTTCCTTGGCTTGGAAAGTCTATCTTATTTAAAGTATGTTTTAGTTTTCCTTTTTTTATTAGGATTCTTATTGTTAGAGAACTTTTATTACTTTCCTAGTTTAATTTTATGTAATTAATATTCTCCTAGATTCATTAGGTTTTTGTTTTCCAAAGCTTATAAATAGGCGACTTCTTTCATTGTAATGGCTAGACGTTTTTGATTAATGAATATTGTGAGTTTTCAACTCTTTTTGACAAATTAAGTTTTGTTAGAATTTTGCAAACTTTGGATTGAGTTTGTGTTTACTTTCTAATTCGTGGTTCTTAATTATTCAATAGTTAATAGTTCATTACGAAACTAAGGGTTGCGATCTCCCTTTTGATTGTTATTCAAGTCCTAGGCGTACGTTTGCGAGGTTATTCCGAAAGCGTGGTTCCAAGTTTTTTTATAACTTGTGGGTCTCGTTGGGAATCACATCACATTTATAGGCGGAGAAGAGAATAGAGCTGTTGAAGCTTTGGATAGGTTTTCTACCCATTGAAGTGTCAAATCATCAATGCATCAGAGTACACTGTAGGAACCGTTGGGTAAAAACCTTTATGAAGATCGGTCTGAAGGTTTGTCCGAAGAAACAGGCTGTTGGATGGGACATGACGTGTAGACCTGGGTAGGAGCGCAATGTGCTTGGTCCTTTTGTTAGGATGCGTCTTCAAGTTTGGGACCGAACACGGAAGAGGAAATGTCTACTGGATAATAGTGAAGCCCAGTCATCAATACGTATGTTAAGCTATAAGAAAAGATCTTGTAAAAGATCTATTTTGAATTTTTGTAGACATTGTAGCTTGGAGAACGATCGCTGTTCCTCTTAGCAATTATTAGTTCATTTACAGGCATATTCCTAACAATCTCATCCTATTTGTTTAGGATCATTACTACATTTGACATATACATAAACCTCTTATAGCAGTTGTTCAATCCTTAGTGATAACATGTCTTCTAATGAATGATCATTTTATCTTAAGACATGCCCTAGGTTGAACTTATACGCGATATCGTATGTATAGTCACCTTTTTCTAAGCATTTACAGACTTGATAAATAAAAGTACAAATGTGAAGTAAATAGTAGAAACATTTTTAGGCAATTATCAGATATAATTGATAAGAAGGCCATAATGATGTTTCAAAAGATAATTTTCTTGCACTATGATTTATAAAGTAAGCAAGAAAGGTTTTAATAGCAATTCTTTTTAAAAATTTTCTCTTAGATACCAATTTTAAAATTTTAAATACTTTGAACAGCAGTTTTCTAAAGAATGAGAAATTTTTAAGAAATTCCGTTTTGAAATTCTCCTCCTGATATAAATATTTTACTGGAGGTAGCTTCTTTAATACTTAATTAAGTTAGTTAAGTATCTGTAGACACTCAGAATTCGTACACATACATTATATGAATTGTCCTGTAAACAACTGTTTATTTATAAATGGACTAACACTTATTTCTATGATCATTTCAGGAAACAACCTATTCAACAGGACTAACGACGACCGCACATACAAACAAACTTCAGTTAGATCAACATCAAGGGTCCAGACTGAAGACACATAGCTTAGAAGGACCAAAGTGCAAGTCACCAAGCCTAAAAAAGACAGAAAACAAGTTTGGTGCACTGAAGCCATGCTGAGTGCGCTGATACACCCAAACAAGGTTTAGTGCGCCGCACACCAAAGCCTGTATTTCCCCTAATGTCAAGCCGCCTGGCTGCTGAAGACTTTGAAGGCACAAACAAAGCTTCGTGTAAACTTGTTCCCGAGAGTAACTCACAAATATCTCTCTCTCCTATAAATAGAGCTCTCAACTCTCCCTCAACAAAAAAAGAGGAATACACTCCTTCATCCAAGAGATCACACACACACAACTCTCTCTCTATCAAGCCTCTTTAGAGGAAGAAAAGAGAAAAGAGTATTGACTCTCTCTCACACACAAAAACGTAAGTCTTCATTTCCTCGATCGGTAGCAGTGGAAGTACAACGGTCAGGCTACGAGCTAGCTTGATCCAATATAATACAACGGCCTAGAACTTGGCCCAAATTTCTATAAAATGACAGAAGGTAACCCCTTCCGTTCGTTAGTCCATTTAATATGTAAAATATACTTGAAGAATGTAATCATTTCAATACATTTTAATATATGTAAATACATGTAAAGTATATATATTCTGTCACATAAAATAACAAACTTGCGATACTTAAATATGAGCATGTAAATATGTAGAGATTGAAAGGGCGAGATGGGTGTGTAAAACCTTCCCAAATCATAACTTGGCCCCCGAACCCACAATCTTAGTTTTTCACCCGTTTACTTTATATAAGAGAGTGACGCCTCTATTTTTTAACGATAAATGTGTTTTCACGTTTATCAAACCACACAAAATCACAGAGGGAAGTCTGAGAGTGAAGAAAACCCGAAGTCGAAACGATCCAGTCGGATTGGGGGCGCTCACAGTGGCGACTCTGCTGGGGACATTTGTTTTTAAATAAAAAAAAAGAGAGCCAGACTCATTTTTTATACATGATTACATGCTCACATACTTAAATACCGCAAATTTGTTTGATTTCTATAACATGACTAAAATGTTATTTGTATAGTATATATATACTACTCTTTCCATACACACCCCTACAGGTACAAATTCATTTATTTTTATTTTGTACATGTATTCGGGCGCCAAGGCCCATTATTCATTTGTACATTCACTTATGTCTTTTTTATTTTAGAAAATAGGACACAAATGTAATAATTAGAAATATGATAGAATTCCCATCTTTTTTCTATTTTCTTTTCCTCTCTTTCCTCGGGGCTTTAAACCCTCGATCTGTGGATGTGTTTTCTTTCTTGCTGATTTCAACTGCTAACAAAACGCAACCCACATCACATGAATCAGAAAAAATGGACATATCTCATTCTTATTTAGTATATATCTGTTCACTTTCATTTCTATAAATTGTAAAAAAGAGTCTCTTTAGGCATCGTGCATACACGCACACTCATTTATTCTGAATTGTTGCCAAGAAATAGTTAATCAAACAAAATAATAAACGCCCCCTAAACTATTTAGTAAGGATTTAAACCCTAAACTATTTTCCTCGGGGCTTTAAATCCTTAGTAATAACATGTCTTCTAATGAATGATCATTTTATCTTAAGTGTTAGGTCCAAGGTTGCTCAAAATAGGCTAGAAGGGGGGGGGGGTTGAATAGCCTATGTCCAATTTTTGAAGATTGATTCAAAATTCTACTTCACTTTAAGTTTCAAAAGATTTGCAGGCGGAAGTCTTGTGAAGTATAGGACAAGTTGAGAATGGCTGATCTTCACAGGTCAAGATCAGCAGTTCTCAACAGTTTGGAAATCTAGAAATTTAAAGCAACACAAACAATTCACAATCACACACAAGTAGACAGAGTATTTAATATGGTTCACACTTATAAATAAGTGCTACGTCCACAACCAAAGTGGTCAACTTTGGATTTGAAAAATCGTGTACTATGTTTTTCCACTAGATATTTTACAAACTAAATCTCTAATGGATTGTGTACAAAAATTTTGTTGACCAAGTGTTTGTGTGGGAGAATTGATATCAATAAGATACAATTCTCGTGAGCTATGAAAAGCAAGGTGTTGCAATCAATGAAGAGCCTTTAATGGACTAGACGTCTAGGTGTGAAGCTCTTCAATGAATGTATACGATAGGACGTTTAAGCTTTAATGCACTTGAAGAAGATGAAGGTTCGAGTTGAAGTAGTTGAAGAGTGTTGAATGCGTAATGAAGTCTCCTTTTATATGCGGGAGGAAGCTTGGAGCCGTTGGTGATTTTCAAACTTGAATTTAAGAGCAATTAATGCTCTAATCGGTTGTTGACTCGATAGGCGTCACGCAACTTGCGGTCTGTCTCGACTCTTTGCTAAAAATAGGGCTGCGCTTGCGGAGGAATGTCCTTTTCGAGTGTATGCCAAGAATGGAAACCTTCATTAATTGATAATTGCAGGTTAACGTTGTATCGCAATTAATGAGGTCTTCAAGTTAGGACATGTCTTCGGAAGATGACTATCGGACGTTCTTGGGGTTCTTCAACATTGCGATGAAGCTTGGCCGATACGAGCTTGTCCGATATTCAAAGGAAAGCTGCGATGCAAAATTTGCCTATTGTGCGAGAGGGCGTCCGATGTCCTATAGGCTATCTTCTTCAAGACTTATACAATTAGCAACCCTAAGCTATTCAAGCTATGCCTAAGTACAAGTTGCCACACTAAGACACGCAGCCCATTAGTCACCTTGTCTTAGACTTAGGTTATGGATTCAAGCAAATCTAAGCTAAAATACAACAATCTCCTCCTATTTGCTTGAGTCCATGACCCTACGAATACAATATCAGCTGACCATGTTCAAGTCTAGTAATAACATGCTAGTAAGATTGATATATTAAATAAGCATGCCCTAGATGAACTTACACAAAGGTCATCGTATTCGAAAATTACAAAGTGTTTACAAATGGGAAATTAAGCATCAGACACTTGCAATTGGACTGAATTTAAAGACATGCAGTATAGGCAGAATAGGCAATATAGGACATGTCTTTAAACCAGTGGTTTAAATTTTATGCACACACAGAATAGGCAGTTCATAAACAAAGCATGAAAATTTTAAAATATAGACATTGTTAATTAAACAAGGAGTTTAATTACAAAGTTTTTGCAAAAGATTATACAAAAATTTATCGGCCAGTTCGAGAGGATGATCGAGATGAAGTATGACCTTTGCCTTTGCCTAATGATTGCCCATGACCTCTTGATGCCCATTTAGAGTCAACAGCAGCCTTAAGTCTTTCAATCTTTTCTTTTGCTGCTGCTAGCTCTTCTTTAGTGTCTGCCAATTCGGAGGAGAGATCTTTGTTTTACGTACGATCGAGCATATCTCTCAATGAGCACGATCCGCGATCATTGTTGAGTCTAGCTATCTCCTCCTTCATGGACGCAAGCGAGGTATCAATGAGGGCAAGACGGTTCGAAGTAGTGATGTGCTCTTTGCGATAGAAAGCCAAGTGCTTGGAGGTGAGACTGCGTGTCGCCCGCACTGAGGAGTGAACAGAGCGATTGGCACGTCGTTGAGATTGAAGCACATGCTTGTAGCCATTGTCAATCATGTCGATGACCTGTAGCAGCGATTTGGACAGGTTACCCCAATTTTCTTTGAAGAGGGCGGTTAGGCGAGGAAGTTCTTGAGATCTTCTTGGCTAAAGCATTACGGGCGAGATGGAGCGCGAGCGAGCATCAAAGGCGGCCTTGGCACCCCTAGAAATTTCCATGACTTGGGTCATGCGATCGGCTGGACATGGGTGATGTGGGATTGATCTGCGGAGAGTGCGGGGCCTTGGTTAGGTCAACGAGAGATGACCTCAAAATCTTTCAAGAATTTATGAACGGCCTCGGCGGGGTATGTATCGAAGAGTCGGGATGACTCGGCGGAGAGAAGGACGGACTGGCGAGGGGAAGGATGGGTGAAGGAAGAAGGTTGGCGGGTAGGTTGGGTAGGGGAGGGTGGAGGATGGTGGTAGAAGGCGTGATTGGTGGAGGATGAAATGGAAATATGGCTGGTAGAGGGTTGGGATTGGCTAGGGTAGGTCAGACGAAGGGATGGATAATTTGGAAGGACGAGAGGTGCACGGGATCGAGTCCTTAGACGACCAATAAGAAAAGGAGTAGGGATAGAGATAAGGGGAGGTGAACAGTAGAGAATAGGGATGAGAGGATTAAAGCCTAAAAATGTGGCGACTACATCAAAGAAGTTGTAGACCACAGGCTGAAGAAGGACAGAAGGGTGGCAAATGAGGGTGAAGATTGGGGGTTTAGGCAGGGAGAGGAAGGGAGAGATGTCTGATTTGGTTGGAAGGGGAAGGCTAAGGTCCCTGTGAATGGCAACCCATTGGGTGAAGATCATGAAATCTTGTACCGCTGAGTTGTGAGAGAAGAACTGCTGGGACCAGGCAGGAGGAAGATGGTCATAATAAGCACCCCATGTGAGGAGGATGTCACCTGCAGACATGGGCTGGCAGGGAATCCTCTTAGGGTAGTCTAAGGTGGAGAGGAAGGGGTCAGAATCGGCAGGGTTAGGTTTAGGCCTGCTGTCTCTCGAAGGACAGATCTGCACCTCGGGGTGTAGGTGGCTATATGGATTGGTTTTGAGGCGTTTGGGGGTAGGCAGGTCAGAAGAGGGAGAGATAGAGCGTTTGGAGGATGGTGGTTGAGAGGTGGATTCAGGTGTGGTGGATGGTGCTTGAGTAGGAGTGGACTGGATGGGTGTTGATTTAGGAGGGGAAGAAGGTGGTGAAGTTGTAGGCTAAGTTGGTGAAGATGGAGGAGAAGAGGGTTTATCAGCAGTCCCTGAGAAGTGTACCTGCTTCTTGGCACTCTTCTTGTAGCGTTTGCCATGTTTGGACTTAGTAGGTGTGGAAGAGGCAGAAGTAGGTGGTGGAGAGGTGGTAGAGGGGACTGCTGGAGAAGAAACAGCCGATGAAGGATCGGCTGGGGTTGAAGCTGTTTGGGAAACAGCGGGGGTAGAGTTGGGATGGAGGAGCGGCGGATGTTACGTTGGGTAGGCCAAAGGATTCATCGTAGGTGAAGGGTTTGTTTGGTTTTGGGTTTGGATGGTTTTGAGGATGTGGATGTGGTTTTAGGAGGGAGATCGTTGGTTTGGAGAGGTCGTTTGGTTTAAAGGTTGAAGTGTCCTTCTCAACCTCGGCCTTGGTTACAGCGTTTGCGGGATTGTTTGAGTTTTGGAGTGAGAGAGGAAGAGTGTTTGAGCTTTTGGATGGAGGCTCGGCGGGCTCATAGGGATCATGGTCCAATCTGCGAGGTCAAAGTGCTCGAGCGGCTCGGCCCAATAGGTGTAGGCTCCTCCTCCTCGGCGAGTAACCGGCGGTGTAGGAGACCTTCCTCTTACCCTTCGGCTTGGGTAGAGGGCCACCGATGCGATGCAGCGGCGGCACAGAGCGTAGCGGCAGCGGCAGGAGCAGCGGCGGCACGGTAGCGATAGCGGCAGGCGGCGGCAGGCCGCGTTGGTTGTCCTTTTGGCCATATCATCCCGATAGCGGGTGATGTTGTTGACCGTGAAGACGTAGGTGTTAGACACCTTGATGAGGTCGTCATTAACGACTAGCTCATCAATTTCCTCATAACGCGGAGGATAACATTAATAACTCTTACGAAGGGCCTCTTCATGGAAGGGTGAGCTTGGACTTCACAACACTCGGGATAGCATTGAGAAGATGATCTTGGCCCGGTTGAGTTGCTTGCGAAGGACCACGGCCTTGGTCCACATCACCTGGGAGGTAAAGATGTCCCTTGAGCCATTTTTGAATAAATGCTCTTGTCGAGCAGATGGTTGATATGATAGGGGTTTTCTGGGAAGAGGTTCCTGGACATCTCGGAAAACCTCTCTGGTTGGGCAGACCCCCTCATCATCTCCCAAGCAAGCCCCGATTCTGCATCGGTCAAGTCCAGGTTGCCTTCAACAGGCAGTTCAAGGATTTCCCCAATATCCTTATAGGTCAACTTGATGTAGTGGCCTCGATGTAGCCCTTGATGTAGCTTAGGTTGACCGGCTCATTGGCATTAGGCTGGAGGAGGAGCGGGATCATCCTTGTGTAAAATTCCTCGGCAGGATTCTTTGTAGTGGGTGTCGTTGAGTTGGAACAGGGAAGAAGTCCACACTCGGCCAAATCCTTGAGCGGGCATCACCGAGATGTGCGATGATAGAGTCTCGGTCGATTGTCATCCCGGGTGATAACTTGACTGGGAAGGACTCTTATTGGAAGCTCAGCAGCCTTTGCAGCCCTAGTTGGCTTAGCAGAGGCGGAGGATGAAGTGGTGGCAGCAGCCTTTGAGGATTTAGACTTTCCCTACATAATCGGCAGAAGTGAGAACAGCATATATAGAAATCGGCAGATATGCATAAATCAGCAGATAAATATGCAATTAGCAGATATTAGCACAAACAGATACTGTTCAGATTTAAAACCCAAAACATAAGTGTGTTATAAAGAACGTCAAGAACAGTTCATGAACTGGGTTTCAAAATATCTACTGAGTTTGTCAATTTCAATCAAACCCAATGATATAAAATGAAAACATAATATCACAGAAAGCTCTAAAACATATTTTATACCACATAAACTCGATTCAAGCAACAATCGCAAGATTTTACAATTCATCAATGGCGAATAGTTTGAAACTGAGCAAATTAGGTCAAAATAAAACCGTAAAACTTGATGTAAATGGATTCAAAAGTTGTAGAAGGCCTTACCATTGATGATTTTAAGATTAACACTCGAAGATTTTAGAGATTTGAGAAGATTTGAGTAAGATTGCAGATAGGAAGTCGGACGGTTTTTGAAAGTTTGAAAAAGGCGGTTGTTGAGAACTGTGATTAGTCATTGTACAATTCACCTTTTTATACCTCTGTCAGGTCAATAAACCGTAATTGATAAAATTTGAAATCCGCATTTATGACTTGCTGAGTCACTGTACGCATGGCGCACTTAAGTCTGTCTATTTCATCAAAGTCTGCCTATTTTATAGAAGACTGCCGATATGAAGATAGATACTTACTCAAGGTTGTCTATGTACTCGCGAGTTGCGATCGGCGATCACATAGGCGGTTCAATAACACGGTTTATAAAATAACTTAAAGAATTTGCTAGAAAAGGTTAAGGATTGAGGTCAAGCATACCAAGCTCTCCTCTTAAATATGCAAACCTGGTTGAATCAAGTGGTTTTGTGAAGATGTACGCTACGATTCTCGTAGGCACATATTGCATGCGATGTTACCTTTTTCAACATGATCTTTAAAAAGTGATATCTCACATCAATGTGCTTTGTTTTGGAGTGCATGACGGATTTTGAGCGAGATTGCTTGATGTGTTGTCACACATTATAGGACAATCGCTTTTGATCTCATAGTCAACAAGTTCTTTGTTTGATCCACGGCAATTGTGGCGGCGGCTACCGGCGGCTGTATTACGCTTCGGTTGTTGAAGTTGAAACAGAGGTTTGCTTCTTCTTGGCCCATGAGACAAGTCTATTTCCTAAGAATTGACATGTCCCACTTGTGCTTTTCTGTCAACTTTACATGCAGCAAAATCGGCATCGAATAGCCTATAAGATTAAAAGATGAATCTCTAGGATACCGATTCCCAAATTGGAAGTATCTATCAAATATCGATGATTCTTTTGATTTGCTTGTAGGTGAGACTCCTTTGGATCAGCTTGAAATCTAGCACAAACACAAACAGCAAACATGATATCGGGCCTACTAGCGCTTAAGTATAAAAGTGAACCAATCATGCCTCTGAAGAGTCATGTCCACTTTCTTGCCCTTCTCATCTTTGTCAAGATGGCGGTTAGTAGCCATAGGAGTCTTGAAGTTTCATTCTCAAGACCAAATTTCTTGATAACATCCTTTGCATATTTGGCTTGATGATGAAGATACCATTTGAACTTTGTTGAATTTGAAGACCAAGGAAAAAGTTGAGCTCTCCCATCATGCTCATCTCAAATTTACTCTGCATAAGCTTTTCAAACCTTTTGCAAAGATTTTCATTAGTAGAACCAAAGATAATATCATCAACATAAATTTGAACAAGTAAGGAATGACCTTTATGTTTCATAATGAAAAGAGTAGTGTCAATTTGACCTCTTACAAAGCCTTGAGATGTCAAGAACTTTGAAAGGGTCTCATACCGAGCTCTTGGAGCTTGTTTGAGTCCATAAAGGGCTTTCCTCGGCTTGTAGACATCTTCTCTTCTTGAGCAATCAATGAATCCAGGAGGTTGCTCTACATAGACTTCTTCTTGAAGTTCTCCATTCGAAAAGCACTCTTTACATCCATTTGATAAACTTTGAAGTCTTTGTAAGAGGCATAGGCCAAGAATAATCGATAGCCTCTAATCTTGCAACGGAGCAAATGTCTCATCATAGTCAATTCCCTCCTCTGTCTATATCCTTGGGCTACCGTCTTGCCTTGTTTCTTGTAATATTGCCGTTTTCATCCATTTTGTTTCGAAAACCCACTTTGTGCCAATAACGCTTGTCCTTTAGGCCTAGGGACCGGTGACCGGACTTGGCATCTGTCAAATTGGTTTAGCTCTTCTTGCATAGCTTCCACCCGACTTGGATCTTCCGAGCTTCATCAATCTTTTGGGTTCAATGTTAGATACAAATGCGGTAGAATACATGCATTCATTCCTTGAAGCTTGTCTAGTTTGAACGCCAACATTAAGATCTCCAATGATTTGAGTGATAGGATGATCTTTTACTTCCCTAACTTGCGAGTTGAACTTGTCCTATTTTATCGGCGAGTTGGATTCTTGAGAAGTAGAAGTGTCGAAGCTTGGTTTTCTAAGGATAGGTTAATTCCAAGGTAGGTTGTATGACTTACGGTGTGGAAGGCAAAGTGGATTCGGGGTTTTCGAGTTTTCATTTGTTGGTTCATTTGAGGATTCTAACAAGTTGACTCTTGGAAGATCTTGTGAAGAAGGAGGATCGGCGGATCGGGACTTGGCTGTTGTACTGTCTCATACTCATCGAAATCATTAGTAACCTTAGGAGCCAAATGTGGCCCAATAAAATCAAATTCATCAAAAGAAACATGTACGATTCAACAACTCTAAGTGAAGTTTTATTGTAAACTCTATATGCTTTTGAAAACTTGGCATATCCCAGAAAAATTCCTTCATCACTTTTGGATTCAAATTTACCTCTATGTTCTCTACCATTGTAAAGAACATAGCATTTACAACCAAATATTTTAAAGAATCCAATGTTGGGAGCTCTGCCTCTCCATACTTCATATGGAGTTTTGTTATGAAATTTGTTTATGATAGACCTGTTTTGTGTGAAGCAGGCAGTGTTCACAGCTTCTGCCCAGAAATACATAGGCAGTTTGGCTTCAGCAATCATTGTCTTTCCTGCTTCAATGAGAGTTCTGTTCTTCCTTTCAGCAACTCCATTTTGTTGAGGTGTGCCAAGCTAGAGAAATTGTGACCAATTCCATGGTCATCACAATATTTGGCAACACCATTGTTCTTGAACTCTGTTCCATTGTTTGATCTGACATCGGAGATATCATCCAACTTCTGAGTCTGAAGTCTTCTGAAGAGTTCAGTAATGATGTCATATGCTTCATCTTTGGAGGACATCATCTCTACCCAAGTAAATCTTGAGTAATCATCAACTACCACAAGGGTATACTTGCCCACCAAGACTTGTAGTAGTCACGAGTCCAAACAAATCCATGTGCAAGAGCCGTAGAGGTGCGGTTGTTGATAGGCAAGGCTTGCTTTTGAATGAAGATTTGTGTAGTTTGCCTAGTTGACATGCTCTGCGAGAGTGTGATTCAGTGATATTTTAGGCAAACCAACAACTAGATTGTCCTTTGATAGCTTCTCCAAATATTTGAAGTTGAGATGGCTAAGCCTTTTGTGCCATAACCAGCTGTTGTCAGTTGATGACCTAGCAACCAAGCATAGATTTGATTTTCTTCCAACGGCATTTAGGTCAACGGCATAGACATTCCCTTTTCGAACCTGTCAAGATAGTTGAACATGTCTCATTGTCCTTTATGAGACATTGACTTGAAAAAGCGACAGTTAGACCTTTATCACGAATTGTGATATGCTCGGCAGTGTGCTTTAAACCTTCAACTAGAGAGACTTTGTTGATAGAGAGATTGCCTCGATTATACTTCCATAACCAATGGTCTTCCCTTTTGAGTTGTCTCCAAAATGACCGAGGGACCCTTTGCTTCAACAATACTTGAGAGAAGATTTGGATCACCGGTCATATGCTTAGAGCATCCTTGTCTAGATACCATAGATCTTTCTCTTCTTCATTGTGACCATAAAGCATTCTGAAATATAGACATTTAAGAATATGGTCCCCTTTTATTTTTGGGTCCTCAAGGTTAGCAACCTTTTGGGATCCACACTGTTTAACCTTTGGAGGAGTAAATCCTCTAGATTTAGGTGTGAATCTCGAAGGCATTCATGAATCTCATGACCATGGCCTTTGCGAAAGAGCATTTGTGAAATCCTTCAACATGAGTAATGATTTCTTTTTGAGGCTTCTTATTATCGAGTCTTTGGAATGACCTTTGTCGATAACTGGCCTATAGGACTTAGGCTGATAATGCCTTTTCTTATTGATGTAAGGTTTATCATGGGTAGACTTCTTATCAAAGGTTTTTGCATTTACAGGCACATGTCCTTTAAGCTTTTTATCGGCAGAATTTACTCCTTTGGCCTTTTATAGGCGTGTTGGGATCGCGGTCTTGCCCTTGACAAATTTAATAGGCTTGAGTGAGTATTCTTTGACTTGCCACTAGTCATCCTGTTTTCTTAGGGTGACTAATAGCGGGTTTAAGTTGCTCGAGACTCCTATTAGCGAGTCAATTTTGGCGGTGCTTTCCTTTGGACTTGTCTTTTGTATTCTTGGGATAAACAAAAGGAACTTTGTTAAAGCCAAGTCCTTGCCTTTTGGGAGACTGCTGGTCATAAGAAACTTCTACAGCCAATTCTTCAGCAATCACTTCAGATGTCTCATCCTTTTGAGAACCAGAAGAATTCCCTATATTGAACTCACTTTGGAAACCAATACCTGTTTTGTCATCAAGAGATTTTTGGTTTGAAAGAATGGTATCAAAGTTTCCTTTAGAATTATTCCAAGTATTGACAACCTTTTGAAGGTCATCTTTCTCAGAATTTATTTTCTTGATGTGTTCAAGTAGGAAATCTACTTTTTCAGTCAAAGTTTTGTTCTCTTTTTGCAATTTGATACTTTCGACTTCTTTGTCTATCAAGATCTTTGATCTTAGACATCAAGGTTGATTTCTCAGAGACAGCTAGTTCATGCTTCTTGGCTAGTTTCACATAGGCAGCTTTGAATTTTGAAAACTCTTCCAGCATGTCTTTGTTTGCTTTGATGAGCTCTCCCTTTGAAGGTTCATTAAGCTCATCATCATCATCACTGTCATCTTGTTGAAATGGTAGTGACCTCAGAATCATGTGGTGACTCCTGGCCATAAGGCATATGTTGGCTTCTTCGGCAAAGTCACAGAGTCATCCTCATCGGTGTCGTGTCACACCATGTAGGCGGTTGCTTTCATCAATGTCTTCACCACCATCCCTTTTTGTTTTTGAAATTTAGTTTCGGACGTTTCTTATAAAATTCATATTTTGGCTTTGGACATTTAGAGGCAAAATGGCCTGGTTTCCTACAGTTAAAACAAACTAGCTCATTATCCTTTTGATGGTCTGTGATTTATAAGGAGCGAGAACTTTTGGTTGAGCAATTGTTTTATGAGGAGCAGCGGTTTTGTGAGAAGGCCCTATGTGATGATGATTTATTAAACCTTTTGAAACGTTGATATTTCTTTACAAACATAGCAAAGGCCTCGTCGAAAGAATATCATCATCTTCACCGGATGTAGAAGGTGTTTCATCGGGTTTTGAACAGGAAGGTTCGATAGACATGGTGGTAAGGACAAGTTTTTAAAACTCTTTTCCATTTCTTGAGCTTGTTGGATCTCAAGCTCATAAACGAAAGACTAGCATAAAGGTTTCTAAGAGTCAATTTGTTTAAATCTTTTGACTCTTTCATGGCGATGATTTTAACATGCCATAAACGCCTAGTGCATTTAGAAATCTCATGTTTATTTCTTTCTTTTCATACTTCTTTCCTAAGGAATAGCAAGAGTTGACTACCTCATAGAATCGTCATAGGCACTTCGCGGAGATTCTTTGGGATCCTTTTGAAGGAGTCAAACTTACGGATGCGGTATATAATTTGTTGTTCTTTGTCTCACCATCACCTTCAAGATATTCAAGGATGGCTTCCCACATCTCCTTTCTTTGTGTCCAGGTTGATAATCTGGCGATAAGTGCTTATATCAACACGGTGGTGATGATGTTGATGGCCTTTCCATCCAGGGCATCATTCTTCTGTCTTCATCATCCCACTCTTCTTCGGCTTTGGTACTTCAGTTCAGCCGTTGGATCTACCGCGGCGGTGTATTCGGCTTCATTGGAATTACGGGTCCATCGTAACACATTTCCACAAACGTTTATCAATTGAGTTCATATGTCTTTTGACTTTATCTTTCCAGATGTCAAAGTGAACTTCATCCAAGACAGGACAATGGTTCACGTTTGAAGTTTCCAACATTTGGTGAGCAGCCATGATCTTTAATCTCTCAAGAGGTTAATCTCGGAAAAACAAGTTTTCAAAGAGATATGCTCTGATACCAATTGTTAGGTCCAAGGTTGCTCAAAATAGGCTAGAAGGGGGTTGAATAGCCTATGTCCAATTTTTGAAGATTGATTCAAAATTCTACTTCACTTTAAGTTTCAAAAGATTTGCAGGCGGAAGTCTTGTGAAGTATAAGACAAGTTGAGAATGGCTGATCTTTACAGGTCAAGATCAGCAGTTCTCAACAGTTTGGAAATCTAGAAATTTAAAGCAACACAAACAATTCACAATCACACACAAGTAGACAGAGTATTTAATATGGTTCACACTTATAAATAAGTGCTACGTCCACAACCAAAGTGGTCAACTTTGGATTTGAAAAATCGTGTACTATGTTTTTCCACTAGATATTTTACAAACTAAATCTCTAATGGATTGTGTACAAAAATTTTGTTGACCAAGTGTTTGTGTGGGAGAATTGATATCAATAAGATACAATTCTCGTGAGCTATGAAAAGCAAGGTGTTGCAATCAATGAAGAGCCTTTAATGGACTAGACGTCTAGGTGTGAAGCTCTTCAATGAATGTATACAGATAGGACGTTTAAGCTTTAATGCACTTGAAGAAGATGAAGGTTCAGAGTTGAAGTAGTTGAAGAGTGTTGAATGCAGTAATGAAGTCTCCTTTTATATGCAGGAGGAAGCTTGGAGCCGTTGGTGATTTTCAAACTTGAATTTAAGAGCAATTAATGCTTTAATCTGGTTGTTGACTCCTGATAGGCTGTCCTGCAACTTGCAGTCTGTCTCCTGACTCTTTGCTAAAAATAGGCGGTCTGCGCTTGCAGGAGGAATGTCCTTTTCTGAGTGTATGCCAAGAATGGAAACCTTCATTAATTGATAATTGCAGGTTAACGTTGTATCGCAATTAATGAGGTCTTCAAGTTAGGACATGTCTTCGGCAGATGACTATCGGACGTTCTTGGGGTTCTTCAACATTGCTGATGAAGCTTGGCCGATACGAGCTTGTCCGATATTCAAAGGAAAGACTGCTGATGCAAAATTTGCCTATTGTGCAGAGGACGTCCGATGTCCTATAGGCTATCTTCTTCAAGACTTATACAATTAGCAACCCTAAGCTATTCAAGCTATGCCTAAGTACAAGTTGCCACACTAACAGACACGCAGGCCCATTAGTCACCTTGTCTTAGACTTAGGTTATGGATTCAAGCAAATCTAAGCTAAAATACAACATTAAGACATGCCCTAGGTTGAACTTACAAGCGATAGCGTATGTATAGTCACCTTTTTCTAAGCATTTACAGACTTGATAAATAAAAGTACAAATGTGAAGTAAATAGTAGAAACATTTTTAGGCAATTATCAGATATAATTGATAAGAAGGCCATAATGATGTTTCAAAAGATAATTTTCTTGCACTATGATTTATAAAGTAAGCAAGAAAGGTTTTGAGAGCAATTCTTTTTAAAAATTTTCTCTTAGATACCAATTTTAAAATTTTAAATACTTTGAACAGCAGTTTTCTAAAGAATGAGAAATTTTTAAGAAATTCCGTTTTGAAATTCTCCTCCTGATATAAATATTTTACTGGAGGTAGCTTGTTTAATACTTAATTAAGTTAGTTAAGTATCTGTAGACACCCAGAATTCGTACACATACATTATATGAATTGTCCTGTAAACAACTGTTTATTTATAAATGGACTAACACTTATTTCTATGATCATTTCAGGAAACAACCTATTCAACAGGACTAACAACGACTGCACACACAAACAAACTTCAGTTAGATCAACATCAAGGGTCCAGACTGAAGACACCTAGCTTAGAAGGACCAAAGTGCAAGTCACCAAGCCTAAAAAAGACAGAAAACAAGTTTGGTGAATTGAAGCCATGCTGAGTGCGCTGATACACCCAAACAAGGTTTAGTGCACCGCACACCAAAGCCTGTATTTCCCCTAATGTCAAGCCGCCTGGCTGCTGAAGACTTTGAAGGCACAAACAAAGCTTCGTGTAAACTTGTTCCCAAGAGTAACTCACAAATATCTCTCTCTCCTATAAATAGAGCTCTCAACTCTCCCTCAACAAAAAAAGAGGAATACACTCCTTCATCCAAGAGATCACACACACAACTCTCTCTCTCTCTATCAAGCCTCTTTAGAGGAAGAAAAGAGAAAAGAGTATTGACTCTCTCTCACACACAAAAACGTAAGTCTTCTTTTCCTAGATCGGTAGCAGTGGAAGCATAACGGTCAGGCTACGAGCTAGCTTGATCCAATATAATACAACGGCCTAGAACTTGGCCCGAATTTCTATAAAATGATAGAAGCTAACCCCTTCCGTTCGTTAGTCCATTTAATATGTAAAGTATACTTGAAGAATGTAATTATTTCAATACATTTTAATATATGTAAATACATGTAAAGTATATATATTCGTCACATAAAATAACAAACTTGCGATACTTAAATATGAGCATGTAAATATGTAGAGATCGAAAGGGCGAGATGGGTGTGTAAAACCTTCCCAAATCGTAACTTGGCCCCCGAACCCACAATCTTAGTTTTTCACCCGTTTACTTTATAAGCGAGAGTGTCGACTCTATTTTTTAAAGATAAATGTGTTTTCACGTTTATCAAACCACACAAAATCACAGAGGGAAGTCCGAGAGTGAAGAAATCCTGAAGTCGAAACGATCCAGTCGGATTGGGGGTGCTCACAGTGGCGACTCTGCTGGGGACATTTGTTTTTAAATTAAAAAAAAAAGAGAGCCAGACTCATTTTTTATACATGATTACATGGTCACATATTTAAATATCGCAAATTTGTTTGATTTCTATAACATGACTAAAATGTTATTTGTATAGTATATATATACTACTCTTTCCATACACACCCTTACAGGTACAAATTCATTTATTTTTATTTTGTACATGTATTCGGGCGCCAAGGCCCATTATTCATTTGTACATTCATTTATGTCTTTTTTATTTTACAAAATAGGACACAAATGTAATAATTAGAAATAGGATAGAATTCCCATCTTTTTTCTATTTTCTTTTCCTCTCTTTCCTCGGGGCTTTAAACCCTCGATCTGTGGATGTGTTTTCTTTCTTGTTGATTTCAACTGCTAACAAAACGCAACCCACATCACATGAATCAGAAAAAATGGACATATCTCATTCTTATTCAGTATATATCTGTTCACTTTCATTTCTATAAATTGTAAAAAAGAGTCTCTTTAGGCATCGTGCATACACGCACACTCATTTATTCTGAATTGTTGCCAAGTTTCAAACCCTTGTATAGCCATGTTGAAGTGAAATTGGGTAAGTCATGAGCCCAGCATTCCTTCTGCCGACACTATCCCTTTCCGCGCGATTACTAATCGTTCCCCGGGAAGTAAGCCATCCTAACCCTGTATAGCCACGCGTAATTCATATAGATTTCTAGGACACTTCAAAGACCGATTTGTTCTTATTGTCACAAACATACTTTGTCAATCCTGTGCATAATGACAAAAAGAAATTAAAATAAAAAAGTGTTGTCGATCGACAAAAGAGTCTGTTTGATCACAGCAAAATATATATATATATATATATATATGTTGAGAAATAAACACCAATAATAAAAAATAAAAAAGAGTCATACTCTCCCAAAAGAGAATCATCATGATCAAAAGGTTACAAGCAACATCCTTGTGCATAGGATTAACAAAGAAGTTAGTGACATATACCTAGACAATTCGGAGGGTGGATCCTGAAGAGGATATAGGCCCTTCGCCTGAGATCTGTCCAATCTTGGGAAGTTAAAATACAGGTGGAATACGAAGGTCCTATATTTTGGAAAGGGAGTCTACTGTTCCAGGAACGGTTCACGAGTTAAAACAAAGTATTATCGCTTGTCCAACCAACATAGGGTGAGTCGAGTCAAAAGGAAAAGAGGAACAATAAAATTGTGCTGTACCCAGAAATACTTCCAGAACCTAACTCCTACCCATATCCCAACCTTTCAGAAACCTAGCCTTTAATTGGAGAAGGACTAGCATTGGGAGGTTGACAAGGGTATCAAGTTTTGGTTCAGAATCAAGTACAAATAGTCTGCATTGGAATCAGATGGCCGATTAGGAAGATAACACTTCTGCAGGACATGACACAGGGGCTTCGGGATACACTCTAACCCCAGCGATGCAACATTGGATGTACCAAAACATGGAAACTATGATCAATAGGTTTTCAGTCCTTATCCAAGGTCAAGGGGCTGATAACAGGACTTTACCTATTTTCACAGGAACTGTTGACCCATCACCCTCAAGCGTGAATGCAAGTCTACCCAATCCGCGCACCTATTCCACATATCCGCATGCCTACTCTCCATATCCATGTCACCCATATCCAAACACTTACCCATTTCCTCTTCAGCCAAATGCCGATCCAAACATCTATCGCCAGTCTCAGATTACCACAATCCCAATCCCAAACACTACCATACCTCCTACAACTTGCATTACATCTTTGCCTACCAACATTCCTTTTCCAAATCTAAATACATTTCCTTTTTACATGACCAATCCAATTCAGGATAGCCCACACCTAAACCCAAACAGTTACAACCCTCAGCCTTTAGCCAAACTAATATACCCATTTGCTGGCTATGTACCACCTTACCCAGTTCCTCCAGTAGGACAGTTCCCAGGCGCAGCTATGGTTGATACCAATAATGCTGAACTTGCAAACAAAGGAAAAATCAGATAATTGAAAGATATGGTTCTGAAATTCTTGAACAAAGGAGAATTCACCGCCTGAGCGATGACACTGTAGCCTGCTGCTATCCTGTCACCAAAATTTAAAATGCCTGATATCAAGAAGTTTGATGGGACAGGATGCCCAATTGCCTATCTTAGGTCTTACGTCCATGCTATGCAGCAAAGAGGAGCAAGTTTCAAAGTAATGGCCTCCAATTTTCACTTAATTTTAATTGGGGCTGCCAAGCAATGGTTGATGTCTGTGGACAGCACTGTGATTGCTACTTGGGATAAACTCGCAGATGAGTTTCAGAAGAGATACAAGGATAACTGTAATTGGGAAAAGCACAGGAGAGATCTTGATTTGTGCACCCAAAGAGAAAAGGAGACATTTTTTGAATATGACGAAAGGTGGAGAAAGAAGTTTGCCCAAACACTTGACAGGCCTGACCCAGCTAAACAAGTCAAGATCTTTTTGAGAAACCTTCAGCCAATTTATCTGGATCGTATGCGTTACCTTCCTTACGCTGACTTCTCTGCAATCTTAGATGTCAAATTTTGTATTGACACGGAGATCCATACTGGACAGATCAAAGTTGATCCTCCTCCAAGCTCATTTCGAAACTCTAAAGGAAAGGCAGTAGCAACGTCTGTACCTGTTGTAAATATGTTAGGGAATGTTCTGACTATGGTTTTGCCAATTGTATCATCTGCTCAGAGTTATGAAAATATGCCTTTCAATTATTCACCTGATGGGTTTGTAAATACATTGAGAAACAACAATAACAGAGGTGCAAGAAATAATTTCTACAAAAATGACCGACATTTTGATGAGTTGCATGCTCCCATGTCACTGATTCTTTGGGGGCTGAAAGCACAAGGAGTCATCAAACTATCAAAGGTTACAGACCTCCTAATCCATTGTTTGCCACATGGGACCATGCGAAGTATTATGAATATCATCAGTCTAGTGGGCATCTCACGGACAAATGCTTTGTGCTCCAGCGAGCAATCCAAAACCTGATCGATGACAAGATCATTGAGAAACCACGAGGATAGAAAGAAGATCAGTTACAGTCCTGGGTTGACGAAGGCCTGATCTCTTCTTATCTTTCTTTCCTCGGAGAATGCATACCCTATGCTTAATGTGGTGAACAATCCTCTGCCAGCTAACTATGTCAATGCTATCTAGTTTGAAATAGAAGAGGTGAATTCCCCCGCTGAGTTCGAAGTCAGCAATGCTTCATTGTCATACCTCTTAATCCCTTTGTCTTCAAAGGAGGAGAATTTCGAATGCAACATGCTCTCTTGGAGCGACATTTTGTCCAGTGCCCAAGATACTTGCCAAGTAGAAGTGAACAACATAAAAAAAGCCTCATGGATAGAAGGCGATGTCTCTCATCTCACTCGATCTGGTCGTGCATACCAGGCTGCTTAAGATATGGGTAGTCCGTTAGAGAAAGATAAAGAAGTTTATACCAGCACCAAGGATACTGGGGCTAAAGACATTGAAGACGCTCTCCTTACTCAGATGAAGAAGACTCAAGCCAATATTTCCATTTGGGGTCTTCTCTGTTCCTCCAAGACCCACCATGACAACCTTGCCAAGTCATTGAGTTAGGCTATCATTCCAATCGGGACCTCGCACGACGAGCTGACTCAGATGATTGGAAACATCCATTTTGGGAACGTTCTCATGTTCACTGACCTTGTTTTACCAAAGGAAGGCGTCGACCATGTTGATGTGTTGCATATTACGGTTGGTATTCAGGAAAAAAAGGTACCAAAGGTTCTGGTAGACAACGATTCATCTCTGAATGTCTGTCCAACAACAACCTTAGCCAAGCTGGGAATGAAGATTTCTAACCTAGATCCATCATCGCAATCAGTTCGAGCCTATGATAACACCAGTCAATGTGTGCTCAGGGTGGTAACGCTTATGCTAACCATTGGCCCATTGGAAATGCCCATCGAGTTCTAAGTATTGGATATCCCTTCTACCTTCAGTCTACTGTTAGGTCATCCGTGGATTCATGGCATGAAAGGGGTAGCTTCATCACTCCATCAATGTATTAAGTTTATCCACGAGGATCATATAGTCATTATTTTGACAGACAAACTTATGGAATCAAAAGAGAAGGGGGATGTTCCTATTCTCAAAATTGAGCATGATGATACTGGCATCTTTTTAAGTAGATTCAAGTAATTCCTTAGGCGAGGGTGAACGCAATCCAGCACATAGAAGAAACATGCATCAGTAATAAGAAAGCTGTGGAACCTAGAGAGATAGTCCCTTATTGCATGATCCGCAATATAGGCTACATGTTAGGACTAGGGCTTGGCAAGAGTTAGCAAGGCAGAATCAACCTGGTACAAGACAACATCAAAGAATGCATACTACCTATTGGGCTGGGATACAATCTAACACCTGTAGAAGTAGCGGGGTAATGGAAGAGAAGCGTAAGAGAAACAGAGTAGTTAAGAGGAACCAACTATATACGGCACCTCCCATGAACCCCTATAGGAAGACCCTGAATGGATACTTTGTCAAGTATGGAGAAACCATGGCTTGCCTCATGTTCCCGAGCCATGGATGGACAACAGCAAAAAGATTCATCTCGGATGGGAGATCTTCAACGACATCAGCCTCATAGCAGAAGAAATGGAAAAAGTGATTATTGGCCCTCGTGGCACCTCTTACAAGGTAGTGACGGTCGAGAACTCGTAGACTATTGATCAGGAAGATTCTGCCCTGGCCCTATTCAGAGAAGACTTTATGGGAGACAGTTTTCTGGGATTGATCGACGGAGCAGCAGATAGCACAAATGACTTAGTAGCAGAGTTTAAGATAGTGGAATACAATTCGCTTAAAAACTGGTACACTACTACAGGACCATTGCTGAAGGCCGAGGACCTGGTGGAGCTTTTCGGATACACCTTCCCCCTCCTTCCTCTTTTGTTAAGAACTGGTCATTAATCGGTTCTATTCCCGATGCCAAAATCGAGGATCTCACTTGTGAGGACCTCGATGAGGTGGTCAACCTTGTAACCCTTCCTTTCATTAATGATGATACAAGTGTTTCTGTGTACTCCTTGGTTGCCAATGTGTTAAAAGATGAATTAACTAAAAACATGATAAATCATCTTGTTAATAATGAATTGATTAATAATGGGGATCCAAAAGATAAAGACTTTTTAATTGAATTAGCTAAGATGATCAAACAATGAGGGGAGCGCCGATTGGAAGCTCTGTAGGAAGACTTGTCCAGCATCAATCTGGGGCTGAATGATGAAGTCAGAAAGGTCAAGATTGGAAGCTACATGCAAGATGAGGAAAGAACAGCATTGATCAGCCTGTTAACAGAATTTTAGGATGAGTTTGCCTGGTCTTATGAAGATATGCTTGGGTTAGATCCAGCAATTGTTGAACATCGAATTTTTCTATACCCCGATGCCAAGCCGGTAAAGCAGAAGCTCCTTAGAATCAAGCCTGAATGGTCCCTGCAAGTCAAGGAAGAATCATCAAGCAGTTGAAGGTTAAATTAATCAAGGTAGTGGAATACCCGATATGGTTATCCACTATCGTGAAAGTACCGAAGTCGAATGGTAAGGTTCAAATTTGTGTAGATTTTTGGGATCTCAACAAAGCATCTCTGAAAGATGACTTTCCCCGACCCAACATAGACATGTTAGTAGATGCAGTAGCTTCACATAAGATACAGTCTTTTGTGGATGGAATGCTCGGTTACAATTAGATCAAGATGGTGGAAGAAGATTAGGAGAAAACTTCCTTCATCACCCCTTGGGGGACCTACTTTTATACAGTCATGCCCTTCAAATTAAAAAACGCTAGGGCTACATACCAAAAAGCTGCTAGCACGCTTTTTTATGACATGATTCATAAAGAAGTAGAAGTGTATGCGGATGATATGATTATTCATTCAGTAGATGCAGACGGTGCTCATTTGAGCGATCTTCGCAAGTTCTTTGAAAGATTGCGCAAGTAACAGATGAAGCTCAACCCCACCAAGTGTACGTTTGGGGTCACCCGAGGAAAAGTTGTGGGATTCATGGTAACCGGCAATAGAATTGAAGTAGATCCTGCAAAGATCAAAGCCATCATAGATATGTCGTAGCCAACAACTTCAAGTGAAGTCAAAGGCTTTTTGGGCCGACTATAATACATCGGTCGTTTTATTCAGTAGCTGACATCCATGTGTGAACCTCTGTTCAAGCTTCTCAAGAAAGACACAGATAGAGAATGGGACGAAGAGTGCCAGTAAGCATTTGAAAAAGTCAATGAGTACCTAGCTAGTCCGCCAGTTCTAGCTCCTCTTCACAAACTAAAGCGCTTATTGTTATACCTAACCGTCACGGACACCGTAGTTAGAGCCATGTTGGCACAAGAAAAGGAAGACTCTCACGCTGAGAACGCCATCTACTTTGTCAGTAGAAAGTTGCAAGGCAGCGAGTTGAATTATTCTGCACTTGAGAAGAGTTGCATAGCTCTAGTATGGGCGATGCAGAGACTCAAGATTTACTTGCAAACATTGCCTGTAAAGGTGATCTCTAAGATGGATCCGATCAAATACATACTCAAAAAGCCGTCAACTTTCGAGCAGGCTTGCCAAATGGTCTTTCTTACTAAATAAGTTTGATATAACTTATGCAAGGGGAAAGTCAATCAAAGGAAGTATAATAGCTGATCAGTTGGCAGACCTGCCAATAGAAGTGGAAGAATTTGAGGAACTAGATTTTCCTAATGAAGGGGTTCTTGAAATTAAGAACATCACGTGCAAATGGTAACTCTTTGATGGAGCCGCCAACAAGAGAGGTTATGGTATATGAATACTGTTGATCGATCCCATGGATACACATACACCCTTGGCCATACGATTAGAATTTGAATGTTCCAACAATACCACCGAGTATGAAGCTTGTATAGCTGGCTTGGAGGAAGCCTTGAAAATGGGTGCCAAAGAATTGGAAGTATACGGTGATTCAGCTTTGATCATAAATCAGGTTGAAAAAAAATGGAAGACACAAGATGCTACACTGCAGTTGTATCATGCCCGCTTGACAGCATTGGCAGAGAAATTTTAGTTTATATCATTGCACTATCTCCCCCAAGATAGAAATTGTTTCGCGGATGCTCTGGTAACTTTGGCATCCTTGGTTGAGATCCCTGCTGATTTCAATGTCCAACCCTTCATCATTGGGACGAAGCATACAATATTATTCTGTTTTGCCATTGAAAAGGACCAAGAAAGAGTCGATGGGCCTTGTTACCCGGGTGTTAGGAATTTGTTAAAGAAAGGTGAGTATCCACCTAACAGTGAGAGAAAAGGCAGGATTGCCTTGCGAAGATGGGCTTCCCAATTTGTAATCAATGGTGACAATTTATACAAAAGGCATTATCAAGGACTTAACCTCTTTTGCATCGATCTAGCGAAAGCTGAGCAAGTCATGGATCAACTGCACGGTGGCACTTGTGGTCCGCACATGAATGGGTATATGCTCTCAAAGAAAGTAATCCGGCAAGGTTATTACTGCAGCACAATAGAAACTGACTGCATCAGACATTGCATCATTGCGATAAGTGTCATAGGTTCGTCAACTTGCAACATTTGCCTCCTCATATGGTATACAATTCTACAGCACCTTGACCTTTCTCAACGTGGGGAATCGATGTTATAGGGAAAGTACACCGGAAAGGATCGAACGACCATGAGTATGTTCTGGTTGCCTTTGACTACTTTACAAAGTGGGTTGAAGCCGCTTCATACAAAGTTTTGAATGCTAAGAAGGTTACATAATTTATCAAGACTGTTAGGTCCATGAGGATGTGCTCAGAATATAGGCTAGAGGGGGAGGTGAATAGCCTATATGACCTTTATTACAAATTTCATCTTATTTAAAATTTATAAAGAAAGGTAGTGATGAAATAATTAATAAGAATAGGTCATCTTCCTTGTTTATGCAACATAGCCGATATAGTGGAATCAGCTGATGTGCATCAGCAGACTTTAAGGACTGCTGATAGGAAGATATTGTTATACTTAACTAGTTTAGAAGAGTTTAAGCAGCGGAAGGATAAGCAGCATAAGTATAGCAGACAAGATTAAAGTAGCTGTAAGCAAAGAGGTACATGTTAATCATAACAGCAAACTACAATCATGTATTAGATGCATCAATTTCTTTCCACAACTAGATTGCATAAAATATATATCATAAATTACAGGTGTTAGGTCCATGGTGATGTGCTCAGAGTATAGGCTAGAGGGGGTGAATAGCCTATACTACGTGTATTAAAAATTTCATCCTATTTTAATATTGTAAGTTGGAAAACGTGGATGAAATAATTAACATGAATAGGTCATCTTCCTAGTTCTAGCAACATGGCCGATATAGTTGTATCAGACGAGGTGAATCTCTTTTTGGCTTCTTTATTATTTTGTTTCCTCTTTTTTTTTCTTTTCTGCACATACTCTACAAAATTATTTACTTACTGGAGTACTAATTTTGCTCTTTTATAGCAACATGACTACTATTTACTAACATAGGTTCCTCTTCTTCTTCTTTTTTTCTTTCTTCTCTTTTTTCATTTTCCTTTTTTTTTTCTTTTTCAATCTTCTCCTCTCTTCCATCCACCAGCCATACCCACAACCCAGATGCACTACCAAATACACGACCAGGAAGTTCATCATTCCTTTTTTTTTCTTTTCTATTTCTTTATCATTTTTCGGTTTTATTTTTAATCTCGTCTCTTTCATTCAACTCCCACACCCATAACCTAGCTTCATTATCCGGCGGCACCACCATCACCTATTCATCATCAAGAAGCCATCATCACCACCAAACTAACGAGAAATTACACAATCTCTTAAAATTCAAGTGAAATATTAAGAATAAAGCCTTAACATCCAAAAATTAGATATACTAACTTACTGAAACAATTAAATAAATATATATGAGATTAGAGAGTTAATCGGAGTGCAAGAGAGATAGAGAGAGAATGAGAATTAAGAATGCTGAAGTAGAAGCATAAGAATACCAGGCTCGAACCTCGCAGCCCTCGCGAAACCCTAGCTCGTCGATTTCACAGCGACCTCCACCTTCATACACGTCGAGAAAATTTTGTTCACCTCCTTCGCCGAAATTAGGGCTACGGCAGCTCTAAAAATGCGAATTAGGATTAGGAAAGATAGACAAAGAGAGGCAGAGAGAATTGATAGATAATTGATAGAGAATTTTGGGAGGCAAGTTTCAAAAAATAAAAACATATTTTAACAACTAATTCATCAGTGCACAAGTCTTTCAATCTTTCATACCTTGACAGTGTCGCTGTCACACCGTGGGTGGGTACTAAGTACTAACCTACTGAAGGAGACGGACCAAGGCCAGGCTGCTGAGGCTGTGACGGAGGACAGGAGGAGACGGGAGATGAGAGAAGAGAACGAGTGACGGAGGACTGTACGAGACAGACCAGACGGTGACGGCCGACGGCCTTGTGTTACTTTGTAGTTGTGTTGCAGCCTTGCAGGTTAGCGTGCTACTGGTGCCGGTGCTGCGACTCATGTCGGTGCTGAGACTACTGCGTGCCAGGGCCAGGCTGCTGAGGCTGTGACTGTGGATGAGTGGTGAGGCGTGAACTGGGACGAGATTTGGGGGTAAAAAAGCTAGGGTTTCAAAATAATTTTAAAATTACTCTTTTGCCCCTCAGCCCGCGGGCCAACCCGAAAGCCCGGCAGGCCAGCCCGTGAAAGCCCGTTTAGCCCGAATTCTTAAACGGGCCAAAAAAAATCAACCCTAACCCTAATTTTTTCAGTTTAAACGGGTCGACCCTACGGTTTGTGACCCTTTTAACATCTCTTATGAAAACCTATTCAACTCCGTTAGAGTCATTATTTGTTTCTAATGAGTTTGAATCGAAGAAAAACCATTTATACTTCAAGATTAACAAATGATACCATTTCTATGTGTATCAACCAAGACAAAACAAGTCTTTCAACATACAAAACATGTCATCCACGAATTTCACATGGCTCAATAACAAAACATACTCAAACATGTTGATTTCAACATATAAATGCCATTTTACAAGGCTAGGATGTCATACAAGACATAAATAGAGAAGAAGAGGGGTAGTAGCTTACCTCTTGATGAAATCAACCAAGAAAAACTCTATATAAGCAACATGAAAACCAAGGAATATGCTCTCCTAGTCCACAACTACACAATGGTGAAGTCGGATCGTAATTTGGACCACAAATGAGCAAACTCGCTCACTTCTTCTCTCAAGAACTCTCTCAACTCTCTCTCTCTCTATGTTTCAAGGATGATAATGGTGAAATGAGGAGAGTTTAGCTCTCACAAGGTGTTTAAGGAGTCTCTCTAAGCCAGATCTAAGACCTCCAAGCCGTGTCAAATTCTCAGCCATTGGATTGAGTCAATTGGTCAAATCATTTAAAAGTTCGTCAAACAAACAAAGCAGAGCACGACGTTATGCAGTCGCACTATGCGGGCGCATAGCTCCTATGCAAGCTCCTTATGCGGCCGCATAAAATCCAGAAACTTTGGAATTCAATGCGAGCTGGAGTAATGCGAACGCACTATACGACTGTATAGCGACTGGTGCAGGTCAAACGGCTTCCCAAACAATTCCAAAGTGATATCAAAACACCCCCAAGTCATCCTAAGATGATACCAACCTCAAACCAAGTTCAAAACATAATAGAAACTCATTCTAAACAACCCCTAACAAGGTTAAGGAAGCAAATCCAAAACAAGTACCAATGATGGCAAGAAATTAAACACTCAACAAGACATGAGAGGTATGAAATCAACATAAATGTAACCATGTCAGAATGAAGAATGTACATGAAAGATGCGGGTGTTACATTCTCACCCCCTTAGAATAAATTTGCCCGCGAATTTACTTACCAGTCTCCTTGAACAAAGATGGATACTTCTCTCACATCTCTTGTTCCAACTCCCAGGTAGCCTCCTCAACGTTGTGACTTCTCCACAATACTTTCACAAGATGAATAATCTTGGTCCTTAGAACATGTTCCTTTGTATCAAGTATCCTCACGGGTTCTTCAACATACGAGAGATCGGTCGACAAATCTGTCGGTTCATACTCTAAAATATGTGATGCATCCAGTAAATATTTCCTCAACATCGATACATGAAACAGTGTGTGAATACCCGACATCCAAGGTGGCAATGCAAGCCTATATGCTAATTTTCCAACCTTCTCCAAAATTTCAAATGGTCCAATAAACCTCGGAGCCAATTTTCCTTTCTTTTAGAATCTTTTAACCCCAATTCGAGGCGACACCTTCAAGAAAACACGATCACCAACCTCAAACTCTAGGTCTCGTCGCCTATTATCCGCATAACTTTTCTGTCTACTTTGGGCCGTTCTCAATCTCTCCCGAATACTCTTCACATTCTCAGCTGATTCATGAACCATATCGGGTCCCCACAATTTCGCTTCTCCAACCTCATCCTAACAAATCAGAGAACGACACTTTCTTTTATAGAGAGCCTCATAAGGAGCCATATCAATACTCGAATGATAACTATTGTTGTACGCAAACTCTATTAATGGTATATGCGAATCCCAAGTCCCTTTAAAGTCCATTGAACAAGCCCTCAACATGTCCTCAAGTGTCTGAATAGTTCTCTCCGACTGTCCATCTGTTTGCGGATGAAATGCCGTACTAAGTGTCAACTTTGAACCCAATGCATTCTGAAGCGTCTGCCAAAACCGTGAAGTAAACCGTGGATCTCTATCCAATACAATGCTAACCGGAACCCCATATAGCCTTACAATCTCCTGAATGTACAAAGTAGCAAGTTTCTCCATAGAATAAGTCATCGCTATAGGGAGAAAATGAGCTGACTTGGTCAATCGATCGACAATAACCCAAACAGAATTATGACCTCGTCAAGTCCTTGGTAATCCAGTCACAAAATCCATAGAAATGTTCTCCCATTTCCATTCCGAAATCTCCAATGGTTGCAATAATCCCGCGGGTCGTTGATGTTCCGCTTTTACCCTCTGACATGTCAAACACCTCAAAACAAACTCGGCTATTTCCCTTTTCATTCCGTTCCACCAAAAATTCTTCTTCAAATCCCTATACATCTTTGTACCCCCGGGATGAATCGTATACTTAGATTTATGAGCCTCATCTAACACTTGTCATTTCACATCATCCATTGCCGGCACACAAACTCTACCACGAAACAAAAGCATACCATCATTATTCCTCGAAAAATTTACTGTCTTATCCTCATCTAATTCCTCAATCAACTTTTTCAATTCCGGATCACTCTCCTGAGTTTCCTTAATTCGCTGAAGCAAAACTGGTTTAGCACGAATGTTAGCAAATATCACCCCATGGTTAGACATACAAGGAATCCAATCCTGAACATCCTCAAGCATGTTCCATTCTCGTGCCATCAAACAAGAAACATAAGCCTTCCTACTAAGAGCATCGGCCACAACATTGGCATTCCCCGGATGGTATAAAATGGTACAATCATGATCCTTTAACCTTTCCATCCACCTCCGTTGTCTATTATTCAATTCTTTTTGTGAGAACAAATACTTAAGGCTCTTATGATCAGTAAATACCTCAAACTTAGCCCCATAGAGATAATGCTTCCACTTGTGAAGTGCAAAGATAATCGCTGCTAACTCCATATCATGAGTCGGATAGTTCTGTTCACACTGAGTCAACTTTCGAGAAGCATATGCTATAACCCTTCCGTTCTGCATCAACACACATCCCAAACCTTCCTTCGAAGCATCACTATAAATAAGCAACCCATCATGTCCGTTCGGTAAAGCTAAAACTGGTGCAGTAGTCAATCTATTCTTCAACTCTTGGAAGCTCACTTCACATTTATCATTCCAAACAAAAGCCTTATTCTTTTGTGTCAAAGTAGTCAACGGGGTTGCAATCTTAGAAAACCCTTCTATAAACCTCCGATAGTACCCCGCTAAACCCAAAAAGCTACGAACTTTCGTCACAGTCTCGGGTCTCTTCCAATTCACGACTGCTTCAATCTTAGCCGGATCAACCGCTATATATACCTTCTCCCGATACAATGTGGCCCAGAAAAGCCACTTCCTCAAGCCAAAAGGCACACTTGCTAAATTTAGCAAACAACTTCTTCTCTCTTAGTACAGCCAAAACTAACCTCAAATGATTCTCATGCTCTTCTCGGGACTTAGAATAAACCAAAATATCGTCAGTGAACACAACCATGAAACAATCAAGGTAAGGTAAGAATACCCTATTCATCAAATCCATAAACACAGTTGGTGCATTAGTCAACCCAAAAGGCATAACCATAAATTCAAAGTTTCCATAACGAGTCCGAAAAGCTGTCTTATGAATATCCTCCACTCGAACCTTCAACTGATGGTAACCGCTCCTAAGATCAAACTTAGAGTACACTACGGAACCTTGAAGTTGATCGAACAAATCATCAATATGTGGAAGGGGATATTTTTTCTTAATGGTCACTTGATTCAATTCCCTATAATCAATGCATAACCTCAAAGACCCATCTTTCTTCCTCACAAACAACACCGGTGCACCCCAAGGCGATAAACTCGGTTTAATAAAACCTCGATCAAGTAACTCCTCCGATTGGACTTTTAACTCTTTCAATTCAGCCGGTGCCATACGATAAGGTGCTTTCAAAATCGGTGCAGTCCCTGGTAACAATTCAATACAAAATTCTAACTCTCGATCTGGGGGCAAATCATAATCAGCTGCAAATACATCCAGAAATTCACGAACAATAGGAACATCTTCCAACGTAACAACCTTTTGTGATCTATCAACAACACACGCCAAATACCCCGAACATCCATGAGACAACAACTTCCGAGCCTTCAAAGCCGAAATAAGCTGAATTTCACCCATTATACTATCACCCATAAACACAAATGAAGGAACATTTGGCAATTCAAAAGTAACCAACTTCCTACGGCAATCAATAATAGCATGATGAGCGTGTAGCCAATCCATTCCCAAAATAACATCGAAATCACGTATAGGTAGAGTAACCAAATCAGCAGGTAAGTGATGATCATCAATAACCACATCACATGCATGGTAAATATCCAATGGTACGTGGCACTCTCCCAACGGAGTAGACACCTCCAACACATATGGTAATGATTCAGGTATAGCATGCAAATGATGAGCAAAATGTAATGCAATATAAGAATGTGATGACCCTGGGTCTATTAACACTCTGGCTTTCTCACTAGAGATGGTTAAAGTACCTCCTATGACATTAGGGGCTTTGGGAACTCCCCTCTGGTCTAAGGCAAAGACTCTACCTTGCACTCTAGGGCGACCCTCGTTATCCCTCTTAACCCCAGCGTTTTGTTGTGCACTTCTCGGCTGTGGCCCTTTGTTCTTAGGACAATTCTACTAAAAGTGTGTGCCATCACCACACAACAAACATATCCCGTGTTTCAACCAACACTTATCCTCATTATGCCCACTCTTCTTGCAAAACCCACAAGTAACCCTTGCATCACGTTGTTCGTAGCCCACATTTCCCTGATTCCCAGTTTTTTGTCGAAACTGTCCTCCCTGGCGGCTAGTGTTACTCCCCCTATTAGTAGTCCCACTTGCGCTCGATCTTTTCCATTGCGACTGTGATGCCTGCGAGTTCCCACTTGTACTACCCAGCCTGCCACGGTGCTCCTCTATATTATGCTCAATCCTATAAGCCTTGTCCACTGCACTTTGGCAACTTGGCAACTCAAGTGGTAAGAGTTGCTTACGGTATTCCGTCCTCAATCTTTTCACAAAATGATAGATCTTCTTCTCTGTTGTTGGAATCAAATGTACACAATACCTTGCCAATTCAGTATACTTGGCAGAGTACTGAGCCACTGTCATCATCCCCTGATCAAGACCAAGAAATTCTACTTCCTTCTTTGCCTGAACCACATCCGAAACAGAATGATTCCTAAACTCTCTCAAAAACATCTCCCAAGTGCGAACCATACGATCCTGTACCCAACTTGTCTCTAGTACCTTCCACTAGTGCTCCGCTGCATCCTCCAGTTTGAACGCTGCAAACTTGATTTTGTCTTCCTCGGTACACTCTATTGCTACAAAAATATTTTCCAGAGATTCAATCCACCTATCTGCTTTCATCGAATCTGGCTCACCATCATAACTGCGAGGTTTCATCTTCAAGAATCTCCCCAATCTACGATCATAATCTCCATTACCCCCAGCTGGTTGATGTACTCTGTTCCCCCTTGCTTGTCCTTGTCCTGCCATTGCCTGTCTGTTCATATCCATAGTCTATCGGTTCATTTCCATCATTTCTTGCATAAATCCCTGCATAGTTTACATAAAAGCCTCATTCGGATTCACATTTGCCTCAGGTGGTGCATTCTATTGCCCTGTCGGCTGAACTCCCGGTTGATTAGGAGGTGGTCTAGGTGGTGAAGCATGGCTTTCAGTTACAGTAGCTTTCCCAATGTGACTTGTACCAACCCAATCCGTATTGGTACCATGACGTGTCTCTACCATTGTCAAACACCTGCAACAAACACTCGGCGTTAACGACTCAAACACACAACCCACCCTCCTAAACCAAGAATCCAATCCAGGTTATCTAACTTATGCTCTGATTCCAACTGTCGTGACCCGCACTCGAACTCCTATGTGGAATCCCGAGTCAGACCACGAGGGTACGACGCGATACACACAAAATACGCATCATAAAAATTTCCATAGATGCATGTATAAAGCGAATGCATAAAACCCTGTAATGCACATGCAAAGCTTTTCTTTAAAACCAAAGCAATACTTCATCGGCATGAAAACAAGCCGGAACCAAACTTGTTTAAAACATAGTTAGAGTATAAAACCAAACATGTAACATAAACCTCCACGAGCAACAAGCTCGGAGAACAACAACAATAATATCCAAATCAGAGTATGCGGAAGTAACGATTAATAAAGATTACATCAAGCTCGACAACCATGTCGGCATAACCAAAAGAATGATACAATCATAAAGACCAACACACTACCCAACATTACAAAGTTTAGGTAACAATGTATACCCTCGGCCTCACCAAAAGAAATACTAAGGCCCAAAAGCATGCCCAAAAGAACAACCTGCAGAAACGCCGAGACGAAGCAAACTCCTACTATGGGTTCCTCGCCGAACCGTGATCTAAGGAAAACAAATAAACATTGGACGAGGTGAGTTTAAAACTCAATAAGCTACTAATGCAACAATATGTTATACGAGATGCAAAGCGATAATATGAACAAATATAACATACTATGACAAGATATATCAATCACAAGGCATAGCGTAATAAGCATCTCATAATAACACATTACCCTACACTACACGAGAGGCTCAACAATCGCCAACCGACCAATACCAGTTGAAAATCATGACCAACATTCGCATATGTAGGAAACACATAAGTACGATATATAAACACTTTTTTAAAAGGATACAGTATTGAGGTACACCTCCAATATACCCAATACTTCCAACCAACCAACATATAATATACCAATGTAGGAGCCGTTGTTGACGTGCTCGATCGACAAATCAAAACCATTAACATAACCAATTATGTGTGAACCAATTTCTGTATTCACGTCGATGGGTAATCTTGGTCCCTACGACCTAAGACTCAACCACGGAATAGCTTACCAAGGTTGCGTTTATTCCATACAACAAATGGCGCTATGCCTCTACCGCGGCCAATGGTAAGGCGAGGCCCGATGTATTGGCCTTCAACTATTACGTAGCCCCGGCTCCCGTAATAATCGAGCGTCAATACACCGCCAACAAATAATCCATGGACATAACAAATGTACAAGTAGATGTTTACTTGACATTCTCAACAACAAATCAAACTCCAAGATAGGGAGCACAACATCATTTAACATGAATGTCTCAAGTAGGTCATAATAATCCTACTCACATAATCAACCATCTCATAATATTTACGAGAATTAAACAACAACATCATACACAAGTTCGGGTAACTAATTTTCCTGGCAAAACTCTCGTATCACAACGTAATCCCCAAGTCACACACGTGGTCTCATCAATTATGAAAACCCATTCAACTCCGTTAGAGTCATTATTTGTTTCTAATGAGTTCAAATCGAAGAAAAACCATTTATACTTCAAGATTAACAAATGATACCTTTTCTATGTGTATCAACCAAGACAAAAACAAGTCCTTCAACATACAAAACATGTCATCCATAAATTTTAGATGGCTCAACAACAAAACATACTCAAACATGTTGATTTTAACATATAAATGTCATTTTACAAGGCTAGGATGTCATACAAGACATAAATAGAAACGGAGAGGGGTAGTAGCTTACCTCTTGATGAAATCAACCAAGAAAAGCTCTAGATAAGCAACATGCAAACCAAGGAATGTGGTCTCCTAGTCCACAACTACACAATGGTGATGTCGGATCGTAATTTGGACCACAAATGAACAAACTAGCTCACTTCTTCTCTCAAGAACTCTCTCAACTCTCTCTCTACGTTTCAAGGATGATAATGGTGAAATGAGGAGAGTTTAGCTCTCACAAGGTGTTTAAGGAGTCTCTCTAAGCCAGATCTAAGAGCTCCAAGCCGTGTTAAATTCTCAGCCATTGGATTGAGTCAATTGGTCAAATCATTTAAAAGTTCGTCAAACAAACAATGCAGAACACGACGTTATGCGGTCGCACTATGCGAGCTCCTTATGCGGCCGCATAAAATCCAGAAACTTTGGAATTCAATGCGAGCTGACGTAATGCGAATGCATGACTCCTATGCGGGCGCCTTATGCGGCTGCATATATTCTAGAAACTTTGAGGTTTTAATGCTAACGCACTATGCGGCTGCATAGCGACTGGTGCAGGTCAAAAGGCTTCCCAAACAATTCCAAAATGACACCAAAACATTCCCAAGTCATCCTAAGATGATACCAACCTCAAACCAAGTTCAAAACATAATAGAAACTCATTCTAAACAACCCCTAACAAGGTTAAGGAAGCAAATCCAAAACAAGTACCAATGATGACAAGAAATTAAACACTCAACAAGACATATGAGAGGTATGAAATCAACATAAATGTAACCATGTCAGAATGATGAATGTACTTGAAAGATGCGGGTGTTACAAGTAGTCCCACTGTTGTAACAATACGCATGACTTTGGTTTGCTAGTAGAACTCGATAGGTTTATCGAGGACGTCGATACTACGTACACAGGTATCGAGGACACATGGTTAATTTGTTGTTGATTAAAAATTTTACCTCGCAAGTGCACGAGAATACCGTAGTATAGCTGCGCAAAAACAAGGGTCGAACCACAGAGACAAGAGAATGATTGATTTTGTTAACTAGCAACTTAAAGAACAAAAGTAAAAGATACGGGGGTTTTTGTTGATTTCTTTACAGCTACTGACAAAAATTAAACTAATTTATCACCTAATTAATCAACTAAATTATCAAAGCAAGTAAATAAAGAGTTTACCAAATATGGAGAGAATCTAGGAATTGGATTTCAATTATATCACCTTCTTATGCTCATTCAAATAATGTATCAATCAACATCAAGGGTAATCACATGAATAAAGATTGGGACGTTTGGGTCACGGTTTGCAATCTTAGTATTCTCAAATTGTTATACTTTCTTGGTCCGTCCATATAACAATTCGAGAATCCTTTAAGCACACAAAGATTATAACACCTAAATTCTATCTTAGCATGGTCATGAATCAATAGAATTTAAGTAACAATAGAGATGGCACACATATAGCTTATGTATTCTGGTCGTACAATTCACTATATCCAAATAATCAAAAAGGTAAAATATACCTTCACGTATAAAATATACCTTCACGTATAATCAATAAGAATTTGATACAATTTGCCTCCAATCCCTAGAAAGATGAATTTAACTCATAATAATTAATAGTACAAAAACTTGAACCATTCTTGAATTAACTTTCTTCATAGACAAAAAAAAATTATACAAGACGACTCTCCCTAATTCTAACCTAAAAAGATACATTTATAACCTAATAATGTACAACAACTAAGGAAAAAGGGTACAATACATTAAAACTGTCCAAAAGGGGCCCAAGGCAGCCGCACGCCAACCAAGGAGAGCAATTCTGCGGCTGCCCTAAGTTGAGAATAATCAAATTTTTAGCTTCCTGCCTTCAGCTTTCTGCAATTTACACTTTACACCCCTAAATTGGTATTTTTGGCTTTTTCTTTACTTTCTTCAACATGAGTTGACTTGAATTAACTTCATTGGACTTGGGATGTCTTGAGTTGACTTTCATCCTTATTAATTCTTCTAGAAACTTGAGTCATCCATCAAAAGTACACATTCCGTTAACTTTTCTTTTGCAAAACAGTCCTTTTCCATTACGATTTCTAACGGAGTGTAACAAAATCTTCTGAAATCACTTCAACGCCATCCAACTTTGCAAGCTTAACCCCTTAAATCCCTGAAACTATAAAATAACACTAAAACACAATATTAGATAACAAAAATCTCGAGAATTAGCTAAATCTAAGCCGGATAAATACCCAATAAATGAGTAAAATACTCATTCATCAAATACCCCAAACTTAGACTTTTGCTCGTCCTCGAGCAAAACAAGAAAAACAAAACAAAAACACAAACCATACTATACAAAACAAAAACAAAACTTTTTTTCTTTTTCATGAGTCGAGCTTCGGCATGGCACTACATAATGCCTCAGAGTAAGATTAACAACACTATGCAACAAACAATACATAGCCACAAATCTAAACTTCCACTCAATCATCGTCAATCTCACTTTAAATCTCTTGTGTGTGTGTGCGAATCATTACTCAATAGTTTGAAGAATTGAAAGTCCTTATAGAGCCAAGTACCTCATACATTCCCTAAAAATAACAAGTATTAACCTTTGCATATATATATATACATATATATATATATATATATCAAAATATATTTCATGAAACATAAAAACTAGTAATTACTCCTCTCCATTACTACAAACATAAGTAGCAATACCGATTTTTTTTCTCCTTTTTTTTCTTTTTTTTTTTTGAGAACAAACTTGTGGACTGTGCAATGTTTAGCTCCCTTAAGCTTTCTAATTAACCTATGTAACGAGTATTAGGCTAACGACTCTTAAACCATATGGCTTTAAGGCATTATGTGACACCCTAGTTCTCTTAATTGTATTATTTGCATATCATATGTCATATTAGCATGAATAGAAATGCCATGTTAGTAAAATGAATTGTGATTCTATAACTGCTGAGTGTTTTAGCTTTGTTTACTTGTGTTATTCACAAAAAGATGATTTGGGATGATTTTTGGTGACTAAAATGACTTTGTACTCAGTGAAGTGCATACTGGGTACAAAGCGATCGCTTTGATTTTGGACAAAGGGATCGCTTTGTAGACAGAATGTACTATCGAGAAACTGGGTACAAAGCGATCGCTTTGGGCCTTAACAAAGCGATCGCTTTGTTGACAGATTGTTAAGCGATCGTTTTGATTCGTGGGAAAGCGATCGCTCTGATTCGCTGAAGCTTTATTTTAATATTTTGTTAACTTGTAAGCCTTTTGTTTGGGTTGGGACACGTCCCTAAGTGAGAAGCCAGCTCACTCACATCTCTTCTACTAAGAAAACATCAGGAAATAACTCTCCATTACACCCATTTCACCTAAAGCCATTCAAGAACATTTGAGACGAGACTGTGTGTGTTTTCAAGGTGAGACCACTGTGTGTTTTCATCTCCTCCATATCCAACCACTCAAACTTTCATGCAAAGCCAAATTTGTGTTGCTTGGGACTAGAGAAACAACTTGGAAGGTTTTGATTCTCCTTTTATTGGTTTGATTTTTGTGTTTGAGGTAAGCAACCAATTCCCTGTTTTGTATGCTCAATATCAAGTATGCTCCCTTCATGATAGTCTCTATTTACATGCTTAAGAAGACATGCACCATGTTAATAACTTGAAATTCCTTAAGTTAATTTTCTGTAAATTTGGGTTAATGACTCATAATTGATAATTTGGACTTGTGTTGAGTATGAATAATGTTCTAGGATGAATTTGGAATAACTTTTGTTCTTGGACTTGTTGTAATTCATAACTTCAAAAATGATGAACATGTTAGGGTTCATAAATTGGGAACTTGGATGTTGATGGACTAAAAGTCATGAATGACTTAATAGTCTAATTGTATATGAATCGAGAACATAGAAAAGAGTCATGAATTGCATATAGCATTCATCCGCTACTTAGAAATATTTTAGCAATAACTCAACGGAGTTGCCTTAGAGAGTCATTGAACAATACCGACTCTACAAATAAATCCCTACGACGTTTAGAGTTCAATTGAATTGTAAATTAGTTCTTGGGAATTCTTAACATGATTGATCTATGCTTCACTTGTATATCGTAGAGTAACATGCCTACTTGATTGGACGAGTTGCTTTTGTCGACCTCGCTCCATTACTTGATTTATTACGTGAGTAAACATCTACTTGACTCGGACGAATTCGCTCTTGTCGAGCTCGCTCCTTACTTGATTTTGTATGACAAGTAAATATCTACTTGGCATACCATTAGTCCAGCTGGCATTACGTGAATTGTCTCGATGGTCAACGATGCATCATAGTCATGAATCGCGAGATTCATGGTGGTGATGGGTCGCCACACCATAACTCGCACACACCCTTCACTACTGATCACAGTGGAGAAGAGTACCTTGTCGTAACCAAAGGGCGCTTGGAATAATACTATCGTGGTCGATGTATCATACACGTGCATCCGACAAATACAATCGTGATAACCTTGTCTATTTTAGGGACTACGAAGCGGCACCGGTTCTATAACATATCCTTATCCTATGTGATTTAATTAAGCACTTACGTGAAAACAACGTGCATCGCGACATGAGAACTACGTGCTAATATGATCTTGCTTGATACGTGTTATGTATACCTTGCATTATATCCTGTCATGCATATTGGTGGCTTACAAGGTCTTTATGACTTACCCCCTCCTTTTTACTGTTTTAGATCCTAATCATCCAGGACCTTCTCATCGAGGTTGATCGTCTACTCGTGTTCGTGATCGTTCGCCTAGAGGTGGTAGCATTGGCTTTTGGTTTCTCTTTTGCAAGGACGTTGTGTTTAAGAAAGTCATTTAGACTTCGCTTGGGAATGTGTAATCATAGTAACTTGTACTTGTTGTAGACTAAGATTAATAGTACTACTTATGTTTCTAGTTGTTTGTCGGCACTTGTTGGCCGAGCCTTGCTTGCATGTATTTGGTTCACTCGTTAAGACTTCCGCTGAGCATCCCTTTAGCTCTTGATTACTCATGTAGTTTCTCCGGCGTGTTTAGCCGTCGAGGTGTTTACATATTAGCATGACTTGTTAGTGTTGGGTTCCGGTTGTAAATTCGCCGATGACTTGGTTTACTTGCTATTAATTGTTATATCAGGTTTTAAAGTTTTAAATTATTCGACTTTTTAGTGCCGAGTTTCACTACGTGTCCAATGTTGTGTCACGTCAGTTTTGATAATTGAGTCCTTGCATGATTGTAGTCCTTATTTGGACGGCACGACCCGCGTTCCCTTCTCGGGGTCGGGGTCGGGTCGTCACACATTAGGTGTAGAAACACGCCTACGAGCTTACTAACTCGAGTTAAAAAGGCTACGAAGCTAAACTACGTCTTCACAAAGATATTTCTTTTTTCTTTTTTTTTTCCAGATTACTTAAACTCTGTTTAGGCCTAACTTCAAGGAGTAAGAACAGTTTAAAAATTTCATGAATACTCTAATTTTTTTTCTGCAATATCAAAGGCTCTAGGGAATGAGATATGCACTATACAACTCTATAAAGTCATTCAAATCTCCCAACAAATCAATTCATGACATAAAGTGCTCAAAGATTGGAGATTCAAAGTTCCATCAACTAGATCAAGTTTTAGTATATAAATAAGTGCAATATGCATCGCTAGTTACAAAATGGCATATACCAAACAAATTATCATCATTGGCGGTAGTAACCATGCCTATACTAAAAACTTGCTCAAAAACTTTCATATTTTTATGATTTTTTTTTTATAAACTAAAACAAAACTACTAAAAAGAAAAATAAAACTACAAATTAGTGAATATCTACATATAACAAGAACTACTCCAAAAATATAAAAGCATAAGATTATAGTCCCACCCCAAACTTTAAATGACACATTGTCCTCAATGTGTAACAATATGAAATTAAGAATCTGCAACGATGCAATTCTAAACCATAAGAACCAAATCAATTTTCTTTCCTCAGTCAAAGCATTCCCAATTCCTCACCCCCAAACTTGAATGTCACATTGTCCTCAATGTGTAACAATACCAAACGAGGGGAAAAGAATACTTCCTAGTTGCAATTCATCTCATTAGGCAGATCAGAACATAAAAATTGCACATTCCAGTCATCAACAAAAATCAAATCTCAAATTCTCCAAGAATTAAACAGTATGTATATGAGCACGAATAATATGAACACAAACTGTCCAAGCATCAATTTCCAAAAATCTAAGTAGCAATTAAACCAATGGAATTAAAAAGAACTTACTTGTATAGAGAAACACAGCCCAATTACCCAAATCCAAGACCCAATTGACTGTTTGTGTTTCAGTCTCCACGGAAAGAAAGAAAAGAGCAAAAGCGAAGGCGCTGCGTTTGCCGGATCTGAAGATGGTGACCGGAGGTGAGAAGGCTGGCTATCGCAGATTTCGTGTGGGGCGCGAGACAGAGAGGGAGTAACCGGATTTAATGGAATTCTGGCCCGGAGTGGAGGCTTACTTTGGCCGGAGATGGCAGAGATGGAGTGCGCGGGCACTGATCTGAGCAGATGCAGGTGCACTGGGAGGGAGAGGACGGCTGGAGCTGCTGCAGGCTTGCTGGAGATTGAACGAGCGAGGGAAAGAGAGAGAGAGAGAGAACGGCGTGGGAGGAAGACTGCCGGCGCGGGCTGTTGCTACGGCCGAATGTGAGGAGGGAACCGGAGAAGACCACCGGAGTGGGATGGGTTGCTGCTGCGGGTTGGGCTGTTGCAGCCTGGTTTAATGAAGGAGCTGGCCGGAGGAGAGAGCACGGCATGGGGAGGAAGGCTGCCGGAGTAGATGTTGCGGCTGCTGTTGTGGGTGCGCTGTGAGTTACTGCTGATGAATGAGCAGTTTCCACTTTCTCTCTCTCCTTTTGTTTTCTTTCACTTTTTTTTTTTTTGACAATCGTGGTTTCAAGCGGCCGCATGATGCGAGCGCCCACAAAATCCCAACTTTCTGGTTGTTAACCGATCGCATTGTGCGATCGCCTAGTTTTTTTTTTTTTTTTTTTTTTGCACTCAGCCCCCTTTAGATTGCTCCCCCTTTTCATTTTAGTTCGAACTGGCCTCACCTGCATTCTAAATTGCACAACAATAACACTATGGCTAAAAATTAAAGTTAGAAACACTAAATTACAAAAAAAAATAATAAATAAATAAATAATAATAATAATAATAAATAAATAAATAAAATTAAAAATAAAATAAAATCTTTTTGGAGGGTGACACTATAAACACTCCCCTATAAACCCACAAACTCAAGGAGACTCTAAAGAGTGACTCAAACTCAAAACATATAAATACAACACTAACTAACAGGCTTCTACCCCCAAACTTTAAAACATGCAATGTCCTCAAAGCTCATATCGGAAAAAAAAAACGCATGCCAAAGGTTTGTGAATTGAAGCCACTAAATTAACCTACAAAAGCAAAAAATAAATTTTAAAAAAAATAAAAAAATAAAAATAAAAATAAATGCTACCTGGTTGGGTTGCCTCCCAACAAGCGCACTTGTTTAACGTCGTTGGCTCGACACAGATTGAAGCAACAAAAACTAGGGATCCCACAAATATGTTGTCTCAATCGTTTCCATAATCGAGAACCCTTCATCGTACGGCTTCACACGGTGCCCATTGACCCACTTACTATCAGAAATCGGGTAAACGGTACCCACATCTAAAAGCTTGAGCGCTTCGGCTCTCACCATATCCTCCATGTGAGAATCGAGTTTTCTCTGATGCTCTCTAGAAGGCTTCACACCTTCTTCGAGATGAATCAAGCTGTCGAAAGTCCAACCTATTGCTTCCCCATGTGCCCTCAACACACTCAACGATTGCTCTTCTTGCCTGCTAGTCAAATCAGTGGCAACAAACATAGGCAAAGTGTCTTCCTCCCAAAAAGAAACATATTTGACTGTCTCGGGCAATTGTTTCAATTCTAACTTAGGAAGGGGCTCCACAGATGGTACAAATTTTTCATTGACATGCCCTAGGGGGTGAAAAGGAGAGTCACTAGGAATTTTCTCTTATGTCTCATCGAAGACAGCTTTGATTTCACAGACTTCCTCATTATCCCTGTTCTCACCACCCTTTAACAAAGCCTCAATTTTATCACAAATACGCTCATTCTCCAAATTCTCAGAGATTAAAGATTCTAACTTATCAACAAAGAAGCATTCAGTCTTATCATCAGGCATTTTAATGGCATCAAACACAGATATCTCAACAGTTTCATCCATTACAGACATGGACAATTTACCATTCTTCACATGGATAACCGTGTTAGCAGTAGCCGAAGGGTCGCCCAAGGAGAATAAGCACTTCTTGATTAACGCTAACCTGTTTTTCCATCTCTAAGACGACAAAGTCTACAGGTAAAATCAATTTGTCAATCTGAACTAAAATGTCCTCCATAATACCCATAAGATGTTTCACTGAACGATCAGCTAATTGCAAGGTCATTGTGGTGGGTTTTAGTTCTCCCAAACCCAATTGCTCATAAATAGAATAAGGCATTAAGTTAATGCTAGCACCTAAATCCAACATTGCCTTCACCTTTTTCGAATCCCCAAGGAAATTTGAATGTTGAAGCTACCGGGATCCTTCAATTTAGGTGGCAGATTCTGTTGGAGAACGGCACTAACATTCTCAGAAACAAGTACTTTTTTATTATTAATTCCCAAACTTGTGCTTCCTGGTATTAAGATCTTTGAAAAATTTTGCATAAGATGGAATGTTTCTAATCACATTCAACAAGGGAAGATTTATGTCGACTTTAGAAAACATCTCATAAATTTCCTTGAATTGTTTATCCATCTTATGTTTTATCAATCTACCAGGAAACGGGACAGGAGGCACATAAGGTTTGCACGGAGGTTGCTCTGTTAGGAGCCTTTCAAGAATTGCAGGCTCCTTTTGTGCCTTCTCCCCATTAACATGCAAATCGTGGTTATCATTAGAAGAAGAGTGATCAGAATGTACCTTCTCACCAATTATCTTACCACTGCGAAGTGTTGTAACCGCCATTGCTTGTTCATTTTGACTTGGGAAGGTACCTTGCTTGTGGCCTTGGAGGGACTTGGCCAATTGCCCAACCTGATTTTCCAATTTGCTTAATGCTGCCTCATGCTGCTTGTGCATCTGTTCATTCTGCTTGAACCTCATTTCATTGTCTTGCTGGTTCCTCCGACTTTCGAGCATAAAGTTCTGGAACATCTCCTCCAAAGGAGTTTGAGTCGGTTGAACAACTGCCTGCTGCGGCTGTGGTGGAGGTTGATGAAGAGGTTTCGGATTACCCCATGAGAAATTTGGATGATTCCTCCAACCCGGATTGTAGGTATTTGAATACGAATCATTGCGAGGCCTTGGAGGATACGAATTCATGGAGTTTACCTGCTCAACATATTCAGGAAATTGTGCACTAGATGGACAAGAGTTAGTAGTATGAGAATAAACACCACAAATAGAACATGCATTATAAACAGTAGGCATTTGCATATTAGGCTTCACAGCCGAGAGCTCCTCAACCTTTTCATCAAATATTGCACATTCTTATCTAAAGTACTATTGTTATTAATCTCATATACTCCTCTTGCTTTACCCCTCACACTTTTCTGTTGGGAATTTGCCCCAAGCATTTCATACAAATCCCTCACCTCATCTGGTGTTTTCTTAAGAATCGATCCGCCTGCAGCATTGTCCACCATGGCTAGGTGACTTGGGCAAATATTATCATAGAATTGTTGGTACAAGATAGAAGGTGGAAAATCATGATGTGGACATTGAAATTGAAGTTGTTTATTTCTGTCCCAAGTTTCATGAAAAGACTCTCCTGGATCTTGCGAAAAATTTATGATTTTCTTTCTCATTTCAGCCAGGGTGGGATGTGCATAAAACTTTTGAATGAACGTGTCAGCCACTTGCTGCCATGTTTGCAAACTGCCTGGAAGCAGAGTATTCCACCAAACTTTGGCTGCATCCTTTAAAGCGAAAGGAATACAGCGCATCCTGAGTTGTTTTTCTGTTAACGCTCCAAGAGGGAGGTTATCTACTGTGGCGTGAAACTCACGAAGAAAACTCAAAGGGTCCTTTGTAGCCATTCCGTGAAAGGAAGGCAAGAGATTCAAGTAATGACCCTTAGCTTCATAATTCCTAGCAGCAGCAGGTAGGGCCAAAGGAGAGGGTGATTGGTCAATTCTAGGGCGAGCATAATCCTTCATATACCGTTGTGCAGCCATGTTATTGATTTACTGATTCAACTGCAACACGTCAGGTTCAGGATCTGGTCGATGCTCTCCCTGATTTAGTTCTGCCTCTACGTTCCTACCTACCAGATTAATGTTATCGTTTAATTCCGCCAGCGTGGGATTCAGTGAACGGCGACCGAACATAAAAGTTCAGACACCACGACGTTACCAGTTAAACTAACTCAATCAATCTAACTTGTCCCCGGCAACGGCGCCAAAAACTTGTTGATTAAAAATTTTACCTCGCAAGTGCACGAGAATACCGTAGTATAGCTGCGCAAAAACAAGGGTCGAACCACAGAGACAAGAGAATGATTGATTTTGTTAACTAGCAACTTAAAGAACAAAAGTAAAAGATACGGGGGTTTTTGTTGATTTCTTTAAAGCTACTGACAAAAATTAAACTAATTTATCACCTAATTAATCAACTAAATTATCAAAGCAAGTAAATAAAGAGTTTACCAAATATGGAGAGAATCTAGGAATTGGTTTCAATTGTATCACCTTCTTATGCTCATGCAAATAATGTATCAATCAACATCAAGGGTAATCACATGAATAACACTAAATCTTCCATTACGATTTCTAACAGAGTGTAACAAAATCTTCTGAAATCACTTCAAAGCCATCCAACTTTGCAAGCTTAACCCCTTAAACCCCTGAAACTATAAAATAACACTAAAACACAATATTAGATAACAAAAATCTCTAGAATTAGCTAAATCTAAGCCGGATAAATACCCAATAAATGAGTAAAATACTCATTCATCATTTGTGTATTGCAGGAGCAACGCAAGGACGAAGAAGGAGAAATGATATCCTTTTATAACGTTGTTTGTTTACAAGCACTTATGTGAATATCAAGGTGCTATGTGAGATATGTTATTTGTACATCCAATGTGATGGTACATGTTCAATTGTGGCATATAAATGCTATTACCATGTTATGTTTGTTATTTGAGCATTATACCATGCCATGTAGTTGCATTTAGTAACTTATTGAGTTTCGACTCACCTCGTTTGTTGTTTATATATTTTTCCTTAGATCCGAGCCAGCCCAGAAGTTCACGGTGAGATCGAAAAGGGATCACGTTAGCGTGAAAGTCGTCTTTGTTTGGTAGCTTGAGAATCTTGTTCCTAGCTAGTTATTTTCTTTTGGTAAGGACGAACAGTTTGTGAAGTTATGTAAACTTTACTATGGGTAGTACTTCTTTGGTGTTGTTTTGTATAGTCTTTTGGGTAGCCGACGTATGTATGTCGTGTTCGTGTATAGCCTTGTTGTTAAGTCAGTTTCTTTCCCGAGCAAGTTGTAGCTCGTGGTTTATGTTTCATATTTCGGCATATTGTGGCCGATGTTGATGTTGTTGTTGTAGTTGTTTTGTTTCACAAGTTTTAGACTTGTGGTTTTTAGTTGTTGGATTCCAGCTGTAGTTTTACCGAAGACTTGTTTTTATTAAATCAGGTTTTATCAGTAGTGTTTTGTCGTAAGTACGGGTAGTTATGCCACGTACTCTTCATGTTGTTGTGTTGTTTTGGCAACTCGACCTCAGGATTTCGTATAAAAGTCTGGGTCGGGGCGTCACAGTTGGTATCAGAGCTTAAGTTAGCTATTCGCCAGGATAGGTTCCATGGCCTAGGTGGGTATGGTTTATTATTGAGCTTTTACTGTCGAGTGTTATGTGTAGGTTAAAATAGTGCGGACTAGGCTCGGAGCAAGTACTAGTAGAGTTGGTACGAGTGCTGGTGGGAATGATGGTCGAGATGAGGATGTTAATCGTCCACCTAATGTCCCTCTTGAACCGAACCAGAAGAATCAGAATGAAAATATGACAGTTATGTTTGGGAGGATGATAGAAATGATGAATCAAATGACTGAACGAATTGATGGGGGAGCTGCACCTCCACCAGAAGTAGAAGCTCAACAACCGGAAGTTGAAGTACCACAACCTGAGGTGAGGCACAAAAATCACACTACTACCCTTGAATGATTCTTGAAAACGAAACCAAGGACTTTTATGGGAGAACTGGACACGACTAAGGCAGAGTTATGGATTGAACACATCATAAAGATTTTTGCAGCTCTGGGTTGCAATGATGATGAAAAGGTGACTCTAGCGGTGTTCAAGCTAGAAGGGGCAGCAGAACATTGGTGGCAGGTACTACAAGGAAGCGGGGTTTTATAGGGAGAACCTTGCAGTTGGCCCAACTTCTTGAGGGAGTTTAAAGCGCAGTATGTTTCGGAGGTGGTTTGTGAAAGAAGAAAGCGAGAATTCTACGATCTGGAGCAAGGCAGTATGTCGGTGGCACAGTATTCGGCCAAGTTCACAGAATTGGCTCGTTACTGTAGTCACTTAGTCCCTACCGAGGCAAAGAAGGCACAAAAATTCGTCAAAGGCTTGAAAACGGAGTACAGGAAATAGTTGCTGTCCTTGCAACTTGCTGACTACAGGAGTGCAGTGGATCGGGCTTATGGGATTGAATATGATATAGATGACCATAGAGGGAGAGGTAACGTGCAGTCGGCGTAACAGTCCTCTCAATCTTTTGGGCATGGACAGGGTTCAAACAACAGAGGTAATAATAATAATTATCGCAGGGGGAATCAAAGTAGACCTCGGAATGATAGGCAAGTCGGGCAACAATTAGGAGGATGGGGTAATAATACCACTTCTACTCAAGATCAACGAAGCGTTTCATCAGTTTGTAAGTACTGTTCAAGGTATGGGCATATGGAGAGTAATTGTTTGAAGAGAGATTGTCACAAGTTGAAGAACAGTCAGGCTGGGAGCACGAGTATACAATCTAGCGGTGCGAAGAGGGATAACGATGGTAGGCCTAAGGTTCAGGGTTGTGCGTTTACGCTTGATCAGCGCGAAGTGCCAGAGTCTACGTCAGTTATAGGAGGTAGTCTTTCTATCATCGGTAGTAGAGCCCGAGTTCTTATAAACCCTGGCTCGTCGCATTCATATGTTGAATCTCATTATGTGAACAACTTGTATGTGTTGCCCCAGTCGTTGTCTTTTGTGCTTGAGGTGTCTACCCCGTTGGGGGAGCATATGTTAGCTTCGAATGTGTACCGAGCTTGTGATATACTTGTAGGTGATCACATTTTGCATGCTGATTTAGTAGTGTTACCCATATGTGATTTTAATGTGATACTTGGCATAGATTGGTTATGTGCATATCATGCTTTAGTAGATTGTCATAGAAAGAAAGTTACTTTTTCTATGTCGGGTGTGCTTGAATTTGTGTGTGCGTAATGTTGTTAAGAGTGGGTTACATGTTATTTCTGCTTTGAAAGCTAGGAATTTGTTATTGCATGGTTGTGCGGGTTATTTGGTGTGTGTGGTTGATAGGAGTATTGCTACCCCAAAGTTGGAAGAAGTTCCTGTGGTTTGTGAATTCTCTGATGTATTTTCTACCGATTATGCTTTACCTCCTGATAGGGAAGTTGAGTTTTGTATTGAATTGTTACCAGGAACTACTCTAATTTCTAAAGCTCTGTATAGAATGGCACTGGCAGAGTTGAAAAAACAGTTGCAAGAACTTCTTGATAGAGAGTTTATTAAACCAAGTGTATCACCGTGGGGTGCACCAGTTTTATTTATGAGAAAGAAATATAGTACTTTGAGGTTGTGTATCGATTACAGGCAATTGAATCAGGTAACAATCAAGAACAAGTATCCTCTACCACATATTGATGACTTGTTCGATCAGTTGCAGGGATCTGTTGTGTATTCCAAGCTAGACTTGAGGAGCGGTTACCACCAGTTAAAGGTTCGAGCTGAAGACGTACCTAAGACAGCCTTTCGCACGAGGTATGGTCATTATGAGTTTGTTGTTATGCCATTCGAGTTGACGAATGCACCGGCGGTATTCATGGACTTGATGAATCGGGTATTCCATGAGTATTTGGATTGTTTCGTAGTGGTGTTCATCAACGACATTCTTGTGTATTCTAAATCTCAGGAAGAACATTCGCAACATTTGAGGTTAGTCTTATCAGTCCTTCAGGAGAAAAAGCTATTTGCCAAATTTAGTAAATGTGCATTTTGGCTTGGAGAAGTATCTTTTCTAGGGCATGTTGTTTCTAGTGATGGGATAGCGGTGGATCCATCTAAAGTGGAAGCACTAAGAAATTGGAAGTGACCGACTACAGTGACAGAAATCCGAAGTTTCTTGGGCTTAGCGGGATACTATCGGAGATTTATTGAGGGGTTTTCAAAGATTGCTATCCCTATAACGAACTTGACAAAGAAAACAGTGCCATTTGTTTGGGATGACAAGTGTGAGAATAGTTTCGAAGAGTTGAAGCGACGGTTGACAACGGCTCCTATATTGGCGTTACCTAGCGGTAGTGATCACTTCATGATTTACAGCGATACGTCCAAGGAAGGTTTGGGTTGTGTGCTTATGCAAAATGGGAAAGTTATTGCAAATGCCTCGAGGAAGTTGAAGGATGCGGAGCGGAATTATCCTACTCATGACCTAGAATTGGCTGCGATTATGTTTGCGTTACACAAATGGAAGCATTATCTTTACGGGGCAAAATTTGAGGTCTTCACGGATCATAAGAGTCTAAAATATCTTTTCTCACAAAAGGAGTTAAATATGAGACATCGCCGATGGATGGAAAAGTTGAAAGACCATAATTGTTCTATTCTCTATCACCTGGGGAAAGCAAATGTAGTTGCGGATGCTTTGAGTAGAATGACGTATATTTCGTGCATGATGGTTCATGAGTGGAAGATGTTAGAGGATTTGAGGGATTTGAGTCTTAGTGTGACAGAGCGTGGTGTAATTTTTGCAAATGTTCGAGCTACGCCAGTTTTGTTCCAACAGATAAAAGAAGATCAAGTTAGCGATCCGGAGTTTGAGAAAATAATGGGTGAGTTGAGTGAGGGCAAGACACTTGACTTTACGATAATTAAGGATGGCATCCTTACTTTTCAAGGGAGAGTTTGTGTTCCATCAAACGAGGCTGTGAAACGACAAGTACTTGATGAAGCTCACAAGGCCAAGTATACTATACATCCGGGGAGCATGAAAATGTATAGAGACTTGAAGAAATAGTTCTTGTGGAGTGGCATGAAACGAGAAATAGCAGAGTATGTGTCCAGATGTTTGACTTGTCAACAGGTAAAGGCCGAGCATCAGAGACCCGCAGGTTTGTTATAACCACTAGATATTCCAGAATGAAAGTGGAAACATATTACGATGGATTTCATGACTGGATTGTCGCGTACTCGTCAGGGCTTTGACGCTATTTGGGTTATTGTTAATAGGTTAACAAAATCCGCTCACTTCATACCTGTTGCAATGACCTATTCTTTGAGTCAGTTGGCGGCATTGTACATTCAAGAGATAGTGAGATTACATGGAGCAGTTAGTATTGTGTCGAACAGAGACCCAAGGTTCATATCGAGATTTTGGTATGCGTTGCAATATGCTATGGGAACAAAGTTAAACTTTAGTACAGCTTTTCATACTCAGTCGAACGGACAATCAGAAAGGTTGATTCACACTTACCTTTAACGGAGTTTGCATACAATAACAGCTTTCAAGCTAGTATCGAGATGGCACCATACGAAGCTCTTTATGGGCGAAAATGTAGATCGCCAAATTGTTGGGACGAGGTCGGTGAAGCTAAAATTTGGGGTTCAGAAATGGTACAACAGTCGGTTGAGAGTGTGAAGGTAATTCGGGATAGACTACTTGCAGCACAAAGTCGACAGAAAAGTTATGCCGATAATCAAAGAAGGGATCTTGAATTCCAAGTGGGTGACCATGTATTCCTTACGGTATCACTGTGTAGGGGTACTAAGAGGTTTGGAAAGAAAGGTAAACTATCACCTCGATTCATAGGACCTTTTGAGATTCTTGAGAGAGTCGGTACTTTAGCTTATCGACTTACGTTACCACCATCTTTGTCGGAGATACATAATGTGTTTCATGTATCAATGCTTCGGAAGTATATTGTCGCGACCCGCACCCGGACTCCTACATGGAATCCCGAGTCGGACCGCGAACGGAACTAATGAAATACGCATAATAAAAATTCCATGTGCAATAGATGCAAGTATGAAGCATATGCACAAAACCCTGTAATGCACGTGCGATACTTTTCTTTGAAAACCATGTCAACACATCATCGGCATTAATAACAATCCGGAAACTGGACTGATTTAAAACTTGGTTTGAGTGTAAAATCAAACATATAACATAAACCTCCACGAGCAACGAGCTCGGAGAACCATAACAACTTCAAATCAGAGTATGCGGAAGTAACGAATATTAATAATTACATCACGCACGACAACCGTGTCGGCCCAAACAAAAGAATATTACAGTCATAAAGACCACACACTACCCAACATTACAAAGTTTAAGTAACATTGTATTCCCTCGACCTCACCAAAATAAATACCAATGCCCAAAAGAACAACCTGCAGAAAACGCCGAGACGAAGCCAAGACTCAACTAAGGGTTCCTCGCCGGACCGTGATCTAAGGAAAACAAATAAACATTGAACGGGGTGAGTTTACAAGTCAATAAGCTACTAATGCAACAATATATCATACGAGATGCAAGACAATAATAAGAACAAGTAATACAGGCTATAACAAGATTACATCAATCTTCATGCATAGCAATATAAGCATCTCATAACAACAAATTACCCTACACTACACGAGAGGCTCAACGATCGCCAACCGACCCATACCAGTTGGAAACCATGACCAACATTCGCATATGTAGGAACCATATAAGTGCGATAAGTAAACACGTTCTAAAAGGATACAGTATTGAGGTACACCTCCAATATACCCAATACTTCCAACCAACCAACATATAATATACCAATGTAGGAGCCATTGTTGACGTGCTCGATCGACGAATCAAAACCGTTAACCAATACTCAATAACCAATACCGTGAACCATTTTCTCGTATTCACGTCGACGGGTGATCTTAGTCCCTACAACCCAAGAATCAACCACGAAATAGCTTACCAAGGTTGCGTTTATTCCATACAACAAGGCGCTATGCCCCACCGCGGCCAACGGTAAGGCGAGGCCCGGTATTGGCCTTCAACTATTACGTAGCCCCGGCTCCCGCAATAATCGAGCGTCAATACACCGCCAACAAATAATCCATGGACATAACAAATGTACAAGTAGATGTTTACTTGACATTCTCAACAACAAATCAAACTCCAAAATGTGGAGCACAACAAAGTTTAACATGAATGTCTCAAGTAGGTCATAATAATCCTACTCACATTATCAACCATCTCATAATATTTACGAGAATTAAACAACAACATCATGCACAATTTTGGGTAACTAACTTTCCCGACAAAACTCTCGTATCACAACGGAATCCCCAAGTCGCACACGTGGTCTCATCAATTATGAAAACCTATTTGACTCCGTTAGAGTCTTTATTCGTTTCTAATGAGTTCGAATCGAAGAGAAGCCATTAATACTTCAATATTAACAAACGATACCATTTCTATGTGTATCAACCAAGACAAAACAAGTCTTTTAACATACAAAATATGTCATCCATGAATTTCACATGGCTCAACAACAATACATACTCTAACATATTGATTTCAACATATAAATGCCATTTTGCAAGGCTAATATGTCATACAAGACATAAATAAACGAGAAGAGGGGTAGTAGCTTACCTCTTGAAGAATTCAACCAAGAAAATCTCTAAGAAACCCACATGCAAACCAAGGATTGTGTTCTCCTAGTTGGTAGCTCCACAATGGTGAAGTTCGATTGTGATTTGGACAACAATTGAGCAAACTAGCTCACTTTCTCTCTCAAGAACTCTCTCAATCTTCTCTCTAAGTTTTGAAGATGGCAATGGTGAAATGAGGAGAGTTTCATGTCTCCCATGGTGTTTTAAGGGTCCAAGAAGTTAGGTTTAAGTGGTGGAGGACGTGGCTCAACCCTGGCCAAAGATTTGTAGTCAAAATGGTCAAAACTTAAAAATCCCGTAAGCTGTCATCGGGGTCGCGCTAAGGCGCTGCATGAGTGGCGCTAAGGCGCTATGCTGTCAAGAATCCAGAATGTTATGCGCTAAGGCGCTGAAAAAATGGTGCTAAGGCGCTGTGCCGTCTGTCTCAAATCCAGAATGTTGCGCGCTAAGGCGCTAAAAAGTGGCGCTAAGGCGCGGCTCAGGAAGAACATTTGCTACAAAAGTGTTCCAAAATGTTCCAAAGTGATTCTAAGTTCAAACCAAGTCCAAGACATAAAGAAACCTAATCAAAACAACCTCTAACAAGGTTAGAAACGCGATCCAAAATAAGTACCAATGGTTGTAAGAACTTAAACACCAAACAAGGTATAAGAGGAGTATGAAATCAACACAAATGCAAACACATTAGGATGAAGATGATACAAGAAATGACCATGATACTTAATAAAGTAAACAAACACGATGCACACAAATGTTATGGATGATGCGGGTGTTACATTCTCACCCCCTTAGAATAAATTCGCCCACGAATTTACTTACCAATCTCCTTGAACAAAGATGGATACTTCTCACGCATCTCTTGTTCCAATTCCCATGTGGCTTCCTCAACGTTGTGACTTCTCCACAAAACCTTCACAAGATGGATAGTCTTGGTCCTTAAGACATGTTCTTTTGTGTCAAGTATCCTCACAGGTTCTTCAACATAGGAGAGATCGGTCGACAAATCTACCGGTTCATACTCCAAAATGTGCGATGCGTCCGACAAATATTTCCTCAACATTGAGACATGAAACACGGCATGAATACCCGACATCCAAGGTGGCAATGCAAGCCTATACGCTAATTTCCCAATTCTCTCCAAAATCTCAAAAGGCCCAATAAACCTCGGCGTCAATTTTTCGTTCTTCTCAAATCTTTTAACCCCAATTTGAGGCGACACCTTCAAGAACACACGATCACCAACCTCAAACTCAAGGTCTCGTCGCCTATTGTCTGCGTAGCTCTTCTGTCTACTCTGGGCCGTTCTCAACCTCTCCCGAATAATCTTTACATTCTCGGCTGACTCGTGAACCATATCGGGTCCCAATAACCTTGCTTCTCCAACCTCATCCCAACAGATCGGGGAATGACACTTCCTTCCATAGAGTGCCTCATAAGGTGCCATACCAATGCTCGAATGGTAACTGTTGTTGTAGGCAAACTCTATCAACGGTACATGTGAATCCCAATTGCCTTTAAAGTCCATAGAACAAGCCCTTAACATGTCCTCAAGCGTTTGAATAGTTCTCTCGGACTGTCCATCTGTCTGTGGGTGAAATGCTGTACTAAGAGTTAACCTCGAACCCAACGCATTCTGAAGCGTCTGCCAAAACCGTGATGTAAATCGAGGATCTCTATCTGACACAATGCTAACAGGAACCCCATGAAGCCTCACAATTTCTTGGATATACAAAGTAACAAGCCTCTCCATAGAATAAGTCATCGCCATAGGGAGAAAATGGGCTGACTTGGTCAATCGATCAACAATAACCCAAACAGAATCATGACCTTGTCGAGTCCGTGGTAACCAAGTCACAAAATCCATGGCGATGTTCTCCCATTTCCATTCCGGAATCTCCAACGGTTGCAACAATCCCGCTGGTCATTGATGCTCCGCCTTTACCCTTTGGCAAGTCAAACACCTCGAAACGAATTCAGCTATCTCTCTTTTCATTCCATTCCACCAAAAGTTCTTCTTTAAGTCCCTATACATCTTTGTACCCCCGGGATGAATCGTATACTTAGACTTATGTGCCTCATCCAAAACTTGCCGTTTAACATCCTCAATATCCGGCACGCAAACTCTTCCTCGAAACAAAAGAACACCATCACTATTCTGAGAAAAATCCACCGTCTTATCCTCATCTAAACCCTCAATCAGCTTTTTCAAATCATGATCACTCTCTTGAGTTTCCTTAATTCGCTGAAGCAAAATCGAAGTAGCTCGAATATTGGCAAATATCACCCCATGGCTAGACATACAAGGACCCTAATCCCGAACATCCTCAAGCATTCTCCATTCTCGGGCCATCAAACAAGAAACATAAGTCTTCCTACTAAGAGCATCGGCCACCACATTGGCCTTCCTCGGATGGTATAAAATGGTGCAATCATGGTCCTTTAACCTTTCCATCCATCTCCTTTGCCTATTATTCAACTCCTTTTGAGAAAACAAATATTTAAGGCTCTTATGATCAGTATACACCTCAAATTTGGCCCCATAGAGATAATGTTTCCACTTGTGAAGTGCAAAAATGATCGCAGCTAACTCCATGTCATGAGTCGGATAGTTTTGTTCACACTGAGTCAGTTTTCGAGAAGCATAAGCTATAACCCTTCCGTTCTGCATCAACACACATCCCAAACCTTCCTTTGAAGCATCACTGTATATAAGCAACCCATCATGACCGTTCGGCAAGGCTAAAACGGCGCGGTAGTCAATTTCTTTTCAATTCTTGAAAGCTTACTTCACATTTATCGTTCCAAACAAAAGCCTTATTCTTTTGTGTCAATGAAGTCAACGGGGTTGCAATCTTAGAAAACCCTTCTATAAACCTCCGATAGTACCCCGCTAAACCCAAAAAGCTACGAACTTTCGTTACAGTTTCGGGTCTCTTCCAACTCACAACTACTTCGATCTTAGCCGGGTCAACCGCTATACCATCCTTTGACACAATGTGGCCCAGAAAAGCCACTTCCTCAAGCCAAAAGGCACACTTGCTAAACTTAGCAAACAGCTTCTTTTCTCTTAGCACCGTCAAAACTAACCTCAAGTGATATTCATGCTCTTCCCGGGACTTAGAATAAACCAAAATGTCATCAATGAACACGACCACAAAGTAATTAAGATAGGGCAGGAATACTCTATTCATCAAATCCATAAACACAGCTGGAGCGTTGGTTAATCCAAAAGGCATGACCACAAATTCAAAGTGCCCGTAACGAGTTCGAAAGGCTGTTTTAGGAATATCCTCCGCTCGAACCTTCAACTGATGGTAACCGCTCCTAAGATCAAACTTAGAATACACTACGGAACCTTGAAGTTGATCAAACAAATCATCAATATGCGGAAGAGGATACTTATTCTTAATGGTCACTTGATTCAATTCCCTATAATCAATGCATAACCTCAAAGATCCGTCCTTCTTTCTCACAAACAACACCAGTGCACCCCACGGCGATACACTTGGTTTAATAAAACCTCGATCAAGTAACTTCTCCAATTATACCTTCAACTCTTTCAATTCAGCTGGTGCCATGCGATAAGGTGCCTTTGAAATCGGTGTAATCCCTGGTAACAATTCAATACAGAACTCCAACTCCCGGTCCGGAGGCAAATCATAATCAGTTGTAAATACATCTGGGAATTCAAGAACAATAGGAACATCCTCCAACACAACACCCTTTTGCGATCTATCCACAACATACGCCAAATACCCCGAACATCCATGAGACAACAACTTTCGAGCCTTCAAAGCTGAAATGAGCTGAATTCCACCCATTATCTTATTACCCAAAAACACAAATGAAGGAACATTTGGCAATTCAAAAGTAACCAACTTCCTATGACAATCAACAATAGCATGATGAGCATGTAGCCAATCCATTCCCAGAATAACATCAAAATCCCGTATGGGCAATATAACCAAATCCGCAGATAAGTGATGGTCATCAACAACCACATCACAAGCACGATAGACATCCAATGCAACATGGCACTCCCCCAACGGGGTAGACACCTCCAACACATACGGTAACAGTTCAGGTATAACATGCAAATGATGAGCAAAATGTGATGCAATATAAGAATGAGATGACCCTAGGTCTATTAACACTCGGGCTTTCTCACTGGAGATGGTTAAAGTACCTCCTATGACATTAGGGGCCTCGGGGACTCCCTTTTGGTCTAAGGCAAAGACTCTACCTTGCACTCTAGGGCGACCCTCGTTATCTCTTTTAACCCCGGCATTTTGTTGCACACCTCCCGGTTGTGTCCCTTTGTTCTTAGGACAATTCCGCTAAAAGTGTGTGTCATCACCACACAACAAACACTTCCCATTCTTCAACCAACACTTTTCCTCATTATGCCCACTCTTCTTGCAATACCCACAAGTAACTCTAGCATCACGCTGTCCACGGCCCACATTTCCTTGATTCCTAGTTTGTTGTCGAGATTGTCCTCCCTGTCGGCTAGTGTTACTTCCCCTATTAGTCCCACTTGAACTCGATCTCCTCCATTACGACTGCGATGCCTGCGAGTTCCCACTTGTACTACACAGCTTGCCTCGGTGCTCCTCTATATCATGCTCGATCTTATAAGCCTTGTCCACAGCACTTTGATAACTCGGCAACTCAAGTGGTAAGAGTTGCTTACGGTATTCTGTCCTCAATCCTTTCACAAAGCGGTAAATTTTCTTCTCCGTTGTTGGGTTCAAGTGAACACAATACCTTGCCAACTCAGGTATATTTGGCAGAGTACTGAGCCACTGTCATCATCCCCTGATCAAGACTAAGAAATTCGACCTCCTTCTTGGCCTGAACCACATCCGGAACAAAGTGATTCCTAAACTCCCTCAAAAACATTTCCCATGTGCGAGCCACTCGATCGTGCACCCAACTTGCCTCTAGTACCTTCCACCAGTGTTCTGCTGCATCCTCTAGTTTGAACGCTGCGAATTTGACTTTGTCTTCCTCGGTGCACTCTATTGCCACAAAAATCTTCTCCAAAGATTCAATCCACCTTTCTGCCTTCATCGGGTCTGGCTCCCCATCATAACTGTGAGGTTTCATCTTCAAGAACCTCCCCAACCTACGATCATAATCTCCATTTCCCCCAGCTGGTTGATCCCCTCGGTTTCCCCTAGCTTGTCCCTGTCCTGCCATTGCCTGTCTGTGCAGATCCAGAGTTTGTCGGTTCATTTCCATCATTGTCTACATAAACCCCTGCATAGTTTGCATGAAAGCCTCAGTCAGATTCACATGTGTCTTGGGTGGTGCATTATGTTGCCCTGTTGGCTGAACTCCAGGTTGATTAGGAGGTGGTCTAGGTGGTGAAGCATGGCTTTCAGCCCCAGCAGCTTCCCCAACATGACCTGTGCCAACCCCATCTGTGTTGGTACCATGACATGTCTCTACCATTGTTATATACCTGCAACAAACACTCGGCGTTAACGACACAAACACACAACCCACCCTCCTAAACCAAGAATCCATTCCAAGTTATCTAACTTAAGCTCTGATACCAACTGTCGCGACCCGCACCCAGACTCCTACATGGAATCCCGAGTCGGACCGCGAACGGAACTCATGAAATACGCATAATAAAAATTCCATGTGCAATAGATGCAAGTATGAAGCATATGCACAAAACCCTGTAATGCACGTGTGATACTTTTCTTTGAAAACCATGTCAACACATCATCGGCATTAATAACAAGCCGGAAACTGGACTGATTTAAAACTTGGTTTGAGTGTAAAATCAAACATATAACATAAACCTCCACGAGCAACGAGCTCGGAGAACCATAACAACTTCAAATCAGAGTATGCGGAAGTAACGAATATTAATAATTACATCACGCACGACAACCGTGTCGGCACAAACAAAAGAATATTACAGTCATAAAGACCACACACTACCCAACATTACAAAGTTTAAGTAACATTGTATTCCCTCGACCTCACCAAAATAAATACCAATGCCAAAAAGAACAACCTGCAGAAAACGTCGAGACGAAGCCAAGACTCAACTAAGGGTTCCTCGCCGGACCGTGATCTAAGGAAAACAAATAAACATTGAACGGGGTGAGTTTATAAGTCAATAAGCTACTAATGCAACAATATGTCATACGAGATGCAAGACAATAATAAGAACAAGTAATACAGGCTATAACAAGATTACATCAATCTTCATGCATAGCAATATAAGCATCTCATAACAACAAATTACCCTACACTACACGAGAGGCTCAACGATCGCCAACCGACCCATACCAGTTGGAAACCATGACCAACATTCGCATATGTAGGAACCATATAAGTGCGATAAGTAAACACGTTCTAAAAGGATATAGTATTGAGGTACACCTCCAATATACCCAATACTTCCAACCAACCAACATATAATATACCAATGTAGGAGCCGTTGTTGACGTGCTCGATTGACGAATCAAAACCGTTAACCAATACTCAATAACCAATACTGTGTGAACCATTTTCTGTATTCACGTCGACGGGTGATCTTAGTCCCTACAACCCAAGAATCAACCACGGAATTCCTTACCAAGGTTGCGTTTATTCCATACAACAGATGGCGCTATGCCCCTACCGCAGCCAATGGTAAGGTGAGGCCCAGTGTATTGGCCTTCAACTATTACGTAGCCCCGGCTCCCGCAATAATCGAGCATCAATACACCGCCAACAAATAATCCATGGACATAACAAATGTACAAGTAGATGTTTACTTGACGTTCTCAACAACAAATCAAACTCCAAAATGTGGAGCACAACAATGTTTAACATGAATGTCTCAAGTAGGTCATAATAATCCTACTCACATAATCAACCATCTCATAATATTTACGAGAATTAAACAACAACATCATGCACAATTTCGGGTAACTAACTTTCCCGACAAAACTCTCATATCACAACGGAATCCCCAAATCACACATGGTCTCATCAATTATGAGAGCCTATTTGACTCCGTTAGAGTCTTTATTCGTTTCTAATGAGTTCGAATCGAAGAGAAGCCATTAATACTTCAATATTAACAAATGATACCATTTCTATGTGTATCAACCAAGACAAAATAAGTCTTTTAACATACAAAATATGTCACCCATGAATTTCACATGGCTCAACAACAATACATACTCTAACATGTTGATTTCAACATATAAATGCCATTTTGCAAGGCTAATATGTCATACAAGACATAAATAAAGGAGGAGAGGGGTAGTAGCTTACCTCTTGAAGAATTCAACCAAGAAAATCTCTAAGAAACCCACATGCAAACCAAGGATTGTGTTCTCCTAGTTGGTAGCTCCACAATGGTAAAGTTGGATTGTGATTTGGACAACAATTGAGCAAACTAGCTCACTTTCTCTCTCAAGAACTCTCTCAATCTTCTCTCTAAGTTTTGAAGATGGAAATGGTGAAATGAGGAGAGTTTCATGTCTCCCATGGTGTTTTAAGGGTCCAAGAAGTCAGGTTTAAGTGGTGGAGGACGTGGCTCAACCCTGGCCAAAGATTTATAGTCAAAATGGTCAAAACTTAAAAATCCCGTAAGCTGTCATCGGGGTCGCGCTAAAGCGCCGCATGAGTGGCGCTAAGGCGCTGCGCACTAAGGCGCTATGCCTGTTGTCAAGAATCCAGAATGTTATGCGCTAAGGTGCTGAAAAAATGGCGCTAAGGCGCTGCGCGCTACGGCGCTGGGCGCTAAGGCGCTGTGCCGTTTGTCTCAAATCCAGAATGTTGCGCGCTAAGGCGCTAAAAAGTGGCGTTAAGGCGCGGCTCAGGAAGAACATTTGCTACAAAAGTGTTCTAAAATGTTCCAAAGTGATTCTAAGTTTAAACCAAGTCCAAGACATAAAGAAACCTAATTAAAACAACCTCTAACAAGGTTAGGAACGCGATCCAAAATAAGTACCAATGGTTGTAAGAACTTAAACACCAAACAAGGTATAAGAGGAATATGAAATCAACACAAATGCAAACACATTAGGATGAAGATGATACAAGAAATGACCATGATACTTAATAAAGTAAACAAACACGATGCACACAAATGTTATGAATGATGTGGGTGTTACATATATGAAAGATAAGTTGCATGTGTTGGGATACGAGGATGTCACGTTTGAGCCTGACTTGTCGTATGAAGAGCAACCGGTAAAGATCCTTGATACGAAAGAACAAGTGTTGTGGACAAAACGAATTCCGCTCAAAAAAGTGTTATGGAGGAACCACGAGATTAAGGAGGCTACGTGGGAAACCGAGGTTGAGATGCATGGAAAATACCCTCATTTATTCGATGGACTTGGTAAGGAATTTAGGGACTAAATTCTTTTAAGGAGGAGAAGATGTAATACCCTGGTTCCTCCTATGGATGACTTGTGTATCTTATAGTATCATTATATTATTGAGCATGTTTGTTAGAATTGATTGAACAACATGTTGATTGAGTCATACATTAATTTCATGCGATTAAAATGCTTTGGTTTGTGTTTTAATTCTTGTTAATCATTTGTACTTGGAACGCATTTTATTCTAAGCTTTGCTATACGTGTTTTGAATGAGTTTCAAGTGTGTTTTAAACCTTGTTGGAGATTAGGATCTTGTTAGGATCATTTAGGAATACTTTATAAACATTTTATTTTGACACTAAAATAGAAAAAGATACACACAAAAGCATAGATACATGTTTAAACCCGAAATTCTGCCCATCCAGACAGTCTGTAGTAGATTGGCCATAAATTTTTGTAGAAAATTTGGATTTGCAATCCATTTGATTCTGTGTAAACTATACTCAAATAGCTTTCCAACCATATCTTATTTGTAATTTTTGGACTTGCAGATCATCCTAGGCATGTCTTTGAAGTTGACCAAAAATTTAGGAAATCTAGATCCTAGGCGGGCGCCTAGGCGGCCGCCCGTCTGCAGCTCTGTTCAGCCGAGTTTTTCTTGTCTTTTTCTCACTTAAATTACCTTGGGTGTGAAGAGGCCACGTCCTAGGAGTAACATCAACTCTTTCTCTAACCTTTTAAACCTCCTAGAGAGTGAATTCTAAGCTCCCAAAACACACAAATCATTCTTGCATGTTGGTGTGTGTGTGCTGTGAGGTGAGATTACTTTGTGTCTTGCAATTCTTCAAGTTTCAACCCTTTGATTCTCAATCCAAGACCATGCATGTGTAGAGGAAGACTAGGAGACTACTTAGCAAGACTTTGATCTTGTTTTCCTTGGTTTGATTGTACATTTTAAAGTAAGTTACTAACCCCCCCCTTATGTATGCTTAAGAATTTGCTGCATAATTTCTATATAATGTACATGTATGTCTTGATTACTTGATGATTCCATGTTTGAATGATATGATGAGATGTATAACATGTTTATAGGTTAAGTGTTGGGTTTGGACGATGATGCATGTTGATTTTAAGCACTCAACTATGGAATTTAACTCAAGAACAAGCTAGAGACTTAATTGGGAAATTTTGCACATAGCAATTATAGCCAGATTTTTAGAAGTGTTGTAAAGACACTTAGAAGTTAATATTAAGTTAGAGTAACAATTTTCGAATAACATATTAAAATCCTACGAGATTTAGAGTTCGTTTGTTATGGGTTTTGGTCCTCCGAGTAAATGATACTAGGATGTTAGAGACTTGTAAATTAGCTATAAAGTTATGTTTTAAGACTCTTGAACAATATGTTTGATGATCATTCATTGTAGAATAAATTAATCTACGTGTTATTTGTCAAGTTCACTACTTTTGAACTTGATGGTTAATTGCATAAGTTGAGTAAGAATACCTACTTGTGTGTTATGTAAGTCCAGCTGGCGTCGTCGTTGTTCATGTTATGGTGGGACGACCTATAGTCTTCATAAATCAATGTTTGTGATCACTATAAGTCGCAGTAATGGAGTTCACACACCCCTCTTCTGTTGACCACAGTTGAGAAGTAGCCCCACTGTTGTAGCAATACGCATGACTTTGGTTTGCTAGTAGAACTCGATAGGTGATGAGAACCGTGGATCAAGTCAAGAACCAAGGCCCAAGTCAAGTGAACCTATTATGATCAAGTGGGTTCAAAGTCAAGCAAACCCATTCGAGGCCCAAGAGGAGGAGTCCAAGAAGAGGCATTCTGCCTTTAAAGTGATCGCCTTACAATTCTACAAAGCGATCGCTCTGACTACTGGATTAAAAGCGATCGCCCTGTGGCTAGTGTGATGACTTCGAAGGCTTCCAAATGCATGAAAAAGGCTTAAAGACTCAAAAGACGTCCGTTAAAATCATCTTAGGCATGATGGATGACTTTGGGATCTTTTTAACGCTAAATGGATGATTTTAGGGGGCCAAAGTGCACTTTTTAAAATTAGGCCTTTAGAAAAACGGGATTGATAGTCTTTTCCTTATTTTGGTTTGTTATTGTTTCCTAATTAGTCTAGGTAACTTACTTAGTTGTTTCCTACATGATTTAGGTAATTAGTTAATTGTTTCCTTTTTATTTTAGGATTCTATTTCCTTGGTTTAGTTGGTTTGTAAGCCTATATAAAGGCTTCTCTTTCATTGTAAAATTTTAGAACATTGATATTGATTAAATTGATTTGAGTTTTCACTATATTGTGAGTTTTTGAGAGATTTCTTGGACTAGAATTCTCAAACCCCTGAACTTATCAAGTTTGTTGAGCTGCAGGCTTGTGGCGTTCCGTGATCTTGGTTCCTAATCAATTGCGATTAGTGGGTTAAGGTTGCACCCCTTGTTCTAGGGATTAAATCTGCCCTAGGGTTGAGGGAAGCTCCCTATCTTCGTTTCAAATTCGTTGTTCTCTGTTTTAATACTGCGTTTTTGGTTGGTTTCGCTTTGCCCGATCTTGGGAATCACATCAATTGGTATCAAAGCAACAAAGAGGTAACCAACGTTTTCGTTCTAGCGTTCTTCATAAACTTTGTTTTCATCTTTCCTATTTTTTCGTTGGATTCATAGTTTTTCTTCTTTCCATAAAAATTTCTAGCAATCTTTAATCTCTCTTTATTCTTTCCAAACCCTAGTTACAAAAAAAACAAAAAAAAAATTATTATTGCTCCTAAGAAAATTCCTTGAATCAAGAAAATTAAAACTTGATCAAGAAGTTGCAAAGTCAAAAAAAAAAAAAAAAAAAAAGGAGCCGAAATTGTGACAAAAAAATTATTTAGGGTTTTGCAAAATTGCTACAAAGCTGTCAAGTGCTAAAGATACTTGTCCATCAAATCTTCCCAACATCCATTAAAATTCATTCTTTTCCTGCTTTCATTGTGAAATTGCATCTCACATTGAAATTTTTGCCAAAGAAATCTAAACCCTAAATTGCATTGTTTTCGATCCAACTCATAAAACGTTTTCAAAACTTGCACTCCATATTGATAATTTCGTGGGTAAAAGAATCTCTCCAAGAAATTAGAGTGTGTGAGTGAGTCAAGAGTGATACACGAGGAAATTGTGAGTTGTGTGCTGTCTCAAACATGTCTCAAGAAGGTAATGATGCAGCTGGGGAAGGTCAGGACAACCCAATTGAACGAATTGTCCGGTTGATGGAATCTCAACGATTGGAATCCCGTTAGTTGATGGAGGATGTTTCTCAACGTTTGGCTAGGTTAGAAGAGAAAGGGGATGCGTGTTTTCAAAGGAATCCACCTCGATTTCACGCAAGGAGGGGAGTGTATGATGATGAGGAGGATGAGTGGTTAGAAAGTGAATATGAGGCAGATAGGAGACATAATATGAGGAGAGGTCCAAGAGTAGACATGAAAGTTCCTACTTTCAAAGGTAGGGATGATCCGGAGGACTACCTAGATTGGGTTAGGAGAGTTGAAGTCTTCTTTGAGTGTAATCACTACACAGAAACTCAAAAGGTGAAACTTGCATCTAAGGAGTTCACCGATTATGCTAGTGATTGGTGGAAGCAAATAGTGGCCAACCGAAGAAAGATAGGAGAGGGTCGCATTGACACGTGGGTAGAAATGAAACGTGTAATGCATAGGAGGTTTGTCCCAAAATACTACCGTCGGGATTTGTTGAGGACTACTTCTTATTCTTCATTCTTTAGCACACCTAGTAAACCCAAGGTGGAGGAACAAAACAGCCTTAGTGTTGTACCTATAAGTACTTGTGTAGGTTCACAATATAAGGAGTGTTTGAGTGAAAATAATGAGAGGTCGGCTAAAGTAAAAACTGTGAATCAGGAAATAGTCGAGCAAAAGGAGAGGATAGCTAGAGATGGGAAGCAAGTGAATAGTGAGAGTGAGGAGAAAAATAAAGAATGTGTTAAGAAAGAATTGCAAGAAAACCCAAGTCAAGAGGCCAAGAAAAGTGAGTTTAGTGAGGCCGAGAGGAAAAATGAAACTAGTGGGTTGATTGAAGAGAGAGAAAACCCGAGAGTTAAGAAAAAAATGAGTGAAAGAGATAAAAATATGAGGATGAATACACGAGAGATTGAGGAAGAAAAAGAAAAAGTTGAAAAGGCCAAGGGCCAAGAGAGAGTGAACCCAATCTTTCTTGCCATCCTAAGTGAGCTTATGAGGGAGTTGGAAAAGAATCAAAGTGAGATCATCCCTGTTCCTAAAGAAAATTCTTTTTATGCTAACTTGATGCCTCAATTGTCTCTTCTGTATACTGTTTCTTCTCGACAGGTTTTTGATGTGTTCACCAAATTGAGCAAGGAAGTTATGAGCTTCGAATTGGATGATCAACTAGGTAAGGATATTGGTGTAGTGCATACACAATCTCAAAGGTATGATTCCATTCTTTCTTGTGATAATAAGTTATTAAGACTTGAGAATCATAATGAATTGTTCCATGTTGATCACCATGGCATTGATAATGGATCATACGTGACATTACATAGGCCAAGTCATTCATATGTTGATCCATTTCTGGAATGTGCCTCGAGGGTTGACTTGGTAGATTTGCAATGTACTTTGAGAATTGACATGAAAACTCTGAACTTATGTGCATTGACTTGTGAGAACTTGAGAATTGAGAGTGTTCATCATGATAATTCTGTTGAGCATGTGAAATGTTTCTTTGTAAGGATACATGGTAGATTACGTGATAGACTCAAGATCTTCTCATATGTGTTTGGTTATTTGTTGGGTACAAGTAACTATGACCTTGACGTATTGCATGTTACTAATGTATTAATTGTGGTTTTACAAAAATGGGAATTTGTTAGACTGGTATTTAAACCCGGAGATGGGGTTTTGATGAGTTTGAGTGAGGATAGAAATCCTAGACTACGGGGTTTTGAGTCTTATGCTCAAGGTATTGAGTACTTTCGTGGCCTTGAGAAAAGTATTTCTCTTGATAACTTGTTGCATAGCAGAATTGGTGTTCACAACTTTTGTCTTGCTGTGTTGCATAGTTTTGTTGTGATCTCTTTGCAGGTGAAAGCAAGACAAGTGCGATCAATTCATGATCCCGGTGATTGGCGATATGTGAGCTTGGATAAGGAGCTCATTCAAAAACCAAAGGATTCCGAGCATGGTTTCGACATGGATTTAAAAGGAAAGGGTCATATTAGTTCTTATTACTCTGTTTCTGATTTGCGTCCTTTTGATGTAGGTGATTCGAGGACGAATCCTTTCGAAGGGGGAGGGAATGATGAGAACCGTGGATCAAGTCAAGAACCAAGGCCCAAGTCAAGTGAACCTATTATGATCAAGTGGGTTCAAAGTCAAGCAAACCCGTTCGAGGCCCAAGAGGAGGAGTCCAAGAAGAGGCATTCTGCCTTTAAAGTGATCGCCTTACAATTCTACAAAGCGATCGCTCTGACTACTGGATTAAAAGCGATCGCCCTGTGGCTAGTGTGATGACTTCAAAGGCTTCCAAATGCATGAAAAAAGCTTAAAGACTCAAAAGACGTCCGTTAAAATCATCTTAGGCATGATGGATGACTTTGGGATCTTTTTAACGCTAAATGGATGATTTTAGGGGGCCAAAGTGCACTTTTTAAAATTAGGCCTTTAGAAAAACGGGATTGATAGTCTTTTCCTTATTTTGGTTTGTTATTGTTTCCTAATTAGCCTAGGTAACTTACTTAGTTGTTTCCTACATGATTTAGGTAATTAGTTAATTGTTTCCTTTTTATTTTAGGATTCTATTTCCTTGGTTTAGTTGGTTTGTAAGCCTATATAAAGGCTTCTCTTTCATTGTAAAATTTTAGAACATTGATATTGATTAAATTGATTTGAGTTTTCACTATATTGTGAGTTTTTGAGAGATTTCTTGGACTAGAATTCTCAAACCCCTGAACTTATCAAGTTTGTTGAGCTGCAGGCTTGTGGCGTTCCGTGATCTTGGTTCCTAATCAATTACGATTAGTGGGTTAAGGTTGCACCCCAAGGTTCTAGGGATTAAATCTGCCCTAGGGTTGAGGGAAGCTCCCTATCTTCGTTTCAAATTCGTTGTTCTCTGTTTTAATACTGCGTTTTTGGTTGGTTCCGCTTTGCCCGATCTTGGGAATCACATCAATAGGTTTATCGAGGATGTCGATACTACGTACACAGGTATCGAGGACACATGGTTAATTTTTGTATTGCAGGAGCAACGCAAGGACGAAGAAAGAGAAATGATATCCTTTTATAACGTAGTTTGTTTACAAGCACTTATGTGATTATCAAGGTGCTATGTGAGATATGTTATTTGTACATCCAATATAATGGTACATGTTCAGTTGTGGTATATAAATGCTATTACCATGTTATGTTTGTTATTTGAGCATTATGCCATGTCATGTAGTTGCATTTAGTAACTTATTGAGTTTTGACTCACCCCGTTTGTTGTTTATATATTTTTCCTTAGATCCGAGCCAGCCCGAAAGTTCACGATGAGATCGAAAAGGGTTCACGTTAGCGTGAAGGTCGTCTTTGTTTTGTAGCTCGAGAATCTTGTTCCAAGCTAGTTATTTTCTTTTAGTAAGGACGAACGGTTTGTGAAGTTATGTAAACTTTACTATATATGGGTAGTACTTCTTTGGTGTTGTTTTGTATATTCTTTTGGGTATCCGACGTATGTATGTCATGTTCGTGTATAGCCTTGTTGTTAAGTCAGTTTCTTTCCCGAGCAAGTTGTAGCTCGTGGTTTATGTTTCATATTCCGGCTGTTGTAGCCGATGTTGATGTTGTTGTTGTAGTTGTTTTGTTTCACAAGTTTGAGACTTGTGGTTTTTAGTTGTTGGATTCTGGCTGTAGTTTTACCGAAAACTTGTTTTTATTAAATCAGGTTTTATCAGTAGTGTTTTGTCGTAAGTACGGGTGGTTACGCCACGTACTCTTCATGTTTCGTGTTGTTTTGGCAACTCGACCTCTGGATTTCTTATAGAGGTCCGGGTCTGGGCGTCACAGGAACATACCTGGGATGTTTCATCAGTGGTTCCCGAATACCCTTGTGGTGTTCCATCAGTGGTTTCCGAACACCCCTGTGTTGTTCCATCAGTAGTGGTTCCCAAACACCACTATGGTGTTCCATAACCTCTTACAGAACAGAAACTTTTCAAGATATCTTTTGTTAAAATTTATTCTTTTATTGTAAACAGGATTCAAACACGTTGTCTATCGAGGGTAATGTTGCTCCGGTCATGAACGTGATTGAACCCGTTCAAGATATCGTTATGGTCCTTATGGATTACACAAATGTGTTCACGACATATGAAATTTTTATATCTCGTGATACATTGTTTGATTGGGTACGTGCTACGGGAAAGGAACATGGAATGGTGATAGTAATTATCAGATCAGATAGTGGGTCGTGTAAGAAAAGAGCTCGGTTAGTTCTGGCGTGTAAACGTAGTGGGAATTACAGTGAATTCAAGAAGGTTGAAAAGTTGTCTGGAGTAAATAACTTTTTTTTTTAATTAAAGGTTGGAGGGGACATAGACCTTACCCCAACCTTTATTATTATTATTAATGCCTTGAAAGGCTACAATGACTCTATGATGCCTTTTGGTGTGGCTAGAACAAATTGATCAAACACCCGACCTCTTCGCGTACCAGGGTGGCTATGGTGTAGGGCTTGAACACTCAACCTCTCTGTTAAGAGAAGTGAGCGGTACTAAATGGGCCTTTGGTAAGGCTTGAACAACAACGGGGCCTCTGGTGAGACTTGAACACCCGACAATTTTAGTACCAGGGTGTCGTCTCTGGTGAGACTTGAACACTCAACCTCTCCGTTAAGAGAAGTGAGCGGTACCAGTTGAGCTAGAGCTCATTGGTGTCTGGAGTAAATAACAAAGAGGCTACTATTGAAAAGAACATTGTGAGGAAACCAAAGAGGAAAAGAGAAACTGGAATGAAGAAGTGTGGTTGTCTATTTCGTTTGAGGGGTAGACAAGTATCAGCTGATGGACCTTGGCCATTGGATGTTCAATGTGGTGTCCACAATCATCCAACTGCAGACTATTTGGAGGCGCACTCATTTTTTGGTCGATTATCACCGAAGGAGAAGGACTATGTCATTGATTTGTCTCACTCAAATATTAAACCCAAGGACATTTTGTTTGGGTTAAAAGAAAAATTTGTAGATAATAAGTCCACAATAAGGACTATCTACAATGCTTGTTTGTAAAATAGAGTTGTAGAGCGTGAGGGTCGATCTTAAATGCAGCAGCTTATGTTTAAGTTGAATGAGCTTGGATATTTATATCATCACCTTCTCTGCGAGAAGACCAAAGTTGTCAAGAATATTTTCTTCGCTCACCCAACGAGTGTGGAGTTATTGTGATGTTTTCCGAGCATTCTCTTTATGGATTGTACATACAAGACAAACAGGTATAAGTTGCCTTTGTTGGAAATTTTTGGTGTGACGTTGACACAAATGACATTTCATATTACAGTCGTGTATTTGGAGTTCGAGGTGGAAGAGAACTATATGTGGGCGTTGACAGTCTTAAAAGGATTGATGGACCAAACCTCTCTACCCCACGTGATTGTTACTGATAGAGAACTTGGTTTAATGAATGCAATTCAGATCATTTTTCCCAACTCGAGACATTTCCTTTGTCGGTGGCACATTAACAAGAACATTTTGGCAAATTGCAAGAAATTATTTCGTGTGAAAGATAAATGGGATTGTTTTTCTATGAATTGGAATACGTTGGTTCTCGCAGATACTGAGTCAAATTATAATGACTTACTACAAAGACTCCAGTCAGACTTCAAATAATATCCAATTACCATTAAATATCTCATGGAGCAATGGTTGATGCCATACAAGGAAAGATTTATGGCTTTATGGACGGATACAGTCATACATTTCGACAATACCACAACAAATAGGTATCTATCCTTTTAATATCAGTGTTTATTTCATTGTTTTATATAGTTTGTTAGATATATACTTAATAAGGTTGTAACTTGTATTTCACGGTGGAGTCAACATGCATTGTTGAAAAGATAGCTTGGCTCGAGTCAAGGTAACTTCGAGACGTGTTGGCGATAGATTCACACCCTCATTGAGACTTCACATACAGCAATCAAATAGTCATTTAAGAAGAGAAAAAATGTTGTCCAGCATAAATACAAATCAATTGTATTTAGTGAGCTGCGAGGGATGGTGTCGATACATGGATTGAACTTGATATATGATGAATTGAGCGCTATTGGTGAACATAGTGTAGACCCTCTGTGTGGGTGTATACTGAGAAAGAGATGCAAGCTGCCTTGTGGTCATGAGATTGACGAATATAAGAGATCGGACATGCCAATTCCACTTGATAAGGTTGACGCCTTTTAGAGAAAGTTAGATATCATACCTCCAAAGGTAGAAGATCCTAGTATAGTCGAAGAAATGGGTTGTCGATTTAAACAAGAAATTGTTGAGCTTTCATCCAAGTAGGAACAAGCACCTGAGCCAGAGAGGTTGTTAATTTTAAAGAGATTGACCGAAATAAATCAACCAAACGACATCACATAATCATCCAATCGAGGGTCAGAAAATTCTTACTCATGGTCATCCTAAGTCCATAAAGGCTAAAAAAGACAAGTCAACCAAACGTGATCCAAGTAAGTTTGAGTCTGTCCAGTCCATTGAAGATAGTTGTTCACCATGTAAAGAGATTACCTACTAGGTTGGTCCATCGATTAAACAACCTCTTACTATCACTGCGACACCTAAGCCAAAGAAGGAACAGGTGTTTTTATCATTTTTTAAGATAGATTGAATAGTCATTTAACATGGTTATATGCTAACGAAACAAAGAATTGATACATCTTATTTCACTAGGTTCTCCGACAAAGGACTTGACTTGCGACTACAAGTGGTTTTATCCAACAACTACCATCCCACTTGCACAATTGGATTGTAGAGACTAAAAATGTTAAAAGTGGTGGTCATTGTGGATTCCGTGCCGTAGCAGACCAACTTGGCTTCATAGAGGAATCGTGGGGTAGGATTAGAGGAGCACTTCTTCACGAGTTGATAGTTAACCAAAAGTTATACAAAAATGTTTTCATTGAACATGGTCGCGTTGAAAAAGTGTTGGAGATTCTAGACTACTACAAGGAGCCTGCACCTAAGGAACATTAGTTTTGTGTGCCAAAAATAGGTCATTTGGTAGCATCAGCTTTCAATGTTGCGCTCGTGTCTTTGGATTTACAAATTCCGATGACATATTTACCCTTAAGAACCCCAATCCCAACTGATCCGAAGATGATATGTATTGGATTTGTGAACAATGATCATTATATTTAGGTACACACCATATCAAGGATATTATCTGTCGTTATTTATGTTATATATATCCATGATATTGATATGTAGTATATTTATAGGTGTTCTTGCGCGAGGGTTACCACCTGTGGAAGATAAATGGAATACATATCGACTTCACTGTGCAGCTGGCTGGAAAGATTTGTATAGCGACCAACTTAATTTGTATAGTGAAAGTGTAAGAACCAGTCAACTTGGTCGAAGCGCTGCGACTGTAGATTTAGATTAGCTTGAGTTGTAAATCAATCATTTGGTTACTTTTGTTAATCAACTTGGTTGTAGAAGCAGATCCTTTGCTTATATATTTTGTAAATCAACTTGCGTTATAAATCAATCTTTTGCTTATTTTGTTATTTAACTTGGTTGTAAACCGATCTTTTGCTTATTTTGTCATCGAACATGTTCCATAGGACTTAGCCAAACATTTCAAGATATAACTACTGTGTATAAATTTAATACAAAATGCATAACATCCTTGCTTATAATAGTACTGAGTACTACCAATATGCATAACATCTTGCCTTTAAATACTTAACATCGTCATTTAAATACAACAATATCCAAATTAAAATACATAATACATTGCTATTGTCAACTTCAACTGACACTCCTCCTCCTACGACTAGACGCAACATGCGAATTAGGTACTGCCTGATGTGGTCCCTCATCACCTGGACCTCCTAATGCATCATATGCTCGTAGGATTACTGACTCAAACTCTTCTCTAGAGATAGATCGGTCTCCAGAGTTAAATCGTTGCACCATCGGTTGTATCAAACCTTGTGCAGATCTCACAATATCCCAAGCACTTAGCAGAGCAGTATCAGCTGCGTTGCTGATGTAGGAGGACCGACGGTCGGGGTCTTGAACTATGGGATGTGAATGTGTGTAATACCATTCAAGATATGAATGGTCACACTGTCCTGCTGGTCGGGCAGGTCTACCAAGTCTCTCGTCAAATAACACATGACTATCTCATTGTACAAAGTACTTGACAAGGGCCCCCCATATCGCCGCAGTTTGTTGGGTTTCCTTCCTGAAGATAACGGGAGCAATATATAGGGATGTATGGAATTGTCTACACATATCCAAACTGTCTCAGGACTCGATCAGGATGATATGGCTCCACAATAGTGTTTGCTGAGATGCATCCATGGTAATGCGAAATTAGGTCGAATGGAAAATATTGTGTCACCTTCTCCATATAAGGCTTCCAAATAACCTATAACAATTTAAAAAACAAAAAATTACAACATGTAACTTTGACACGAGATTTTAATGTACACAAATATATAAAAACACATTAATACTCACTTCATTGGGTTTATAGGAGTCAAGAACCTCACGAACTGCCATTAATCTTTCTATAGATGCCCTTGTCCAGCCTTTGGTAGCCACCTATTTGCAAGAGGATTTTCCTCATTGTACTGAACGTTATGTGGAGGCCTAAACATTAGGAATCGTTCGTATATCCATGCCTATATAAAATGTAATAAGAAGACACAATAATCAGTTCATAATCTAAAAATTATTTATTTCAACATATCGAAAATAAGTAAAAATATGAATTTATTACCTCCAATAACGTGAAATATCCAGCCATCTGTTTGGTTGTGACTCTAGACGCTAGCCCTAGCTGTCTATAGAGATAAGCTAGAGTGGCAGCTCCCCATGCATACGTATGAACCCTCTCAAGATCAACCAGAAACTCCAAGTAAGATGTCTGGACCCGAGTGCCACTCTTATCAGCAAAAATTGTAGAACCTAAGGTGTATAATAAATAAGCCCTAGCTGAGAATGCACGCCTTTCTGGATCATCTGACATAGCATCTTGACTAAACCTCTCCCTAAGCCACTCTAGCCTCACAGAAGATCCCCTCGCACATCGCATTCCTTCTATCGCTTCAGCCTAAGAAACTCCCAACCATTACTCAACATCATAAGTAGAGGTTGGTGTAAAACTCTGTCTCGATAAAACTGAAGTCCCTGTGATCGAAAGACCAATAAGGAAAAATACATCATCTAATGTGATTGTCATTTTGCTAAAGGGTAGATGAAAGCTATTGGTCTCAGGGTACCAGCGTTCCAGAAATGCACTGACCAAGACTTTGTCAACTTTAAAGTACGATGTTTGCCTTAATCGAAAAAACTTGAAGGCTTTGACAACATCCAATCACAAAGGGTCACATACTTCTCTATGACAACTCCACTGAACTAGTTTCTCAATATGATTGTTACACCTGATAATCTCTCTCTTTCCCCGCCATATCAATCGTGCTACGTGCGACTCATAAGTAGTCAGTAGCGATAGATTAACAGGACCACCGGGAAATAGGGTTTATGTCATGTCTTCTCTCTCCTCTCTAACATTTTTTCTCCTTTAAATCCAACATCTTCCTCTCTATTCTCTCCAAAACCAGCATCTCTTTCAAAATTATAATCAGCCATCTGTATAGGAGGTTGTTCTTGTTCCTGTGGGACGTGTGAGGGATCCTCAGGCTGTTGTTGTTCAACCTAACCTCTTTCTCTTCTGTTTGAAGCAGTGGGTCCTTTTCTTTCATATATATTTGCTAATTTACCTGCAATAATCACAATATGGATCAACAGAGATTGAAGAAACCAACTACACAGTTCGGGAAGGTCTGAAAGAACACCATAGTGGTGCTCGGGAATGACTGATGAAACACCACAGTGGTGTTCAGGAATGACTAATGGAACACCACAGAGGTGTTCGGGTATGGTTGTGGAACACTGCAGTGGTGTTCGGGAAGCCTTTCCTAAACACCACTACGGTGTTCCTTCAACCAGTCCCAAACACCACTATGGTGTTCCTTCGACCAGTTCCATACATAATATAACGAAAATTAACAAAATCCAATAAATAAAATGATATTCAATGCACAAATTGAAACGATTTGAACTTAAAAATAGAGAAATTTCATACCTAGGGCTTTCCTCATTGTGAAATCAAATTTTCTTTTTGTCTTCTTCTTCATTCTTCCTTCTCCAAAATTGCTGGGTTACTTTCAGTATGGGGAGTTTACAGAATGGAGGTGTGCAAATTGTTGAGTTTGAAATTTAAAACACATGCAATGGAGGGCTCGGTATACTACAAATTGTTGATGTTGTGAGAAACGTTTGAATTAAGGTTGGTGTATTGAAAAATGGGGGAGGGTGTGATGATATTGGGTGGGTGTATTGGAAAAGAAATAATGAGTTAATTGAGAGGAGTAAAATAGAAAAGAGTGGCGCTATTAACCCCACCTTTTCCTATTAAAACACCACTCTTCTTAATACACCCCCTCCACTAATTCTATACCAACCTAATTTCTAAATGCACCACCAAACATTTTCTATTTTACCCCTCTCAATTAACTCATTATTCTTTTCCCAATACACCCACCCAATATCATCACACCCACCCCCATTTCTTAATACACCAACCTTAATTCAAACGTTTCCCGCAACATACTGAGCCCTCCCCTTCGTTGCATGTGTTTCCAATTTCAAACTCAACACCTCCGTTCTGCAAACTCCCCAAAAGTAACCCAGTAATTTTGAAGAAGGAAGAAGAAGAAAAGGAGGAAGAAGACAAAGAGAAACTTTGATTTCACAATGAGGAAAGTCCTAGTATGAAATTCTTCTATTTTTAAGTTCAAATCGTTTCAATTTGTGCATTGAATATCATTTTATTTGCTGGGTTTTGTTAATTTCGTTATATGCATGGAACTGGCTGAAGGGGTGTTCGGAACTGGTTGAAGGAACACCACAGTGGTGTTTGGGACAGGTTGAAGGAACACTGCAGTGGTGTTCGAGAAAGGATTCCCAAACACCATTGCAATGTTCCACAACCAGTACCAAACACCACTGTGGTGTTCCACAACCAGTCTCGAACACCACTGTGGTGTTCCACAACAAGTCCCGAACACCACTCTGGTATTCCATAGCTTATTCCCGAACACCACTGTGGTTTTCATCAGTCATTCCCGAACTTCACTGTGGTGTTCTATGAGTCATTCTCGGACACCACTATGGTGTTTCTTCAGAACTTCCCGAACAGAATGTGGTATTCCTTCAGACCTTCCCGAACCCCGCAAGTTGGTTTCTTCAATCTCTGCTGATCTATATTATGATTATTGCAGGTAAATAAGCAAATGTATATGAAAGAAAAAGACCCACTGCTTCAAACAAAAGAGAAAGAGGTCAGCGTGAACAACAACAGCCTGAGGATCCCCTACATGTCCCACAAGAACAAGAAAAATCTCCTATACAGATGACTGAATATAATTTTGAAAGAGATGTTGGTTTTAGAGAGAATAGAGAGGAAGATGTTGGAGATGAGGGAGAAGAAAATGTTAGAGAGGAGAGAGAAGACGTGACATATACCCTATTTTCCAGTGGTCCTGTTAATCCATCTCTACTGATTACTTATGAGTCGCACGTAGCACGATTGAATGACAGGGGGAAGAGAGAGAGCTTCTTAGGTGTAACAATCATACTAAGAAACTAGTTCAGTGGAGGTTTCGTAGAGAAGTATATGACCTTCTGTGGTTGGATGTTGCCAAAGCCTCTAAGTTGTTTCGATTAAGGCGAACATCGTACTTTGAAGTTGACAAAGTCTTGGTCAGTGCATTTGTGGAACGCTGGCACCCTGAGACCAATAGCTTTCATCTACCTTTTGGCAAAATGACAATCACAATGGATAATGTATTTCGCCTTACAGGTCTTCCGATCACAGGGACTCTAGTTTTATCGAGACGGAGTTTTACACCAACCTCTACTTATGATATTGAGCAATGGTTGGGAGTTTCTTACGTTGAAGTGATAGAAGGAATGCGCAGTGCGAGGGGATCTTCTGTGAGGCTAGAGTGGCTTAGGGAGAGGTTTAGTCAAGATGCTATGTCAGATGATCCGAAAAGGCGTGCATTCTCGGCTAGGGCTTATTTATTATACACCGTAGGTTGTATAATTTTTACTGATAAGAGTAGCACTCGGGTAAATACGTCTTACTTGGAGTTCCTGGTTGATCTTGAGAGGGTTCATACATATGCATGGGGAGCTGCCACTCTAGCTTATTTCTATAGACAGCTAGGGCTAGCGTCTAGAGCCACAACCAAACAGATGGTTGGATATTCCACGTTATTGGAAGTAATAAATTCATATTTTTACTTATTTTTAATATGTTAAAATAAATATTTATTAGATTATGAACTGATTATTGTGTCTTCTTATTGCATTTCATGTAGGCATGGATATACGAACGATTCCCAATGTTTAGGCCTCCACATAACGTTCAGTATAATGAGAAAAATCCTCTTGCAAAGAGGTGGCTACCAAAGGTTGGGCAAGGAACATCTATAGAAAGATTAATAGCAGTGCGTGAGGTTCTTGACTCCCTTAAACCCAGTGAAGTGAGTATTAATGTGTTTTTATATATTTGTATACATTAAAATCTAGTGTCAAAGTTACATGTTGTAATTTTTTATTTTTTAAATTGTTACAGGTTATTTGGAAGCCCTAGACGGAGACAGTGAGACAACATTTTCCATTCCACCTAATTTTGTATTACCATGGATGCATCTCAGCAAATACTATTGTGGAACCATATCATCCTAATCGAGTCCTGCGACAGTTTGGATATGTGCAGACAATTCCATACAGCCCTATTGCTCCCGGTGTCTCCAGGAAGGAAACCCAACAAACTACGGTGATATGGGGGGCAATTGTCAATTACTTTGTACAATGGGATAGTCATGTGTTATCTGACGAGAGAACAGGACAGTGTGACCATTCATATCTTGAATGGTATTACACACATTCACATCCCATAGTTCAAGACCCCAACCGTCGGTCCTCCTACGTCAGCAACGTAGCTGATATTGCTCCGCTAAATGCTTGGGACATTGTCAGATCTGCACGGGGTTTGATCCAACCGATCTATCTCTAGAAAAGAGTTTGAGTTAGTGATCCTACGAGCATATGATGCATTAAGAGGTCCAGATGATGAGGGACCACATCAGGTAGGACCTTCGCATGCTGCGTCTAGTAGTAGGAGGAAAAGTGTTAGTTGAAGTTGACAATAGCATGTATTATGTATTTCAATTTGGATATTGTTGTATTTAAATGACGATGTTATTTATTTAAATGTAAGATGTTATGCATATTGGTAGTACTTAGTACTATTATATCTTTGGATATTATGCATTTTGTATTAAAGATTGATTTACAACCAAGTTAAATGACAAAAAAATAAAAGATTGATTTACAACACAAGTTGATTTACAAAAATAAGCAAATGATATGCTTCTACATCCAAGTTGATTTATAAAAGTAACCAAAAGATTGATTTACAACTCAAGCTAATCTCAATCTATAGTCGCAGTGCTTCGACCAAGTTGACTGGTTCATACACTTTCACTATACAAATTAAGTTGGTCGCTATACAAATTTTTCCATCCAGCTGCACAGTGAAGTCGATATGTATTCCATTTATCTGCCACGGGTGGTAATGGACTCCCCTCGCGCAAGAACACCTACAAATATACTACATATCAATATCATGGATATATATAACATAAATAACTTCAGATAATATCCTTGATATGTTGTGTACCTGAATATAATGATCATTATTCACAAATCCAATACATATCATCTTCGGATCACTTGGGATTGGGTTCTTAAGGGTAAATACGTCATCGAAATTTGTAAATCCAAAGACACGAGCGCAACATTGGAAGTCGATGCTACCAAATGACCCATTTCTGGCAAACAAAACCAATATTCTTTAGGTGCAGGCTCCTTATAGTAGTCTAGAATCTCCAACACTTCTTCAGCGCCACCATGTTCAATGAAAATATTTTTGTATAACTCTACGTTAACTGTCAACTCGTGAAGAAGTGCTCCTCTAATCCTACCCCACGATTTCTCTGTGAAGCCAAGTTGGTCTGCTATGGCATGGAATCCACAATGACCATCACTTTTAACATTTTTAGTCTCTACAAGCCAATTGTGCAGTGGGATGGTAGTTGTTGGATAAAACCACTTGTAGTCACAAGTCGAGTCCTTTGCCGGACAACCTACTGAAATAAGATGTATCAATTCTTTGTTTCATTAGCGTATAACCATGTTAAATGACTGTTCAATCTATCTTAAAAAAGGATAAAAAATACCTATTTTTTCTTTGGCTTAGGTGTCGTACTGAGAGTAAGAGGTTGTTTAATCGATGGACCAACCTCGTAACCAATCTCTTCACATGGTGAACAGCTATCTTCAATGAATCTGTCGCCGACACGTCTCAAAGTTACCCTGACTCGAGCCAAGCTGTCTTTTCAACAATGCATGTTAACTCTCCACCCTGAAATACAAGTTACAACCTTATTAACTATATATCTAAAAAAATATATAAAATAATAAAATAAACACTGATATTAAAATGATAGATACCTATTTGTTGTGGTATTGTCGAAATGCATAATTGTATCTGTCCATAAAGCCATAAATCTTTCCTTGTATGGCATCACTCATTGCTCCATGACATATGTAATGGCAAGTGGATATTCTTTGAAGTCTGAATGGAGTCTTTGTAGCAAGTCATTATGTAACACCCTGATTTCCTCCTATGTATGATTTTCTTGTATTATTGTATGATTGACATGTAAAACATTATTATTATACTTGTTAAGTAGCATGTTAATTGATTTATGCCTTAATTCGTTATTTCATTTCATGTCTACGAGAATCGCTATGTTTATTATATTTTTGGGTTTGTTTCGGACTTAGTTTGAGCTTTGAATCATCTTAGGATGGTTTGGGAGTGTTTGGAATCACCTTTGAACAGCCTAGAAACATGTTAGACTGAATCTAGGAGTTATGCGGCCACATAGTGCTAGCGCGCATAACCCCTCAATTCTCTGGAATCTATGCGGCCTCTCTATGCGCCCACATAGAAGCCATGCGGCCGCTCTATGCGCCGGCATAGAAGCCATGCGGCCGCCTTATGCGGCCGCATTAAAGACCAGAAGCTTATTTTTGGACTTCATTTGAGTGAAGATTTGAACCAATTGTGTGGCTCTCCTTGAGCCACATCACCACCTCCCTTATCTGATTTTTTAGTTCACTCAAATCAAGTGGAGAGACTTGTTTCTCTCCATTTTCCCTCTCATTTCCTCCATTAGTGTTCTTAGGTGTGTGTGAGATCTTTAGTGAGATTGGTGTGTGTGTTTGAGTTCCCGAAGATCTAACCACCCGATTGACAATCCGAGACCGTCATTGTGTTGGTGTTGAGTAAGGGAGTAACTTGTGTGGCTTTGATTTCATTTTCATTGGCTTGATATTCGGTTCTAGGTAAGTTACTAAACCCCTTTTTGTATGCTTTAAGCTTTGATGTGTGCTAGATCATCAATAATCATGTATGACTTACTATATATGTTGTTTTCATGTACAAATTTCTAGGTTGAGATGTGTACATTACACTTGTGCTATGTCTATGTGTTGAATGATGTTGGTTGAACTAGGGTTTGAAACATTAATCTTAGGATTTGAATAAATAGAGAACTTGAGACTTGAAATTGGGTAATCTTGCATATAGCATTGAAACCCTAATTTTACGAACTTTAGCAATGACTCCGAGAAGTTGATTTTAGGGAATATTATGATTCCCCAAACAATATGTTAAGTTACTACGAGGTTTAGAATTCGATTGATCGAGATTCTAGTCCTCCGTGTTTTAGTACTGTTAAAGTAGAGACTTGTAAATGACTCTAATGTGTTGATTAGGATTCTTGCAAATATGTGTTGAATGATAATCGGTGGTAGAATAGAATAATCTATTTGTCATTTGTCAAGTTCACTACTTTTGAACTTGATGGTTATTTGCATTAGATGAGTAAGAACATCTACTTGTGCATTGTGTAAGTCCAGCTGGCGTCGTTGGTTAAGTAAGGTGGGACGACCTATAGTCTTCACAAATTAACTTTTGTGATCGCTATAAGTCGTCGTGCCGGAGTTTTACACACCCCTCTTCTGTTGGCCACAGTTGAGAAGTAGCCCCACTGTTGTAGCAATACGCATGGCTTTGGTTTGCTAAATTGAACTCGATGGTATTAATCGGGGACGTCGATACTACATACACGAGTATCAAGACACATTTGGTTATTTATGTATTTCAAGAGCAACGCAAAGATGGACAAAGAGATACAATATCCTTTATAATGTGGTTTATTACGAGTACTTATGTGATCATCAAAGTGCTACGTATGATTTATGTGAATTGTGTATCAATGATGACGTTCCATGTGCAGTTGTGATATATACAAATGTATTATCATGTTATGATTATCAGTTGAGCATTATGCCATGACATATAGTTGCATTTAGTAACTTATTGAGTTTCGACTCACCTCGTTTGTTGTTTATTTGTTTTCCTTAGATCCGAGCCAGGCAGGAAGTTCGCGGTGAGGCCGGATAGTTTTATCGTTTAGCTCACAGGTGGTCTTTTGCTTCGTAAATCCTAGAGGTCTTTTATTATTAGTGATAGACATTCTTTTGGTGAGGACGATTGGTTATGTAAAGTCATGTAGACTTTACTTTGGGTAGTGTTATTACATTGTCGTTACTTACTATTCTTTTAGTAGCCGACACGTGTATGTCGAGCTCGCATACTCTATTATATCTTTATTTCAGTTATCTTCCCAAGCACGTTGTAGCTTGTGGTTTATGTACAGTTGTTCCGACATGTTGTGGCCGAGGTAGTTGATGTTATTAATGATTTTCTACAAAACGTATACTTGTGTTTTATTAGTTGGATTCCGGCTGTAACGTCGCCGATGATTGGTTTATTTTATCCAAATTTTTTATTATTCTGGTTTTGTGGTAAGTACGGGCTGTTGCGCCACGTGCTTTTATTAATTGTTATTGTTATTTGCTTGTTGTTTTGGTGCGTCGACTTTGGGATTCCGTATTGGAATCCGGGTCGGGGCGTCACACATTATAATTTGACTCAGTAACTGTGAAAACCAACGTATTCCAATTCATAGAAAAACAATCCCATTTATTTTTCACACAGAACAATTTCTTGCAATTTGTCAAAATAATCTTGTTAATGAGCCACCGACAAAAGAAATGCCTCGAGGAAGATCTTTATTGTTTCGAAGTGTGTTTGTTGTGTTACGCATCCTGCATGTGAGACATTGGTTCATCTGTTTTTACAATCGGAAGTTGCAATGCATGTCTGGGGCAAGTTTGCTACAGCTTTCAATAAAGTAAATAGGTATGTTTCGTTATAACATCTCTTTGAGGTTTGGGCTGATCGCGCTTCGGTTCGTAGTCAGATTGGAGCTTGTCAAATTGGTATTTTGGTTTTTACCTGTTGGGAGTTGTGGAAAGCAAGATGCAAAGCTGTTTTTGAAAACATTCCTATGAACTCGTCCCTGATTTTTAACAATGTTCTTCATGATTTACAAGATATGTTTTTGATTTATCGGCCCAAAGTTTCTATGGATCGTTTTAGCCCCCTTCCTTTGCAGCTGTTGGGGTTACCGATCCTTGATGTTCCTATCAGACGTGGGACTTGGCTGCGTTGGAACCCTCCTTTGTCAGCCATGTATAAGTTAAACACCGACGGTTCTGCAGTTGATGGTAATTATGCGGGAGGAGGTATTATTCGGGATAGATGTGGTAAAATGGTTCGTGCTTTTTCTAATTACTATGGTTCGGGCACAAACACATATGCTGAGATTTTGGCTCTTCGGGATGGTTTGCTTCTTTTTCGCCATCTTAACCTGGATTTGGTTGAGGTTGAATCAGATTCTCTAGTGGCAGTTATGGGCATCTCTGCGAAGTCTCTCCTTCCGTGGTCTTATGTTTATGATCTTAGGCTTTGTAAGTCCTTGCTGGGAAGTTATCGGCTTCAGCATGTTTTTAGAGAGGCAAATCATGTGGCTGATTGGTTGGCAGCTCATGCTTATTCTCATAAATCCTCTACCTCGTTTCTTAGCAAAGGTTTTCTCCCCATAAGCGTTTGGCAGGCTTTAGGGCATAATGAATTAGGTTTATATAGCTTTAGAAGGTAATGCTTTCCCTTTGTTATTTTTGGATTTGTATTTCTTTTTCGAGGTTAGGCTCCTTTGTCCTCCCGTTTATAAGGGCTAGGCTGGTTGTCCCCCTCCAGTTTGTAACTTTTTTCTATTCTAATAAAACTTAGCAGGGTGCCGCCCCTGTTTCCTAGAAAAAAAAAATGCCTCGAGTCGGGAAAAGTTTTCTGAATTGCATTCATTAAACCAAGTTCTCTGTTAGTAACAATCACGTGGGGGTAGAGAGAATTGGTCTATCAATCCTTTTAAGACTGTCAACGCCCACATATAGTTCTCTTCCCGCTCGAACTCCAAATACGCGGCTGTAATATGAAATGTCATTTGTGTCGACGTCACACCAACAATTTCCAACAAAGTTAACTTATACCTATTTGTCTTGTATGTACAATCCATAAAGAGGACTCTCAGAAAACATTGCAATAACTCTACGCTCATTGGGTGAGCGAAGAAAATATTCTTGACAACTTCGGTCTTCTCACAGTGAAGGTGACGATATAAACATCCATGCTCATTCAACTTAAACATAAGCTGCTCTCACGCTCTACAACTCTATTTTGCAAACGAGCATTGTAGATAGTCCTTATTGTGGACCTACTATCTAAAAATTTTTCTTTTAACCCAAACAAAATGTCCTTGGGTTTACTATTTGTGTGAGACAAATCAATGACATAGTCCTTCTCCTTGGGTGACAATCGACCAACATATGAGTGACCCTTCGAATAGTCTGTAGTTGGATGATTGTGGACACCACATTGAACATCCAATGCCCAAGGTCCATCAGCTGATACTTGTCTACCCCTTAAACGAAATGGACAACCACACTTCTTCGTTCCAGTTTCTCTTTTCCTCTTTGGTTTCCTCACAACGTCCTTTTCAATAGTAGCCTCTTCGTTATTTACTCCAGACAACTTTCCAACCTTCTTGAATTCACGGTAATTCCCACTACGTTTACATGCCAGAACTAACCGAGCTCTTTTCTTACACGACCCACTATCTGATCTGATAATTACTATCACCATTCCATGTTCCTTTCCCGTAACACGCACCCAATCAAACAATGCATCACGAGATATAAACATTTCATACGTCGTGAACACATTTGTGTAATCCATAACGATATCTTGAACGGGTTCAATCTCGTTCATAACCGGAGCAACACTACCCTCGGTAGACAACGTGTTTGAATCCTGTTTACAACAAAAGAATAAATTTCAACAAAAAATATCTTGAAAAGTTTCTGTTCTATAAGAGGTTATGGAACACCATAGTGGTGTTCGGGGACAAATGGTGGAACAACACAGGGGTGTTTGGGAAAAACTATAGAACATAACAGGTGTGTTCGGGAACTACTTAAGGAACACCACAGGGGTGTTCGGGAACCATTGATGGAAATCCAAGGTATGTTCTGCAGGTGGTCACCGAACACCACTGTGGTATTCCATAGACCAGTCCCGAACCAATATCGTCTCCAGCATGTACGAAATTTCATGAAAAAATCGAATTGAAAACTTGAGAACGGTAGAGATACTTACATTCATGGTTTGCTTCACTTCTTAAGTATCTATGCTTGATTTTTGTTACAATGTGGTTGCTTTATGTCGTTCGTGGGTGATGAGTTTGATATGAGTTGGTAAGTTGGAGAAGTAGAAGAGTTTGGAAGTTGAGGGTTTGACTTTGGATGTTTGATAAGAGGAATGCTATGTTGAAGAAGTTGGAGAATTGAAGTTTCTGGTCTGCTGCTGGGATTGAAATGTACGCCTTTGAATCATGTTGTATTATGCGATGTATATATCGTGTTATGGAGGAGGGTGTATTGATAAATTATTTGGTGGTGTATTTAAAGGTTTAGGTGGTATTTTAATATAAGGGTTGGTATATTTAGTAAAAAAAGATATTTATGTCTAACAATATAATGGTATTTTTGTAATTTAATTGGGGGTATATTAATAGAAAAATGTGGTGTTAATAGCAATGCCCAATAAAAAAAAGTTAGATGGTATATTTAAAGAGGGACGCTAAATGACGCATCCAATTGTGCTAAGCGTCGCACTCACTTATTCTACTTTTACTAAAATGCCCTTCATTCTATTTACAAAATCTACACTAATCTCCCCCTACCTCTATAGCCGGTCCGTCATTTTAAAAAAGAGCCGGGCCGACTCTTTTTTAAAATGACGGACTGATTTTTTTTAAAATTTTTTAAACATTGTTAATTTGTAATTGGCCTTGGTTTTTTTTTTAAACATTGTTAATTTGTAATTGTTATTGTCATTTGTATTTTTTTTAAACAGTGTAGTATCATTTGTATATTTTTTATTTGCCATTTTTTTCTTTTTAAAGAGGTATATCATTTGTATTTTGAATACAAATAATATAACATAAAAAATTTAGCAAAAAAAAGAGAAATAGGGCCAATACAATTTTATTTTAGAGATGTATTGAATTAAAGTGTGTAGTATTATTTGTTTTTTTTTTTTTGCCATTTTTTTCTTTTTAAAGAGGTATCATTTGTATTTTGAATACAAATAATATAACATAAAAAAATTTAGCAAAAAAAAAAGTATAGGGCCAAGACAATTTTATTTTTAAAAAAAATAAAATTGACATTTGGGAGAGAGCCGGGCCGGCACTATTGAATATAGCCGGGCCGGCTATATAACAAATGGCCGAACCGGCATTTTGGTATATAGCCGGACCGGCTATATCCTATAGGGCCGGGCCGGCTCTATTTTTCAGTAAAAAATATCCTTAATTAAATGAAATAAATAAAAATAAATAAAAAAATGTACAGTAAAATAGTCATTAACATTAATATGAACTCTAATCTTAATTATAATTAATAATAAAGGTTTGTTTGTGTAAATAAACAGTACATTAAACCGTATATCCTCTGTTAAATTTATTCGAATTATACCAATATATTTATTTCTCAATACCATTAATATGAACTCTAATATGAACTTCAATCTTAATTATATACTATAATACTAATCAAGGGACACTTTCATCATATTTTATAAAAATTTATTAAAAATGAACAACGCTTAGTACAATTGGTTGTGTCATTTAGCTATTTAAAAATTAAATTTGTGTAAAATTAGTGGAAGGATTGTATTAAGAGAAGCGTTGTACTTAATAAGAGCATCCTCAATGATAACTCTAATATCACTCTCTAAACACCTTCCAGTTTCACTTTTTCAACACTCTAAAAATAAATTCATTCCAACAAGCACTCTCTATATAACCCTCTAAAAATTAAATATCTATCATCTCAACTAACAAACATAACTATTATTTTATTTTCTCTCTTTTTTATTTCTATTTTCCTTCCACAATTAAAATAAAATATTTTATATTTTAAATATATATTCTATAAAAAATACTTCATCCGTCTCTAAATTATTGTCTTGTTTGATCAAACATGAATTAAGAAAAAATAATTGATTTGATTATTAATATTGGTATAGTGTGTAATTTTCTTTAATGCTCATGTCTATGTGGCCTATAATTAAAATATGGAGAAAAAGTAAGGGTAAAATGGTAAAAGTAATGTACTAAAAAGAAAAATTTCAAACAAAATAATTATTTTGGGATGAACAAAAAAGAAAATAAAGACAATAATTTTAGAATTTGTAGTTACTATTCCTTCTAAACCACTCTCTATATTAAGAGAGTGATTTAACTTATTTTAGGGATAGAGAGTTAATAAAGGGAGTCATTGCAGGGGTAGAGGAGTTAAAAATCCCTAAAATTAATTTTAGAGAGTTGGAAAAATACTACTCCCTCTGTTTTAAAAAGATTGACGTTTTGGAGTTGTGCACACATATTTAGAAATTTTATAAGTTGACAAATATACCCTTATTAAATATTTTTAATTTTTGTGCTAGGAGTAGTTGAAAAGATAAATTTGAAGGAAATAACTATTGGGAGAAGATAAAGTATTTAATAAAGAAATGATTAATTATTAGAACTTGTGAGAAGACAAGTATAAATTAGGTAAAATATATATTAAAAACCTAAAACGATAATCTTTTTAAAATAATTTATTAATGCTAAAACGATAAATATTTTAAAATAGTGGGAGTAACATTGTGGATGCTCTAAGAAAAGGCGGTGGGAATAGCGCCACTCTACGTGAAATCCCATAATTTCTCCTTAGGGTTCTTCCGGCACGAGGGTTTAAGGGGATCCAAGTTTGAAGTCAGCAAAATTCCTCTCAAGCTCAACGTTCATTACACAGGTGAGTGAGATTTCAGATTTCATCGAATTCACATAGTTTTGTTTCCATGCTTAAATTCATTTGTGGTCGTAGAAGTTTACCCCATTTGGGGGCTCATCATACTACTTCTTTACCTATTAATAGACTATTTTCTCGCCCATTATCATCACCAGCTTCAAATTCTGCCTCTAATTCTACAATTAAAAACTCATTCACAGTCAATTACCTCATAAATTCATGTGGGTTTCCTCCAGATTCAGCTCTTTTGGTTTCCAAGCATGTGAACTTAAAAACCCCAAATAAACCAGACTCTGTGTTTGCAGTTTTCAAGAACCATGGCTTCAGCAATACACAGATTATAGATGTGGTTAAGGGATACCCGAAACTCCTGTTATCTGATCCCGATAAGACCCTTTTGCCCAAACTTGAATTTTTCAGTTCTATAGGTCTTTCGAGTCCTGACCTTGCTAGAGTTATTAGTGCAGCACCAAGTCTCTTGACACGTAGCTTGGAAAACAGAATCATCCCATCTTATAGTTTCTATAGAGATTTATTACGGTCAGATGAAAGAACTCTAAGAATGATTAAACGGTCTCCGCATTCGTTGATTTATGACATTCACGTACGCGTGGTGCAGAATATTCAAATTTTACGAGATGTTGGTGTGCCGGAATCAAAGATGGTATTCCACATTACCTACCATTCTAACTGTCTAAGGACATATACTGATAAGTTTCAAAGGATTGTGGAGGAAGTCAAGGAAATGGGATTTAACCCATCAATGCATAGTTTTATGTGGGCATTTCATGCCCTTAATTCAATGAGCAGATCAACTTGGGAAAAGAAGGTCGAGCTTTTTAAAAGATGGGGTTGGTCAGAAGATGATATTCTCGTGGCTTTTCGAAAATATCCATTGTGTATGTCGTTCTCTGAGGATAAAATTATGAGGGTAATGGATTTTCTCATCAACAAACTGGGTGTAAAGTACTCTATTCTTGTGAATAGCCCGATAGTCTTTTCGTTGAGCTTAGGGAAGAGGATTGTTCCTAGGTGTTTGTTTTATCAAGTCTTGTTGGATAAAGGTTTAATCAAGAAGGAAAAGGACATGAGATTTATTATTGGATGGATGAAGGATTCAGAAAGTAGGTTTATCAGCAGGATCGAAAATAACTATAAAGAGGAGGCTCCTCTGCTTTTGAAGCTCTATCAGGCAAAGTTAAATCCTGCAAAATAACTTGGTAATCTCACCATGCCATTGTTCTTTTTATTCTTATTTGATAAATTCATAAGAGTAATTTGGAAAGAAGGTTCCGGTGTGTATTCTCACTTCTGAGGAAAAAATTACAACTGTAATGGATATTTTTATTAACGAAATGAGTTCCGAGTCTTCTGTTGTAGCAACACGCTTGCAGTCTTTACCCTGAACATGGAGAAGAGGTTTGTTGAATAGAGGATTGGTGAAGAAACAATTGGACTTTGGCTTAGGCACCTGGTTGGAGTGTCCAGAAAATCAATTTGGCAATAGGATTAGAAAGAGCTATGAAAAGGAAGCTCCAGAAATGTTGAGAAGTTATATCAGAAAAACTTGGATCATGCGAAGTGACTTTCTAACTACATTAAGCTGTTCTTATTTCTTGTTATCATTTCAGTCACGATATTACTTCATTTCAGTTCTGATTTCTGTTTCGATATTATTCATTTTCAAGTGTTTTGAATCTTGAAGAAACTTGCAATGATCATTGTATTTTGTGGATTGATTGAGTGGTCATGCTTTATTTAGAAATGTAGTTCCAAGTCTAGCTTTACTATTTTCCTTTTTGAAGGCGCACCTATAGAAGTCCCCTCTCTCTCTCTTTCTCTCTCTCAACACACGCACGCACACACACACACACACAGAGACTCACTCACTCACTCTATGCTCTTTGTACGTCTTTGCCCGACTTAAAACAGTTGAATTTGGCAGAGCTGGGCTATCAATTGCTGTTTGCATCGTTCCATTACCCGGTTCTTAAGAACTCTTCTTCATTCATATAGTGGTTGCAGGAAATTGTGTTTGTCAGCCTTTGCTCTATTTCAGGTAGTTGCATTGCGTTTGAACAAGTACCTTAACAAGCTCCTATCTTCACAATTGTAGACGAATTCAGCGTGACGAGCTTATTCTTTTTATGATTGCCAATATTATCCACTGTAGACTTACATGAGCCAAAGTTGTTGATCTGAATTTTGCTAAATTTTGCTTCAAGCTTGCAATACGCACTTTCGCTGCATGTTCTTCAAAGATTCTTAAATCTTTATCACCAAAAGTGAGTGGTTGTTTCTGCATAATGGATTGATGGAAATATTACCATCCATTCTACAGGGCTGGTGTTATTCTTCAAAGGGCTATTGTTACATACTTTATTTATTTATTTATTATTATTGTTTTGATTTGTTATCAGCACAAGTGTTGTGTGTGCGTCCATCTGGGAAATGGACATTGACCTATATTTTTTTATCTGCAAAAATAAATTATATTCATTAATACAAAAAATATTAGTCACAAAAAAGCAATTTTTTGTCGTTAAAAGGTATTTACTACGAAAAATATTTTCGTTGCAAAATAGCAACTTTTGTCTACAAAACTTATTTTCTTCCCAAATAGCATATTTGTTGCCGAAACATGAAGGAACGACTACAAAATGGTCGTTAATTTTGTTGCAATTGTCATCTTATTTTACAACAAGTTTTGTTTCGTTGCAGTTGTTGTGTTTTACTACGAATGCTTTTCATCGAGAATAATCACTATCCACTACGAAATATTTCGTAGGTGATTGGCTCTTGTGTAATAACAAACTTATTACGCAACTAATGGTTCTTCGTTTAACTATGAAAGTTTCTCAAATATCTTGTTGACGACTATGGTGGGCTGTCAACTATGAATTTATTGCGTAGGTGGGTTTTAAACTATTAATTTTCTTGCGTAGGTGATGGCTATCGTTTACCTATGAAACTATTTCGTCAATGTTGGTGTTTCATTCGACTATAAAGATATTTCGTTGTACTTCATCCGTTCTTGGTAAATAGTTTATTATTTTAATTTAGGATATTTTGCTTAAAGTATCCAGTTTTTGCTTATAATTTACATAACTTTTTATCTTTATCCCTCACTTATGTCGTAAGTATTTTTGTTGTGCTCAAGTATTTTTGTAATTATGATCAACTCCAATGACACTAATATATCTATTAATTATTAAACTTTTCAAATGTGAACTCTTTGGATGGAACGGATGTAGTATAATATTCCCTCTGTCCCGGATAAATATTTCTACTTTTTATTTTGAGATGTCTCAACTAATCTTCCTAAAGACTTTTGATTTATCTATTTTCTACCATTCTTCTTAATATACCTTTAAAGTTTTATTTAATATAACACATTCTAAAGAAACTCAATTATTTAAAATAGTTGAATTTAATTAATGTTTATGAATATTATGGTCAGAACACATTTCATAGTACATCATTAATTATGTTTCTTAATTCTTGTGTTTTATTCACTAGTAATATTTATCCAGGATGGAGGGAGTATGTTTTTATCATACTTTTTTTTAAAACAAACCAAAGCATCATAACATAAATAGAAAAACATAGGCAAAACACACAATCGGGCCACTGTACTTTGGAAAAGATTGCAATTCGGCCACTGATTGTTTAAAAATGTTATTTAGGCCACTGTACTTTAGTTATCTTGCAAGTGAGCCCTCCAATACGTTAATTTTAAATGAACTCCCTATTTTACCCCTGTCTTCGTCTTCATCTCTCTTAATGAAGATAGGGGTAAAATAGAGATTTTATTTAAAATTAACATGCTGGAGGGCTCACTTGCAAGATAACTGAAGTACAGTGGCTCAAATAATATTTTTAAACAATCAGTAGCTGAATTATAACTTTTTCCAAAGTACTATGGCCTGATTATGTATTTTGCCAAAAACATATATACAAACCCGGTTCATGGAGGTGGTGGCACCAACAGTCTACACCTACCTCAAACAAACTAAACATCTACCTACCATAGACAACCAGCTAGTCTAAAAACAAGAGAAACTAGCACCGCCTCCAAACAAGAGAAACTAGCACCGCCTCCAAAACTTGCGCAAACCACCTATTCACAAAAACAAAAAATGACGGCTTTCTCACCTGATTAGCCATTCTCTGATACTGAGGAGCATCCTGCGTAAGTCTACACAGATGAAAGTCACAAACTATAGCACAAACATCATATCTAACCTGCAGTGAAGATGACATACAACATCTAAATAGTAAAATCAAAGCATGTGTATAGGCAAAAAATGTATCATACATTATATTCCAAATTCACAAATAACCTTCATGACTAAAGTGCAACCCTAGAAATACACAAAGTTTAGCATAACAGACATATATAATAACCAAAACAATAACAGATTACCATCCAATCAATCAAAAAAGGTCATGACAAATTATAATTGCTGCAATCTAAAGGCATAAGAGTCGGCCACCCATCAATTTGGGAAGCAATTTTTCTTCTCCTTGAGACTTATGTTGTTTATAACTGCTGCAATCTAAAGGCATCAACTGCTTTGTTAGATAAGTTCCTCATTCGTTTTAGTTTCAAGACAACATTTAGAAATCAACTTCCGGAATATAACTTGATAAGCAAAGGGCAAGTTACATCCTTATAAATCAATATCTAATAAAGGTGATACCAAATAAGGGCTGTCAAAATAGGAGAGAGATGTTACAAGGAAGGGAGTTAAAACTGAATGCCTAAAAACAGAGTTACTGCTATAAGTGGATAGTAGTTCACGACTAGGCAAAAGCACTTTTTGGGTGACATTCAAACAAATGCATTAAGGACAAAGGAATGAGGTTGAAACCCATTGATGATGCCTATTATTTTTGCACCGTGGTCCTGATGGAAAAATGCTTCGGTGAAATAGCTGGTAACTAGCCTGAAAACAAGAACATAGTTATTGCACAGGGGATCCCTGCAAAGCCCATATGGTGTGAGAATTAACACTGTATTTTAGAGACAATAATGCTTAAACGGAGGGTGTAATATTAGGGTATAGTTGCACGTAGTGTCTGATGCTACTATTTACAAGAAAGCAGTCTATAATCCTACATGATTTCGGATGGTGATAGATATGATCCAATCTCGCAGTTTACGGGTCAATATAATGTATCCATTCTGAACTTAAATGTTGAGAACCCAAAATAACCGGATTTAGTAAATCGAAGATACTTCCGTGATATATTACATGTACCGAAAATATATTGTGATGTCCATCTGGCTAAACGGCCCGCCCTTGTGATGTGGTTGGGCGGCCCGCTTTGGTGTGCGAGTTGCTGTCCCCCGTATCGCTAGTTGTCTATAATATTGTCAGTTTTATCCTCTGTATATAATTTTGGATAGTTCATCCATCTTATATACAAATTTACCAAGAAGAAGGATTAATAAGAGGGAGGAGCACATAAGTATTTCAATCCGATCGAAGATATTAACAGAATTAGTGAGTGAAATTAGACTGAAGCCACCTCAAATGCTTATTTTCAAGGAAAAAAAATGCATACATCACGCCGCATTTGAACAAAACGGAGACTTTATGACATAAAGAAGAACACACTAGCCAGAAAACAGTTGCTGGAATCGAGAATAGACCATCGACGGTGCAAGCATGCAGAACCAACTTTGGAGCCCTCCCTCCCGGACTGTCGACAGTGCAAGCAGAACTGACTTGCGAGCCCTCTCTTACTCCCTCCCTGAGTACGATAGTGCAAACAGCACTCACTTAGTAGCCATCCTTCCCTGATTGTCAACTGTCAGACTATGAATGTGCAATTGAGTTTCATAAGCCAAATTTATAAGGTGTACACAAATCAGCGTGCAGTTTTCTTATCATTTTTAATTCATGAATAAGGATTTCAACACAGAGAATTAGAATTTGCATTCGTGTTCTTTCGTTCGAACTGGATATAAAAGGAGATTATATATTTATTTCTAAATAAACAATGGAGTAATAGTTTACTATGTGATAAGCAAAAAAAAAAGCTCTCTCTAATTTCGATAAATAAAAAAACGCTCTCTCCCGCCTAGAGAATGGTAGCTGCCATGGCAGCTCCGCCGCTGCCACCACCTCCTACTCTAACTGATCCTCCCAACCCTCCCTCTCCAACTGCGCAAAAGTCCTTTGTTTCAATCCTGTCTTCAAACCCTGCTGTAGTGCCCACTATTCCCCTCATTCCACCCTCCTCCTTCAAAGGGGAGCCCTCTATCAAGCATTTTGGATGAACTCATTGCCTCGCTCTCAAAACCCTTCAAACGTACTTTAGTTGGCAAATTCTCCCATGTTCGTCCACAGATGGAAGCAACACGCAAGTTTTTTCACGCTTATGGAGTCAAAGCCGCATTCTCCTTGGGACATCTTGATGCTAAGCATATTCTGATTCAAGTCAATCACGAGTCCGATTATCAAAGACTTTGGATCAAAAATCAATGGTATTTAGGACGATTCCCTATGCGTGTCTTTAACTGGACTCCAGATTTTCGACCGGAGGTGGAGAGTCCCTTTGTGCCTGTATGGTTTTCTTTACCGGAGCTACCAATTCATCTATTCCATAAATCTGTAAGAGTTAACGAGGAGAAGACAGAGAGGAAGACAGAGACACGTTTTGGAAGGAATTTTCTGTGTATCAATCACAGAGATTATGGTTACATATATACTGTAATTACAAAGGTCCTACGCCTATAAGTTAGGCTAATTACAATCTCCTAAACAATTACAATCTCCAGAAGATATCACAATATACACCATAATATTATATACCATATATAAGGCTAATACCCCCCCTCAAGCCAAACGACCAAACGGGAGTTGCAGCTTGACGGATAATGACTGAAAGCGAGGCTTGGGCAAGCCTTTGGTAAAGATATCAGCCAATTGATCGTCAGACGATGCATAATGAAGAGTCAAAAAACCACTCGTAACTAATTCTCGAAGAAAATGATAATCAATTTCAATGTGTCGCGTACGAGCATGAAACACCGGGTTACGAGCCATGTGGAGAGCTGAAATATTATCACAGTGTAGTGAAGGTGGAGAGAGAGGTATAGCGAGCTCACGAAACAAATACGCAAACCACCTAAGCTCGGCAGCCGTAGTGGCAAGAGCGCGGTATTCAGCCTCACGCTTGACCGTGAAACAGTTGGTTGTTTCTTTGCGGTCCAAGACACAAGATTCGGACCAACAAAAATACATGCACCTGTTGTAGACCGACGATCAATCGAGTCACCTGCCCAATTAGAATCAGAATAAGCCCGTACAGAGAAGTCAGAAGAAGGATAGAACATGAGGCCCAAATGAAGAGTGCCTTTGATAAAATGGAGGATCCTCTTTGCGGCTTGAAAATGAGTTGTTCGGGGTTGGTGCATAAACTGACACACTTGATTGACCGAGAAGGCAATGTCAGGTTGAGTTAAGGTAAGATACTGTAAACCCCTGACCATACTACGAAACAGAGTGGCATCGGACACTAAGTCACCGTCCAACGCACCCAACTTAGAATTGGGGGCCGTAGGAGTAGAGACAGGTTTGCAATCCGTCATATGAAACCGCTCAAGGAGGTCAAGAGCATATCGGGTTTGACATAAACGAAGCGTGTCACGAACACGAGTAGCTTTAATACCCAGGAAGAAACTTAAATCTCCCAACTGGCGACTATCAAATGTCGCACAAATGGCAGCAATAATGGAGGAGACTGCCAAAGACGATGTGCCGGTGATAATGATGTCATCCACGTAAACAAGGAGAATAGTTGTCGACGAGCCAGTGTGTTTAATGAAAAGGGAAGAATCAGATCGACTATTAAAGAAACCATTCTCAAGAAGAAAGTCATGGAGACGACGAAACCAAGCACGCGGAGATTGTTTAAGACCGTATAAAGCTTTGTCCAGTTTACACACGTGAGATGGAGCACTCTGTGAAACAAAACCCGGGGGTTGTTTCATATAAACGTCCTCTTGAAGAAACCCATTCAGAAAAGCATTCCGAACATCTAGCTGCTTGATGTCCCAATGTCGAGAATGAGCAATAGCAAGAACCGTACGAATAGTTGAGGGCTTGACCACGGGACTGAAAGTCTCATCAAAATCTAAACCAACTTGTTGACAAAAATCCCTGAGCCACTAAACGAGCTTTATATCGCTCAAGAGACCCATCCGCCTTTCGCTTAACCTTATAGATCCACCGACAACCCACAACATTCATACTTGGATTAAAGGGAACAAGATGCCAAGTTTGGTTCCTGTGAAGGGCAGAAATTTCCTCCGTCATGGCATCACGCCAATGAGGAAATTGAGAGGCCTGCTTGAAGGTACGAGGTTCATACATGAGAGGATCATTTCGGATAGCTGCTAAAGCATGAGGGAGGGAATATGGAGAAGTATTCTGAAGTAGTTCGGCAACACTGCGATAACGGAGAGGAGGAGAAAAATCCGGGGTGGATTGGGGCGATGGAGCAGCCATAGAGGAGCCACGAACAACAGTGGTGTCATTGCCTGGGGAGGGACTAACAGGAGATGCAGCAGCAATGGGTGACAAATGAAAAGGTACTGGAGTAGTGCCAAACACAGGACGTCTGGAGGAAGATTGCTGAGGATTAGCCGGCTGGGAGAGAGGTCCAGACTGATCAATGTTGACGGTGTGACGCTGGACCGATGTAGAAGAGTCAGTTTGCAATGATGGAGCCGTGGGCTGCTCGACTGAATAAGGAAAGGAAGTAGCTAGATTAGGCTCTTCGCAAGTAGTGGCAGATACCGAATGAGTTGTCAAGGTTCTGTGTAAAGCTGGACCTGTTACTCGGACATTCTCCTGTAAAGAAAAATGCGTTTCGTCGAATACAACATGCCTCGAGATATAGACCCGACCACTCACAAGATCCATGCACCTGTAACCTTTACGACAATTATCATATCCAAGAAAAATACAGTGTATGGATTTGGGCATTAGTTTGTGAGAATTATACTGCGTTATGTGAGGAAAACACGAACACCCGAAGACTTTAAGAAACCGATAGTCTGGTTTTCTTAAGAGCAGTTTTTGAAAGGGTGAGATAAATTTATGTTGTCGCATCGGAAGACGATTTATAAGATAGACCGCTGTGTTAAAAGCTTCCAACCAGAATTGATAAGGAACTTTCGAATTAGACATGAGACACCAGTTTCAACTATATGACGATGTTTACGTTCAACTACGCCATTTTGTTGAGCAGTATAAGGACACGTGATTTGATGTCTAATTCTAAATTTAGATAGAAAAGAAGTAAACAAACGACCAGTAAACTCACCCCCTCCATCAGTTTGAACAGTTTTGATGGTGTGCACAGCAGAGATGCGACGAGATAATTGATTTTCAATTTGTGTTTTAAACTTGGCAAAAACACTTGTAACATCAGATTTGTGAAACAAGGGAAAAAGCCATACAAATCGAGAATAATCATCAATAATCGAAAGATAAAAACGATAGCCATGAATAGATTTAACTGGGGAAGGGCCCCAAACATCTAAATGTAAAATGTCAAGAGGATTTAATGCATTAAACGTTCGAGAAGAAAAAGACAATTTGCTAGATTTACCCAATGGGCATACATGACACTTGTGTGTATCACTTATTTGACCAAGAGCATGTAAATTAAATTGCTGACACAAAACTTGAAATATTTTACTAGAGGGATGACCTAGACGAGCGTGCCAAACAGCTTGATTTGATCTTTCGCCAAGAAGAGCAAGAGGGCTTTCTTTGGATTTGGATTAAAGGACAGTTTGTATAACCCGTAAGAATTACTACCAGAAATGAGAGTCTCCCGTGTCTGATTGTCCTTAACACAAAAACCACACGAGTCAAGTTCAAAGTAGCAATTATTATCTTTAGAAAATTGGCTAATAGATAATAACGGTTTGTGTAATTGAGGAACATACAAGACATTATTAAGACAGAATGACCGATTATTGGCTAGAACAGAAGATTTACCAATATGCGATATGTGTAACTTAGCCCCATTTCCAAAAACAACTGTATCGTTACCTGAATATGGTGAATAGTCGTAAAGAGTTGATGAATCAGATGTCATATGGTTGGTTGCTCCGGAGTCAAGAATATATGGTTCTGTCTGTGCGACGTATGCTGCATTAAATCTTTGAGAGCAAGTTTGAGCACTATGCCCACCTTTGAAACACAACTGACATGTTACATCATTGTGTAAATAGTGCTGAAAATTTCCCAAATTATATGGAGTTGGGAGAATACCTCGGCCAGACCCAAAATTACCGTGATTGAATTGTGTGCATCCTCTTCCACGTCTATTTCCACGGCCTCTCCAATTTTCGTTGTTCCGTCAGTTTCCACTGCCCCGATTTGAGTTGTTTCCGCGGCCATTGCCACGATGTCGACCTTCTCCTCTGTTATTCCTGTTTGCAGCATAATTGGCCTGATTATTTGATGTGTTGTTCTCTGTGGACAGATTTGGTTTTTCCGCAACAAAAGCCACAGATTGGTGTTGTGGCACAGAAAACTTTTGCTGCAGATTTTCTTCTTTAATTAACAGCCCAGTGATATCGTCGAAGGAAATGGATTGACGAAAACTCGATGACGTTGTTGAAGTGAGGAATTCCTTATATTCCTCTCCAAGACCTCCAAGAACACGCTGAATCAATTCCTTTTCCTCCACAGGTTCACCAGCAGCTGTAAGTGCATCGGATATGGTGGTTGCTTGCAACAAGTAGTCTGAAACAGAGACTTTAGCTTCCTTCTTTAATTCATGCAATTTGTCCTTGAGATTCTCAATTTGTAAGGCCGAGGTTGCACCAAAGTGTTTAGCCAAAACCTCCCATGCTTTTGGTGCTGTGTTGCTAGAATTAAGGTACGGTAAAATAGAGGGAGTTACCGTGCCCTTAATCCAGCCACATATCAGATCGGTTGCCGTGGTCCATAGCTCATGAAGTGGATTTGTAGTGCCATCAGGGAGTGTTTCTGGCGGTGGTGATGGATCAATAACAAACAGAAGTTTGTGAGTCCTTAGCATAGTTTTAAACAGACCACTCCAATTGACATAATTGTCTTTGGTGAGATATGTTTGACCCATGATTGCATTGGGGTTATAGAAGACGGGAAGAGAGTAGGGTTTAGGAGATTTAGAGCTTGAAGCATCCGTTGACAAGGTTAAGCCTTCCATGGCTCTGATACCATGTAAGAGTTAACGAGGAGAAGACAGAGACACGTTTTGGAAGGAATTTTCTGTGTATCAATCACAGAGATTATGGTTACATATATACTGTAATTACAAAGGTCCTACGCCTATAAGTTAGGCTAATTACAATCTCCTAAACAATTACAATCTCCAGAAGATATCACAATATACACCATAATATTATATACCATATATAAGGCTAATAAAATCAACGCTTTTTTCAATTGCCAATCTGGTGGGTACTCCAATCATGGTTGATCAACCCACTGCAAATCTGACAAGACCAAGTGTGGCTCCTGTTTGTATTGAAGTAGACCTCACGGATGACATTCCTAAGCGCGTTTGGATTGATTGTGGCACAAAGTACCCTGGGTTTTGGCAACCTATTCAATCGGAGCATCAACCACATTCTTCTACGCATTGTTTACATCAAGGGTATTCGGAGGATAGTTGCAAACTTAAGCATCCTGTCCAGAGTATCCCGAAGAAGAGCACTGATCAATCTCTTCCAAAGTCTTCTGAATGGGTACCAAAGCGAAATCAAGCAGCAACTACTAGCAATAACCCTAATGGTGGTGTAAATTCTAATGGCAATGTAAACCCTAATGGAGAAGCAAACCCTAATGGCAATGCTAACCCTAAAGGCAATGACAACCTTACTACTGTTGGTGATGAAAATAATAAAAATAAGCCCTCTGTTGATAACATTGACCATATGGCTTCTTCCCCAGTTGTTGATGTAAACCCTGACTTGGTAGATGTAAACCTCAACGCTCTCAATGGTGATGTTGGAAACTCCCCTTCTCCGCAGGATCTCAACAATCAGGACCACCAGATGCCAACGAGCCCCCCTGCTGGCCCAAGCCAGATGTTTGCTAGTGACAGCTTAAAACCTGTTGATAGTCCAAGAGAAGAAGGTATTAATCCTGACCCAGTAGATCTTAAAGTGGTTCATCTCGAGGGCAACCAGGATGCAGTTTTACATTATGTGATAAGCTGTGAACCTCCTGGCAATGTTAATGTCTCTCCTAATCGGTTCGCTGTTCTGAATGTCATTGAAGAGGAAGATGAGGACAATTCTTCTTTGGAAGCGCTCAACTTGGAAGCTTCATCTCGGACACAGCGTGCCAAGCAGAAACAAGTTATCCCACCTACAGATCGTTTAACTAGATTAAAGGCTGCTAAGCTCTTCTCCGACTCTCAAAATGAGGTTTCCATGGATATTAAAGCCATTTTCTGCAATGTTCGAGGTATTGGGAACGATCCTACTATTGCTAGACTCAAACAACTTGTTAAGCTTCACAAGATTTCTTTGGTGGCAATTTTTGAGCCCATATTGCTAGACTCAAACTCTTTGGGATAACATCATAACCTTTAGTTCTCAAAATCCTAATGCTCCGTGGCTTATTGGAGGGGACTTCAATATTATTCTCCATCCTAGTCAAAAATCTGGTGGCCAAGGCTGGGATCGTTATGGGGCCTTGGACTTTCATGCTTGTATTGCTGCGGCGGGATTGACTGACTTGGGTTATACGGGAAGTGATTTCGCGTGGTGGAATAAACAAGAGGGTTCCTCGACGATTCATCAACGCATTGACAGGATGCTTTGCAACACAAAATGGTTGGATCTATTCAACTCTACCTTGGTCCAACATCTCAACCGAACTTGCTCTGACCATAGTCCCTTATTGGTCAATATCTCTAGTACTTCTCCAAGGAAACCTGTTGCATTTTGGTTCCTTAATGTTTGGGTTCATCATCCTACTTTCATTGATAGTGTTATAACAGCTTGGACTACTTGAGTTTTCACGCAAGCTTCGGAATGTTAAAGGTATTCTAAAAACCTGGAATAAATGGGTTTTCGGTAACATTTTTGAAAAGGTTCGGTATTCTAAATAGCATTTTTCTTGTAGTCCAAAAATTCATTGGATTATTGGTAGAGGCTCTTGTTCTATTTAGTTCGATAATTGGTTATTGGGGTACTCACTTATCAAGCCGCCTGATTGTCATCTTCATAAGGTCTGTGAGCTATTCCAATCCTCCTCTACCCTCATTCCTGTTGCTACTGCTACTTTACTTCCTTCAAGTGCAGCTCAAAAGATTTCAATGATAAGATCTCTATTTTGGACCTGGTGATGATCGTCCTTGCTGGATTGCTAACTCTAAGGGCAAATTATCCATATCTTCGGCTTGGAATTTGTGAGACAGCCGCACCCTTCCCTGCTCTCCTCTAAATTCATCTGGCATAAGTTGATCCCTCGACATATTAGTGTCTTTCTTTGGCTTCTATTCCTACAAAAATTGCCCTTGGATGAGTCTTTGGAAAAAAGGTTTTCAATTAGCATCGAAATGCTCTTGTTGTTTCCATCCCAGCACTGAAACTTTTACTCATGTCTTCCTCACAAGTGAGATTGCTGTTGTGGTTTGGCGGACATTTCAAGCTTCCTATGGTTTGCACAATATATAGGGGATTCCATCAGGCAGCTTTGTTTTGCTTGGTGGATCCACTCCAATTCTTCTATTTATACTCTTTTACCAACTGTTTCGGTCAAATTTCAACAAGTATCACCAATGACAAGAAAAATGACAAAAGAGATAAGAATCAGGGTACAATGATTATTGGATAGAATAGAAATGAACACGAGGAATTTGTTAACGAGGGAAAGCCCTTGAACAACTTGTTCGCCGGCACAAAACCCCGGGAGGTTTAGGAACCTGCCTTGACCCAAAGGTATATTGATCAAGTTTGAATACAAAACTAGGAGCGTATGCAAGGGAGCTTAGGCTAGTGAGATTGTGTGTGTAAAAATACAGGTGTTATCCCCTTTTTATACCTCAAATAACAACTAAAATACAAAGAAAATAACAGGCCTAGAATCTCGGAAATAAGTTGATCTTGTTGAGATATTTTCGCCACATTGTTGATGGAGGAGATAAGGGTCCGTTGCTGGCTATTTGATGAAGAAACGACATTGAATCAGTCTCCTAATCCCTTGACACGTTCCTTGAAAAGTAGGGTTTAATGTAACAATAATCCAACCTGCAAGATGATCAAGATGTAGTAGGAGAACTTAATTTGTCAGTACCAAGATGTTATGTGTAAGTTGAAAGCAGGTTGACTGAAAATGTAGGGCCCAACAATTGCCCCCAAACTTTTTGAATTTTGTAATAAAGAGTCAAAAATTTAAAAAGTTTGTCAAAAGTGGATAGAGTGTACGGCGGTTATTAAAAAAAAGGTTTGATGGGACGGTTCTGGGTTTTTCCAAGGCAAAATTCATGATGGTTTTTTAACCTTACAACCGCTTACAACTTCTCCCTCGAATAAGTCTTCCCCAACTCTCCTTTTCACAGAATCTTTAACAAAAAGGGTTTTCTTCAGAGAGAAATCAAGGAGGAACGCAAGAAGAAGAAAAACAAGTAAAAATTCCGGTGAGTTCCTCGTCCCCTTCTCAATTTCTTGTTGATAGTTTTCTCAAGTTGTAAAAATGGGAAGAAAGAAGCTAAGCATAATCGAAAGTGATGAAGGTCTTCCTGAGGGTTTCGTAACCCAAAATTTGTTGAAAGAACCTAATAAGGAAAAATGCTCGATTTCTGAGGCAGATCTGGAAATTATCAAGAAGAATCACGCACTGCCATCCGAAACTATTTTCTGCACCCATCCCAACTTAACCTCCGAGTGCTATTCCCCTGAATGGGTGTGCTTTCCAGAATATCCCTTCACCATTGGTCTAAAATTCCCTTTTCCAGACTTAATTACTAGGTTCTTCACCTCTGCCAAACTGAACTATGCCCAGATTATGCCTCAAGGTTGGAGGTGTTTACAAACCCTAGTTAGGTTGAAGGAGGAAACAGGTTTGAATGTGGGTCTAGAAGAGTTTGCTTATACTACCGAGATAAGGGGATTTGGCCTTGGGAGGTATTGCTTTAGGGTTAAGAGTGGTGGTGATCCCATCTTGAATTCCAACAATGACCCTGCCGATAGAGGATGGAGAAACAAGTTTTTCTTTGCTAGGAAAGATAGCCTAGGTCAAGAGGCTGGTGTAATTTCGAAGTGGAGGTCCCAAGGTAGGGGAAATTTTCCTCTGATTTCACACATTCTTAAAATCTTTGCACACCTAACTCTAACCAACTTAAAATTTTCTCTGTAGAAGTTGCCAAATTGTGCGTGCTCTTCCCAGAACAAGAAGGGACAGAGGAGAATGTGAAGAAGATTTTCAAGTTGGATCCACTTGTTAGGTCCTTCAAAGCATTCCCCGTCCTGTTTTCTGCGGAGAGGGTTGAGGGTTTAGAAGAAGAAGTCCACCCGGAGGAGCCTCTGCCGAGTTCTAGCAAGATGTCTACAGGTTTGATTAACATCTTAAAGTTTTTGCCTATCCTTAAATTATTCTAATCCTCCAAGTTGCCCTAATTCTATGGCCTCTATCGCAGCTACTCGTTCCAAAACCAATGTGAGTGTTGCGGACCTTCTTGCGGTGCTAAAGCAAAGAGGTGTGAAGAAAGATAGCAAGCCCCCAACTCCCAATCTGTGGCATCCAGTTCGAAGTGAATGCATCAAAGAAGAAGGATGAATCAAAGAAAAGGAAACTGGTGGAGGCTGAAGCCACGGATGGGAGTGATGTTTTGGATGTGGAAAAAACAAGAGAGAAGTTTGGTGCTGTGATGAAAGATTTTGTTGACAAGGTAAAACGGGGAAACTTTGAACCTTGTACCAAGGAATTTACAAAGTACTAACACTTCTTTTACACAGGTTTCGGAGATAGTGAGTCCTATTATGGACCAAGTCAATGTTTTGAAAATCAAAGCAACTAGATGCAGTTATGAGGCCGAGGAATCAAGGAAGGAAGCAAAAACAAATGCTGGGGAGGTAGAGAGATTGAAGAAAGAGGCCAAAGTACATGCTGGTGAGGTGGAGAAACTGAAGAAAATCATTGCGGATTTGAAAAAGGAACTGGCAGACGTTTGTGCTGAAAAGGTGAAGGAAAATGAGGTTCATGTGAAGGAACTTGAAGCAGCAAAAGAAGACTTCAAGTTTAATGCCACCAAGGCAGTGTTGGAAGCCAGAATTCAACTCATGGAGGAATTCAAGAATGGGCAGGCTCCAAATTGGGATTTGGAGGAGGAGAAAAGAATTCTAGAGGACTTCATTGGCGAACCGGTGGATGGAGAGGAGGTGAATTCACCGGCCCTCGAGACTCTCGACAAACTGGTTGATGATGCCAACAAAGTTTTGAGTACCATAGTGGTGGCTCACGTTGAAGAGAATAATCAAGAGAAAGAGACAAATGCAACACCGGCGACAGCAGGCCAAGATGTTTGAACAATTTGAATGTTTTAGGTAGTTTGGAAGGAAGGGTAACAAAAACAATTTCTTTTTTGTTTATTGGGTTATGTAATGGCTCATAAGAGCGCAGACAATTTATTTGGGGGTACTAGGTTGGTCTAGTACTCCAAACTTTCCGTAGGTTTTAAGGGATTTGTTGGCTTATCCAACTTATCCACCGGTTGTGAAATCTTTTGGGAACATTTGGAAGTTTTATAGAAGTATTTTAGGTTCTTCAGAAATACTTGCTTGTTCAGTAGATAAAATGTTGATGATATAAGCAGTAGGTAACATGTCAATGTTACAACCAATAGTCACAACTTGAATAAGTGTGAAATCGTGCGCACGGGCGAAGGTGTCAAAACCTTAATTCTTTAGAAAAGATGTAAATCTTTTAACCATAAGTAAAATGTACCTTTGATCAGAGGTAAGTCGTTTGAAGAAATAGAACAAGTCTCAGCCGTCCTGGCGTGTCAACATGTTCCATTCCTCTCCAGCTAAAGTTTCAACATGTTGGAGCCGTCGGCGTGTTAACATGTTGAACTTCTTTATCTCAGGTCTAAAACATGTCGGAGCCGTGCGGCGTGTTAACATGTTCGACCTGCTCCAATTTAGGTCTCAACATGTCGGGCCGTGCGGCGTGTTAACATGTTGAGCCTACTCGCTTGTATACCTTGCAAAACAAATTCATGTTAGGATTGGGTGTTAGCGTAGCTAACACCCCTCCGATGCCTAAGTTAGTAAGGATTTCCAATAAAATTGAGAATTGAAACACACGAATGATCTTGACATAAATTAAATCATACCTGAGAAGTCTAGTTGTTAACAACTTGACCTACATAAAATAAAGCTTTAAATGAATGGCATTCCAACTCCTAGGGACCCTCTCTTCACTTGGGGTTGACAACCAGTATGCCCCTTTGCCAGCTTCAGCATCAATAAGATATGGTCCCTCCCACTTGGGAGCTAATTTACTGCATTCGGTTCTCTTGTATTTTGAAATACTTTTCTTAAAACTAAATCACCAACCTGGAATCTTCTTATTCGACATTCTTGTTGTAAGATCTAGCAATCCGTTGTTGATAGGTGCCATCCTTATCTTGGCTAAATCCACGATCTCATCAATTGTATCTAGATCTTGGGTTAGCAAGAGATTATTTTAATCTTGAGTTAATAAACCATATCTTACTGTTGGGATCGTCACCTCGATTGGAATTACAGCTTCTGCTCCAAACACCAAGAAATATGGAGTTCTACCTGTGGCCCCTTTTGAAGTTGTCCTGTCTGCCCAAAGTACAAGTGGTAATTCTTCGGCCCATTTTCCTTTCTTTTGATCTAGGCGTTTCTTCGGGTTGTTGACAATCAACTTGTTGCTTGACTCGGCTTAGTTGGCTTGAGGGTGGACGGGCGTAGACGTGATCGGCTTGATGCCCCAACGAGCACAAAAATCTCCGTCTTCTTACTTATGAATTGGGATCCATTATCACATATGATCTCGATGGTACGCCAAACTGCTAATAATATTCTTCTTTAAAAATGAAACTACCTCCTTGTCTCTCACTTGCACATAGGCCTCGCCTCAATCCACTTTGAGAAATAATCAGTCATTGCTAACATGAACACTTTGCCTCCGGGGCCTTAGGCAACTTGCCCACAATATCCATGCCCCATTTCATGAAAGGCCAAGATGAAACGATAGGGTGTAGAGGTTCGGCGAGTTGATGCAAGATGTTCTTGTGCCTCGGCGGCATCACATTTCGCACATAGCTCATGGCATCTTGACGCATGGTTGGCCGGTAATAACCGGTCTTGAGAGCCTTCGATGCCAATGCTTTCCCACGAATGATTTCCACATGTTCCTTCATGGATTTCACTTAGCACGAGCTCAACTTGCTTGTTGTCAATACATCTCAAATAGTGTCTGCGAAAGATTTCTTAAACAAGACATTATCTATTAAAACAAAAGTTGAAGTACGCATTTTAAAAGATCTAGCATTCTTAATATCGGTGGAATAGTTCCAAGTAGAAGGAACTCAATTATAGGTTGGGTCCAAGATGAACTTGTATCTTGTGCCTCATTAGATTGAGTAACTTCTTGAGTTTCCTCCACTTGGTCTATTCTTTGGGTACTTAACATAAATAATGGGAATATTAGTATGTAACATAGACTTGCAAGTTGAACCCAAGTTGGCCAATGCATGCTCGTATTTTCTTCTCTAGGGACTGTTCCAAAGAGAATGACAAAAATTTTGAAGCCAAAGCTTTAACATGTTGGAGATACGAGTCATCTTGGAATGCTTTGCTACATAAGCGCCATTGAAATGGTTAGCGAGCAGCGAGAATCAACATATACATTTATATGAGTAATATTTAAACTTAAAGCTGTAGTTAAACCCATGATTAAAGCTTCATATTCAGCTTCATTATTCGTCGCATTGAATTCACAAGATACGGCTTGAGGTATGATATCACCTTGAGGGATTTGAACTATTCCCAAGCCAATTCCTTTGGAATTGAAGCTCCATCTGTATACAGTGTCCAAAATCTAGGAATTGTTTTACCTTTAAGCTGTTGTACTTCCAGTTCCACCTCGGGCTGCAAACTTGGACTAAAGTCTGCTACAAAATCAGCCAAAGCTTGAGATTTGATAGCTGTTCTTGGCTCATATGAAATGTCATACGTGCTCAATTTGACCGACCACTTGGCCAATCTACCTGACATCTCTGGAGTTCTCAACACATATCTCATAGGATAGTTAGTTCTAACAGTTATAGAATGTGTTTCAAAATAATGGCGCAGTTTTGTAGCAGCAGTAGTTAAGGCTAAAATTAACTTTTCAAGATGAGAGTACCTCGTTTCAGCATTTAGTAAAGACTTACTTATATAATAAACAGGATCTTTGTTCACCTTGGATTTCTTTCACCAACACACTAACTGTATTCTCGATACGGCTAAATATAAATAGAGGTGCTCACCACGTTACGGTTTAGCAAGTAGGGGTGACATCACCAAGTATTCTTTAAGTTGTTTAAAAGCTGCCTCATGTTGATCAGTCCATTGGAAGAGTTTATTCTTTCTTAACACTTCATAGAATAACCTGCACTTATCAGATGATTTAGATATAAATCTATTTAGGGCAGCTACCCTACCTGTTAACCTTTGGACGTCTTTGATATTCTTGGGAGATTCTAAGTTGAGAATAGCTTTGATTTGTTCGGGATGGCTTCAATTCCTCTCTTAGTCACCATATAGCCCAAGAACTTTCTGCTTTAACACCAAAGTTGCACTTATTTGGATTGAGTTTCATGTTGAAAGCTTTCAAGATATTGAACGCCTCAGCAAGATGCTCCACGTGATCTTTAATATGCTTGGATTTTACTACCATATCATCTATGTAGACTTCCATTGTCTTGCCAAGTTGATCTTTGAACATCTTGTTCACCAGCCTCTGATAAGTTGCCCCTGTATTTTTAAGACCAAATGGCATAGCAATATAACAATATATACCTTCTGGAGTCATGAATGTCGTATCCTCTTGGTCTGAGGGCTCCATTTGAATTTGCTGATATCCTGAGGACGCATCCATGAATGTCAAGATATCGTGGCCAGCTGTCTCGTCAACTAGAGAATCAATATGAGGAAGAGGGAATGGATCTTTCGGGCAGGCCTTGTTCAAGTCTGTGAAGTCCACGCATACTCGCCACTTGCCGTTCTTCTTCTCTACCACCACAACATTAGCTAACCACCTTGGATATTGAACTTCCCGATCATTTTGGACTTCAAAAGTCTCTCAACTTCATCCTTTATAATCGGTTCCGCTCATGGGCAAACTTTCTTCTTTTCTGGTGGACAGGACGGATGGTTGGATCAATGTTCAACTTGTGAGTAATGATGTCCTTGCTTATTCCTGTCATATCTTCATGCTTCCACGCGAAACAACACTTCTGGCTCTTTAAGAACTCAATGAGCTCCTTCTCAATTTTGGATGGAAGATCTGTACCAACTTGCACTTGGGCCTCAGGGTCTGACTCATCAATAGAAACACTTTTTGTCTCATGCTCTACTGCTTCAAGAACATCCTGGGCCTTTTTCTTTAATTGCTATGCTTGACGAGGGACTGAACTTGCTTTCATATTAACCTTGTAGCACTCTTTAGAAAGCTTCTGATTTCCCTTCAACTTGGCCACACCCCAAGGTGTTGGAAATTTGACGCACTGGTGATAAGTTGACGGCACGGCCTTCATGTTGTGGATCCAAGGTCTTCCTAAGATGACATTGTACGAGGATGAGCATTCGATCACACAGAACCTTTCCATAGAATTCATACCCTCCAAATAGAGAGGCAACTTGATTTCTCCGATCGTTTGCTTCACTTCACCATGAACCCTACCGGCCTGACGAATTCCTCACAACTAAGGATAAAGGAATGCCCATCTCTTCCGGCGTGAGTGAAGATTATATTAAGCGAGTGCCGCCATCAATCAGAATTCTCTTGACCATACAATTAGCAATCTGCACCTGGACAACTAGACCATCATGATGGGGGTCCAACGTGTTATCCTTGTCTTCATCTTCGAAGGAGATAACTTGACCATCTGTGAAGTTGCGACACCTTGAGGGCAGTTCTGACTGATCCTCCTTAGAACTCTTGGCATGACGCTTGGCTGAGAATAAGTTGTACCACAAATATGGGATCCACCGAAATAACATTTACTACCTTGGTGGTGGAGGAGGTGCAACTTTCTCGGGTCGGGTGCTCCCGAATCGAGGCTCTTTGGACTCATTTCGACCCTCTTCTTACCCAACAAATCCTTAAGGAGACCCTTTGACAATAGATGAGCAATTTCCTTCCTCAAGGCGAAACAATTTTCAGTAGTATGCCCGAACTCCTCATGAAACGCGCACCACTTGGACTTATCCTTCCAAGTTGTGGGCTTGTCACTCTTCTTAGGCCATCTTGCTTTATCTCCAAGATTTTCCATGGCGCAAAGGACTCTGCAATGTCCACGAAGCGATGTCGAAAATTTTAGGATAGTCATTATCATCCCCATCTTGATCATCATCTACAAAATGAACTTTAGAAGATTCGGATTTAGCGGGGTTTTGCCTGTTAGGCTTATAATGATGGGAATCGATTTTACGTGGCGGCTCAAATAGAGGAGTAAGGGTCCTCCCGATTGACTTCTCCATTGCCAGTGTCATCCTCTAATCGATGAAACGCAAGGCTCGGTTCTTATTTCTTCGAGTTGTTTTGCGAGTCATCACCAACTCATTATAAAATAGAGAGTTCTTCTTCAAGCCTATACGGAATGCTTCCGTAGCGTGGACATATCCAGGCTAGGTATGGTCACCGCCTCCTTATTAAACCCGTGCAAATATTCTTTAAGACTCTCGTTAGGTCATTTGCACAATTCAGTAAAGGTCACTAGTCAACTTGTCAAATGCTGTTGCACGAAAATTGATTAGTAAACATGTTGACAAGTTGAGCATACGAAGAAATTGAGTTTAGAGGAAGCCCGTTAGCCATTTTAAGGCTGGTCTGACGAGTTGAGCCAAAACCCTGCAAAACATGCTTCTTTAAAAACAGGGGGATACTTATAATATCCATCGATTCTGATACGAATACATGCTCTGTGGATCGGTGCTCCCGTCATACTTCTTCATATGAGGGACCGAAAACTTCTTTGGGATCTCTACATTAGCTATTCTTTGGAACAAAACGAGATTCGTTGTGGCGGGTTGGGAAACTTGGTGATAAGGTAAATTGACTCAGTGCGCTTCGAAGCAACTCTTTTATAGTCTGCATTTCCTTAATAAGTTGATTCTCTGCGAAAAGAGGATTATTATTAAATTGAGATGCAGAAGTATCAAAAGCATTAGAAAAACTCCCTGTTTGCCCCATCGAAGGTGTGGCATAGTTATAGCAAGAGGACAACACGGGTTGGCTAGCTGTAAGGCTGAATCTTGGTTGCGTGATTGGAATGGACGTCACGATTGTGCTTTCTGCTGGCAAGGTACTGGACATAGGGATATCTCCAAAATGGCTTGGTCCTGTGCCTTGACTACCGGATGGCGGATTGGTCATTTCTACGCAAATAATCAAAGTAGTCCCACGGATGGCGCCAAATTGTTTCGGTCAAATTTCAACAAGTATCACCAATGACAAGAAAAATGACAAAAGAGATAAGAATCAGGGTACAATGATTATTGGATAGAATAGAAATGAACACGAGGAATTTGTTAACGAGGGAAAGCCCTTGAACAACTTGTTCGCGGCACAAAACCCGGGAGGTTTAGGAACTGCCTTGACCCAAAGGTATATTGATCAAGTTTGAATACAAAACTAGGAGCGTATGCAAGGGAGCTTAGGCTAGTGAGATTGTGTGTGTAAAAATACAGGTGTTATCCCCTTTTTATACCTCAAATAACAACTAAAATACAAAGAAAATAACAAGCCTAGAATCTCGGAAATAAGTTGATCTTGTTGAGATATTTTCGCCACATTGTTGATGGAGGAGATAAGGGTCCGTTGCTGGCTATTTGATGAAGAAACGACATTGAATCAGTCTCCTTATCCCTTGACACGTTCCCTGAAAAGTAGGGTTTAATGTAACAATAATCCAACCTGCAAGATGATCAAGATGTAGTAGGAGAACTTAATTTGTCAGTACCAAGATGTTATGTGTAAGTTGAAAGCAGGTTGACTAAAAATGTAGGGCCCAACACCAACTTTGATTCTTTGGAATATCTGGAAATGTCAAAATTACGCAGTTTTTGAGACTCAAGGCTGCCTATTTCCCCTGTTATGTCCTCGATTCATAGAGATCTATTGAGATTAATGTGCTGATACATTCAGCCATTCTTTCCTCATTTCAAAGCCTTTTAGTTTTCCTGTGTGTTTTTTGGTTTTCCTTATTTATGTTCCAGTTAATGTTGGAGAATGTATCTAGATTGAGTCTAGAATATTCATCACTCTAGTATAAATATGTGCTTGCTGTAATGGCTAAGTTGTGAGAAATATATGAGTTGAGTAATACAAAATATAGCCTTCTCTTATACATCTCCTACTCCATAAAATTCAGAACTTATAATCCCCATATTACTACCTTCCGATCCTAACAAGTGGTATCAGAGCTTCGGTTCTGTAGAAGGTAGTTTTTATCCCAAAAATTATCCAAAAGTGTGTGAGTCTAGAATGGCTAAGTCGAGTGAAACTATCCCCATATTTTCCGGTGAGAATTATGACCACTAGGTGGTGAAGATGAGAACAATCTTCATTTCCAAAGATTTGTGGGAGTATATTGAAGAGGGTTTTGAAGAACCCGAAGATGTAGCGGCATTGGAGGATGCGAAAAAGAAGAAATTGAGGGAGGATCGAAAGAAGGATGCAAAGGCTCTTTCATTTCTACAGCAAGGGGTGTCGGAGGAGTTGTTTTCAAGAATTATGAGAGCAACAAAGGCAAAAGAAGCTTGGGAGATTCTTCAAAAGGAGTTCCAAGGCGATTTGAAGGTGAAAAATGTCAATATTCAAAGTTTTAGGAGAGAGTTGGAGAATTTGAAAATGAAAAATTCTGAAAGTATTAAAGATTATTACACAAGGATGATGAATATCATTAATCAAATGAGAGGACTTGGTGAAGTTGTCCCAGATAGTAGAATTGTTGAAAAGATTCTTGTTAGTTTGCCTCCTAAATTTGATGGTATAGTGTCCATTATTGAAGAAACAAAAGATTTTTCTACGTTGACGGTTCAAGATTTGATGGGTTCGTTGAAGGCTCATGAGAAGAGGTTAGAAAGACACTCTGAAAAATATGTTGAGAGTGCTTTCCAATCTAAGTTGAATTTTGGCTCGAAAGATGTTAAGAAAGTGGTGAAAGTAGTGATTGAAGAATGGAGGAGTCATTTAGAGGAGGTAAATATGGTAGCGGCCAAGGTAGAGGTCGAGGTAGAGGCTCAAGAGGTGGAGGATGACAAAATTTTGTTCGTGGGGGAAATTCCAAGATTTCCCAAAGTTGTAACACTTGTGGGAAAAACAGCCATAGGTCCGAAGATTGTTGGTTCAAGGGTAAACCGAAGTGTTTTCGGTGTGAAAAATTTGGCCACAAAGAGAAGGATTGTAGGGTGAAAATACCGCAGCAAGAAGCTAATTTCTTGGAGGAGAAAGAAGGTGAAGGTAATATGTTCTATGCTTGTCAAAGTGCAACCGAGTACAAGAACGATGTGTGGTACGTGGACAGCGGTTGTAGCAATCACATGACGGGAGACAAATCAATTTTTGTGGCTATGAATACTTCCATAGACTCACAAGTAAAGATGGGCGATGGAGCATTGGCAAAGGCGCAATGAAAGGGTACGATTCGTGTGCAAACGAAGAAAGGTACGAAGTTAATTCATGATGTTTTACTTGTTCCGGAGTTGGATCAAAATTTATTGAGTGTTGGGCAACTTGTGGAGCATGGATACATGGTGAATTTCAATGATAATTGTTGCATGATTTATGATAAAAATGGTGCACAAGAATTGGTTGCTTCTATCAAGATGGAGAGAAATCGGAGTTTCCCACTTGTCTTCAAGTATGTTCAAAATGTAGCTTTAAAAGCTCACATTCTTGAAGATTCGTGGTTGTGGCATAAAAGGCTTGGGCACTTGAATTTTCATAGCCTCAAGCTACTTCAACAAAAGAACATGGTTCAAGGCCTTCCAAAAATTGAGGAGATCCATGAAGTTTGTGAAGGATGTGCTCTTGGGAAGCATCATCGACAATCTTTTCCAAAAGGCGGTGCATGGCGTGCCAAAGAAAAATCTGAGGTGTTTTATAGGTAATAGGTACTTCATTCTTTTTATTGATGACTATACTCACATGACTTGGGTTTATTTCATGAGACAAAAATTTGAGGTGTTTTATATTTTTAAGAAGTTTAAAGCTCTAGTTGAAAAACAAAGTGGTCATGTTATTAAATTCCTTAGAAGTGATAGAGGAAAAGAATATAATAACCAGTGTTCGAAAAATCGTTCTAGGCGCCCGCCTAGGCCCCGTCTAGGCGCTAGGCCCCCTTTAAACGCCACGACTAGGCTCTAGGCGCCCGCGTAGGCACTCGGCCCCCCCCAAACGCCGCGACTAGGCTCTAGGCGCCCCCCAAATGACACTACTAGGCCCTAGGCGCCCCCCAAACGCCGCTACTAGAGCCAAATCGGACAAAAAATTGCCACCATAAAAAATTGCCGCTTGGTCAACCTAGGCGCCGCCTAACGTCCAGCCGATTTGAGCGATGTCGTACGCGTTTTGTCGATGAGGGACCTAGTATAAGGAACCTGGGAGGAAGGGGAATCAATCAGGGGCAGAGCGACGCACAATGATGCGATGAATGACGTCCTCAATCTTCTGGATAGCTAGGGCTTAGATAAGTTCGGCGTCGGAGGAGGGGGAGTCAACGTGATTGAGATCCACAGCTTGGAAGTAGTCGAAATGGCTGGATTGATTACGGTGGGAAAGAAGGCGATATGTCGATGAAGAGGTGAAAGAGAGAGTAAGAGTGAGAGAAATTAAGAGAGAGCGAGAGTGAGAGAGAAAGAGAGCGAGAGCGAAAGATTGCCGTCGGCGTTGAAATCCCGTCATCTATCTCATAGCGAGAGAGTGAGAGAGAGGCGTCTGTGAAAACTTTGTGAATTGTGAGAGAGAGACAGACGATCAACTTTTAGTTTTAGGGTTTTAATTCACTTTTCAAAATGACAACCTCCCCCCTCAAGTTATTAAAGTATTTTTCCTCCCCCCTCAAGTTATTAAAATATTTCTCTAAGTATGTTTCCTCCCACCTCAAGTTATTAAAGTATTCCCTTCTTCCCTCCACTTTGAAATGATGGAGAATTTGATTATAATTTTTAATTTTAACTTTTAATCTTGTAATGTAATCATTAATTTTAGTTTATTTGGTCATATTTAGCTATTTACTATTGTTGCATCAGCTTTAGTATGGACCTAATATGTAATTATGTCTCGATTTCTAGGCCCCGCCTAGACCCCGCCTAGGCCCCTAGGCGCTAGGCCATGCTCTAACGCCTAGCACCCGCCTAGCGATTTTTAGAACACTGATAATAACAATGAATTTGACAAGTTTTGTGAAGATGAAGGCATTGATAGGCAGCTCACTGTTCGTTACACTCCTCAACAAAACAGAGTAAGCGAAAGGAAGAATCAAACGGTGGAAGAAATGGGCAAGTCTATGCTTCATCCAAAGGGTTTGCCAAAGAGTTTTTGGGGTGAAGCCGTGAATACAGCTGTATACTTGATTAATAGAAGTCCAAGAAAAGCTTTGTACAAAAAAAACTCCATTTGAAGCTTGGAGTGGGAGAAAGCCATCCTTGAGGCACTTGAAGGTGTTCGGGAGCATTTGTTATTCTCAAGTTCCAAAACAAAAGAGAAGGAAGCTTGATGAAGCTAGTGAAAAATGCATCTTTATTGGGTATAGTACCATGTCAAAAGGGTACAGAGTTTGGAGCTTGAAAGACAACAAAGTTCTTATTAGCCGAGATGTGTTGGTTGATGAGAATGCTTCTTAGGATTGGAAGAACAAAAAGGTCGAGAAGGGTGTAGCTCTTATAGATGATGATGATGAAGATCTTGAAGAAGAAAATGGTGAGGTTGAAGTTCATTTAAGTCCACCTAGCAGCCCACTTGTATCTTCTAGCTCTTCGGCAAGTTCAAGTTCAAGTCCAAGATCAAGTTCATCTTCTCCTAAATCAACTCCAATAAGACTGATGGATTTGAGTGATATCTATGCAAGATGCAATTTTTGTGTCTTGGAACCTGAAAATTTTGAAGAGGCTTACAAGGAGGAAGATTGGAGAAAAGCCATGGAAGATGAGATTCAAGCCATAGTGAAGAACAAGACTTGGAAGCTAGTTAAAAAGCCAAATGACAAGGAGATCATTGGAGTGAAATGGGTGTTCAAGGTAAAGCTGAATCCGGATGGATCTATCAACAAAAAGAAGGCAAGGTTGGTTGTTAAAGGCTATACACAACAGCCCGATATTGATTTCAATGAAACATTTGCATCGGTGGTTCGTCTTGATACGATTAGAGCTATCATTTCCATAGCATCCCAAAAATCATGGAAGCTTTATCAATTGGATGTCAAATCTGCGTTTTTGAATGGAGAATTGGAGGAAGAGATTTATGTGGAGCAGCCACAAGGTTTCATACAAAAAGGCAAAGAAGAGAAGGTGTACTAGTTGAAGAAGGCATTGTACGGGTTGAAGCAAGCACCTCGTGCTTGGTACAGCAACATTGACACTTATTTTGCTCAAAAGGGGTTCCAAAAGAGCAAAAGTGACCCAACTTTGTACGTAAGGACCGAAGGTAACTCTATTCTTATTGTTGCTCTTTATGTTGATGATTTGCTTTATACCGATAACAATGAGAAAATGATCCTTGAGTTCAAGAAGGATATGATGAAAAGATATGAGATGAATGACATGGGCTTGCTATATCATTTTCTTGGTATGGAGATTTATCAAAAAGAAGATGGTGTGTTTCTTTGTCAAAAGAAATATGCTGAAAATATTTTGGCGAAATTTGGGATGGATGATTGCAATCCTATGGAAACACCTCTCATTGTGAATGAGAAGTTGTTGAAAGATGATGATACAAAGAAGGTTGATGCCTCTATTTATAGAAGTTTGGTTGGAAAGTTGTTATATCTTACGGCTACAAGGCCGGACATAATGTTTGCTGCAAGTTTGCTGTCAAGATTTATGCATGATCCAAGTCAAATTCATTTTGGGGCAGCAAAGAGGGTGTTGAGATACATTAGAGGTACTACCAATTTTGGCATGAGGTATGAGAAAAATGCAAGTGTTAATTTACATGGTTATTGTGATAGTGATTGGGGAGGTTGTGTTGATGATATGAAAAGCACCTCCGGCTATGCATTTTCTCTTGGTTCAAGTATGTTTTCTTGGTCATCAAAGAAGTAAAAATATGTGGCTCAATCATCTGCGGAAGCGGAGTATGTTTCAGCTGCTATAGCTACTTCTCAAGCTATATGGTTGCGAAGAATTTTGGAAGATGTCGGAGAGATTCAAAAGGAGTCTACTACAATTTTTTGTGACAACAGATCCGCTATTGATATGGCAAAGAATCCAATTTATCATAGTCGTACTCGTCACATTGCTATCAAACATCATTTCATTCGTGACGCTATTGAAGAAGGTGAGATCAAGCTCAACTATTGCAAGAGTGAGGAGCAAGTGGCGGTTCTTTACAAAGGCACTTCCCAAAGAAAAGTTTCATAAATTAAGGGAGTTTCTTGGAGTTGTGGCAGCACATTAAGGGGGAGTATTGAGATTAATGTGCTGATACATTCAGCCATTCTTTCCCCCATTTCAAAGTCTTTTAGTTTTCCTGTGTGTTTTTTGGTTTTCCTTATTTATGTTCTAGTTAATGTTGGAGAATGTATCTAGATTGAGTCTAGAATATTCATCACTCTAGTATAAATATATGCTTGATGTAATGGCTAAGTTGTGAGAAATATATGAGTTGAGTAATACAAAATATAGCCTTTTCTTTAGGGGTGGCAATGGCTGACACGACACGAATGCACGAACCAGCACGACATAATTAAAAACACGAATTACAGAGACAAATGATACGATATGACACGGCACGACACAACACGACACAAAACACGACACGAAAGCACGAAATTAAAAATTTATTTAAAATAACATTTATTATTATATTTATGATTAAATAAGAATGATAATATGAAAACACGATAGTGCGGCACGAACATGACACGATAGCACGAATTGCCACCCCTACTTTTCTTATACATCTCATACTCCATAAAATTCAGAACTTATAACCCCCATATTACTACCTTCCGATCCTAACAAGATCTCCACTCTATCCTTCTTGCTGCCGATTACCAAGTTCTTAGTATGCGTCCTAGAGTCCTCCCTATCTATGGTAAAAGGAAGCAAATTAAAGTCAATGCTGTCCAGTAGGTGAAGCCTCCGTTGGGATTGGCTAAGCTCAATACGGAATACGGATGGTGCATGCATGTAAACGCAACCCCGACCCTAGTGGCGGTTGGGGGGTTCGAGATTCTAACGGCCATATTATCAAGGTGTCCATTGGTTACACTCTCATGGTTTCACGGGTGGGGTACTTTGATTGAGATGGACTCCAAGATGATTTTTGAGTGCCTTACTAAAGAGTATTCGGCTCCTTGGACTTGCCTCTACGACGTCAGAGACATCTTCTCCATGCAAAGGGAGAGACTTTATTTTCATGCATTGCCATCGTGAAGCCAATTCTGTAGCAGCAGATAGTTTGGCAAATTTTGCTTGTAAGACTTATTCCGACATCTCTTCCTCGGCAACCCACTGTCTCCCATTATCCACTAAGGCTAATATTGCACTTGATGCAGCTGGCACTCCACATATTCGTCTCTCTTAGCTTTCTTTGTATTTTGTTTAGTTTTGTGAGTTTTTATAGTTACATTTTTCTCCTTGTAATCTTTAAGCTCTTGTTATTTGTTTTGGAGGTTAGGCTCTCCGTCTCGATTATAAAGGCAAGGCTAGTTGTTCCCCTCTCTCTGTATTATTTTCTTTAAAATAAAATTAAGCAGGGTGCCTTTGTTTCCTTTTAAATATAAATATATATATATATATATATATATATATATCACTTCCAAAAGGTACGGGCCAAGCTCATACAAAATATTAGATAATATTCTTAAGAGTGGCGCTATTAGCACCACCTTTTTCTATTAATACACCACTTCTCTTAATATACCCCCTTCACTAATTTTAAACCAACATAATTTCTAAATACACCACCCAACATTTTCTATTTTACGTCTCTCAATTAACTCATTATTTCTTTCCCAATACACTCACTCAATATCATCACACCCACCCCAATTTCTTAATACACCAACGATACAACAACCAAAACACAACACTGCTGCCAGCAGAAACATCGCGAGAACCAGGCTTCAACTTCCATTGCTTCGCAAAGCCCCCAATTTCAAACTCAATAATTTGCAAACCCCCCAAATTCGCAAACCCCCCAATAGACAAGGAAGAAGAAAGAAGATGAAAGGGAAGAAGAAGAAGAAAAAGAGCAACTCTGATTTCGAGATGAGAAAGGCCCTAAGTATGAAATGTATTCTATTTTTATGTTTAAATAGAAATTTTGTTTCAATTTTTGTATTAAATTTCATTTTAGTTGCAATGTATATGGGATATATTGGATTTTTTCTCATTTTCGTTCGGGACTGGTTTGAGGAACACCACAGTAGTGTTCGGCAAGGGCTTACCAAACATCCCTGTGATGCTCTGCAACCCTAACTGTTCTGCAGGTGCTTCCCGAACACCACTGTGGTGTTCTGCAGGTGCTTTCCGAACACCACTGGTATGTTCTGCAGGTGCTTCCTGAACACCACTGTGGTGTTCATTGACCAATCGAACAAATCCCGACCAGACATATGTAAATAAATGCATGAAAAAAATCGAAGTGAAGTGAAAAATTTGTAGTATAATGAAGTTAACGTAGGAAAGAGTTGAAGTGAGTAGAGGAGATGAATGAAGTGAGGAGATTGTCCCTTGGCAATGACGTATAATCCCTGGCAATGAAGTATGGAACTGGAGGAGAGTGTATTGATAAATTATTAGGTGGTGTATTTAGAGATTTAGGAGGTGTCTTAATATAAGGGTGAGTGTATTTAGTAGGAAAAAAGTATTTATGTCTAACAATATAATGATATTTTTTTAATTTAATTTGAGAAGTGTATTAATAGGAAAAAGTGATGCTAATAGCGCCACTCTACTAATCGGATGAACATGGTAATAATAATAGAACGTGTTCAATAACCAATGTTATATTTATAAAAGTATTCCAAAATTTATAATAGTTTTTTTACTTATGTGATTTTCTATTATTATTTTTGATTTTTTCTTAATCTTTCCGTTATGATTACTTGCTTAATTTATGTACATCTTTCTCATAATCTTTACGTCACAATTATTATTTGCTTATTTTGTTAGAATCAAATTTTTTACATGTTTTATTTCTATTGAGTATAATTTAATTGAAAAAGATATATATCTGCGCTTTAAGGCACGGGTGTAAAACAAATTACTCCCTCCTTTTCAGGTAAATAGTCCATTATACTATTTTGGGATGTTTCACTTAATGAGAGCACTTTCAAAAAATTATGCTTACAATTTTCATAATAATTTATCTTTACCCTCCACTAATTGTGTTGTAATCATTTTGGTTGTGTTTAAGTATTTTTGTAATTATGACCAACTCTAATTACATTAATATATCCCTTAATTTCAAACGTGGACTCTTTGGAGAGAACGGAGGGAGTAATAATTTAATATACATGTGTTATAACCAAAAAATTTATAAACATTAAATTTTTTTTAAAACTATTACACCTAATATTTAAGAGTATTACTCCTCCGTCGCTAAATTATTGTCTTCAATTTTTTTTTATTCATCCCTAAATAATTGTATTGTTTGAAATTTTCCTTTTTAAAATATCACTTTTACCATTTTATCATTACTTTTTTTTCCAACTTTAATTATGAACTACATACACATGAACATTAAAGGAAACAACACATCATACCAATATTAATAATCAAGTTAATTATTATTTTTTCCGAACAAAAACAATAATTAAGGAAGGAGGAATAATAGTTTAGGACGGGAGTTGGGTTACAGTCAAAGAGGGAACTTCGATGGTCGTTATTGTGAAAAGCAGTCAGTCCCTTATGAGGAGAAATGCGAGTGGTATTGTCTTCATGTCAAGGCGCTTTCTCAATGAGAAAGGTATTCCTACTCCTACTTGTTCTACTATTACGATTCTCCCTCCAGGTCGGTTCTTATCTTGTTCCACTGATTCTTCAAGAAACCCTCCCAATAATAATCATATATCCTCTTTGTCGTTGGATTATTATAGCTGTAGTTTTAACCATATTACTGAACTCGATCATGCCCTTCACGTGTTCGACGAAATGCTCCACTGGCGACCTCGGCCTTCCATCATTCAATTTAGTAAACTGATTAGAGTTATTGCTAAGATGAGACATTATTCACTCGTCCTTTCTCTTTTGCATAAAATGCAATTGCTGGGTATTCGCAGTGATATCTACACCATGAACATGGCTGTTAGTTGTTACTGCCATTTAAATAGACTGAGTTATGGATTTGCCACATTAGGCAGCATCTTCAAGCTTGGTTATGTTCCAAGCGTGGTCACCTTTAGCACTCTTATAAATGGGCTTGTTTTAGAAGATAGGATTCTAGAGGCTGCCAAACTATTCAATAAATTGATCAGAGATGAAATTTGCAAGCCTAATGAAGTTACTTACAGGACTCTCATAAAAGGCTTATGCAAAACTGGGAACACGGGAATGGTCATTTCCTTACTCAGGTCAATGGAAGATAAAGGTTTTGGAGTTGGCATGATAAACTACAACACAATTATTGATAGTCTATGCAAGGACAAAATGATGGACGATGCTTTCAAACTCTTATGTGAGATGATTGACAAAAGCATCATGCCCGATATTGGTACTTATAATTGTTTGATTCATGGCCTATGTAATCTGGGTCGTTGGAAAGAAATTACTCAAATGCTTGAGGAAATGGGAAACAAACAAATCTATCCTGATCTGAATACTTTTAATATATTGGTGAATGTATATTGCAAGGAAGGGATGATTGAAAAGGCAGAGGATATTGTCCAGAAAATGAGTAAAATAGGTGAGAATCCAAATGTAATCACTTACAATTCACTCATTGCAGGATATTGCTTGCAAGGGCAAATGAGGGGTGCACAGAATGTTTTTGATTCCATGGTGCATAGGGGCGTGGTGCCTGACATTGTTAGCTATAACACTCTCATAAATGGGTTTTGCAAGACGAAGCAGATGGACTATGCCGTGAATCTCTTTCAAGAAGTTGTTCGTAAGGGAATGAAGCCCGATGCTTTTACTTACAATGCTCTGTTGCAAAGCTTGTTTCGTTTGGGAATATGTGAAACTGCCTGCAGTCTATTTAAAGATATGAATGCTGAGGGCGTAGTTCCAGATCTTTGCACTTGCGGGATAGTGTTGGACGGGCTGTGCAAAAATAACCAGATTGCTGAGGCACTCTCTTTGTTTCGTTCAATGGAAAGCAGTGGAGTAATTCCTAATGTGGTTCTTTACACTATCCTTATTGATGCTACCAGCAAAAGTGGGAAGCTTGATGTTGCCAAGGATCTTTTCGACGAACTTTACTCCAAAGGTCTTCAACCAAATGTTACGACATACAGTGTAATGATAAGTGGGCTTTATCAAGAAGGCCTTGAGGAGGAAGCAAAAGATTTACTTACTAAGATGGAAGAGAATGGTTGCTTACCAAATAGTGTGACTTACAATGTTATACTCCAAGCACTCTTGAAGAGGAAAGAGGGTTACAAGGCAGTGAATCTTTTAGGGGAACTAGTTGGAAAGGGTTTCTCACCTGATTCTAAAACTCTTTCCTTGTTAGAAGATACACTTCCCAACTGAAGGAAAAGATCCTACCTTACTCAATATGATCCAAAAGTTTGTGCCTAAGAATAAAACTAAAATTCCTGCTCCAACTCGTAAGAAGCTTCCTGAATGGTGAAATGATGTTTGCAAAACTGTTAGTGGTTTTTGTTGGTGTACTATGAAGGCGTGATCGTCCAGAATGAAGAGCAGGGAATATGCTACGGAATTCAAGCTAATCGTGTTTCACTTGATGTAAAAATGATGTGTTTTAATAAAATCATTTCTTTTTAAATTATGCGTATGAAACATTGTCATAGCTTGTTTCATTGCCTTGTCCATGATTACGAGTTTCAAGTCACTATATACGAATGGTTGAACATCATGTTCCTCTAGATCTGGTTCTTCCCGTATTGTCATGCTACTGAATAATGTATAGAGCTATAAGCCTTTCTAACACACATTGTTTACAATATATATAAGCTCGATGATGTTATTACTTTATTTCATCCAGCCATGATCCAAACATGAATGCTTAAAATTTCGTTTCAGTCTGAAGATGCATTGGGGGTTACTGGGTTTTTCATCTAACCATGATCTTAACATGAATTCAATACAATTTCAACTCAGTCACATGATGCTTTTGGGGTTAGAGTAATGTCCTCTTATGTTAAGTTGCAATAAAATTGGCGGTGCTCTGGTAGCAAGGTTGCCAGCTATAGGGGTGAAGGTGGTTCAGTTTGAGCCAAAACCGCAAACCGAACCACCCCCTAACGATTCCACATATTTCAAATCGAACTGAACCGCCACAAACTTCAAACCGAACCAAACCAAACCAAACCGATCGGTTTAGTTCGATTTCGCGGTTTAATTATTTAAATATTCTAAAAAAGAAAAAACTTTTAAATATCAAAAAAATACTTTTAACGCAAACTAAATAATTAAAAGTAAAAAAATTAACTTTAAAATTATAATAATTCAATCAAAATGTAGGCAAACAACAATAATTTTTTTATTAAATTCAATTACTAATTACTAATTACTAAATAATATATATATATATATAAATAAATAAAAATTAAATGGTGGTGGTTCGATTCGGTTCGGTTTGGCACCAAAATCGCAAACCGAACCGAACCGCTCGGTTTATAAAATTTTCAAACCTAAACCGAACCGTCCTAACCTAAAACCGAACTGAACTGGCCGATTCGGTTCGATTCAATTCGATTCGGTGGTTCGGCGGTTCGGATTTACACCCCTAGCCAGCTAGTGGATTTCTGGGCCAATGATAAATGTTTGGCCAGCTTGGAAATGGGTATAACTTATTGGCAAAAACTTATGAAACGGGGTTTCTTTACAAATGGCCCGGTCAAACACTCCAATATCTTATTTGGCCTAACTTATTCCAAAACAATTTATATGGCTTCTTTTTATTTGAAAACCCCAAAATACCCTCTTTTTTTGAATGACTCAAACATAGTTTAAACGATTCACGGAGTTGTATAAACGATAAACGAATTCGTTTAAACGATTAACGGATTCGTTTAAACGATTAACGGATTCGTTTAAACGATTCATAGGATCGTTTAACCGATTCAAAGGGAGACGATGAGAGGAAGACGGAGGAAGACAAAGATAGGGTTTCATGGTAGTAGATGGGAGGAAGACGGAGGAAGACTTACAAGATTCATGGCAGTAGAGGGAGACGATGTGGTCGGAGACGGAGGAAGACGGCGACGATGTCGTTGGAGATGGGAGGGGGAGACGACGACGATGGGAGGAAGACGGCTGTGGTTTGGAGATTTGAGAGAGAGTGAGACTGAGTTAGGTTTTAAGGGCTTTAGGGTATTATAGGAAGTTTGTGTTAATTTTTAGTCAAAGGCCATATAAGTTGTTTTATCGGGTCAAAAGGATGTACAAGATATATACCACAAAACTTATAAAAGACTTGAATGGTTCTTCCTACCCGACCCGTCTAACCCACCAGTTCTTTTCCTAACATAGGTGCTAAATCATACCCCCTTTTGGTAAAATTACTATTATGCCCTTAATGATTAGAAAAGTTTATATTTATAGTTTTAACCTTTATGTTTCATTAATTATTATAAATCACCCCTTATGTATTTTATAAATAAAATTATAATTTATTACTATTAAATAAACAAATATATTAAATTAAAAACTTAAATTAAATAATATGAAATTATATATTAATAATTTATAAACTAAAATTAAATTATGTAAAATTATATATTAAACTAAAATTATATATTAATTTGTACAAATTTTAGTTTATAAATATATTACAAATTAAATCAACAATAATATTAATTTCAAAATTAAAATTATAAAATAAAATTATATATTAATAATTATATAAAATTATATATTAATAATTTATAAACTTAAATTAAATTTTATAAAACTACATATTAAACTAAAATTATAAACAAAAATTATAAATTAATAATTATATAAAATTATATATATATATTAATAATTATAGAAAATTATATATATATAAACTAAAATTATATATTAATAATTATTTTTTAATAATTATATAAAGTTATGTATATATTAATAATTATATAAAATTATATAAACTGAAGAAAAAAAAATCAAACCCCCAAGGGTGGGCGGTTTAAACATTTTAAACCCTCAGGGGTGGGCGGTTTAAAATGTTTAAACCCCCAGGAGTGGGCGGTGTTATTGCATTAAACCCCTAGGGAGGGGCGGTCCTCCTATTATGTCGTTAAAAATTTAACGAATCCGTTAAGTTTTTAACAAAATTCTGAATTTAAAGGGTTAAATTGAAAAAAAAAAATTTAACGGATCCGTTAGTATAAGACCACCTAATCTGGGCCGTTCTTCAATTTTTCTTTTTTTTTAAAGTACAGGGGGCTTTTTGCGTTTTTTTAAGTTGAAAGTGAGGGGCAAAAGAGTCACTTTCCAGGGGGGTGTCATTTAACACCTCTCTTTTCCTAATCCGTAAGTGTTACTTTTAGCTTTAAAAGAGTCACTTTCTCTTATCTCCCAATCTATAAAAGGATAGATGTTTCTTACAAATTAATGTATTGACAAAAATAGCTCTACATCTAATAAGTCACTAATTATGAATTAAGGTCAAACTAATAAATTTGTTATGAGTTAATCAATCCATTGATATAGACCAAAATAACCCTGCATCTAATAAACTACTTAACATGAATTAATGTCAAACAAGAAAATTTGTTATAGGTTAATCAATTTTATGAATGTAGACCAAAATAGCCCTACATTTAATAAACCATTCAACATCAATTAAGGTCAAACAAATAAATTTGTCATGAGTTAATTGATTCCATGAATATAGACCAAAATATCCCTACATCTAATAAACGACTCAACATGAATTAAGGCAATTACAAGTAAATTTTCCATGGATTAAACAATTTCATGAAAATAGACCAAAATAGCCTACATCTAATTTTAAGTCACTCAACGTGAATTAATGTCATACAAGTAAATTTGTCATGGATTACCATTCTATGAAATGCTTAATCGGAATAGAATTGGATATGTTTGTGTAAGTTGTGTATGGGCTGAAAAAAAATATATAGATAAGAAGGAAAGAGGAAATAGAACTTTGGAAAGGAAAATAATAATTAGAGCTGGAACAGAGCTAGAGGCGTGCGGCTAGAGGAAGAAGAATGCAAAGTTATAGTTTGCCCCTGTTGGGCCTATATTTTAGTCAACTTGTTTACAACTTACATATATCATCTTGATACTAACAACTTGAGTTCTCCTACTGCATCTTGACTATTTTTGCAGGTTGAATTATTGTTACATTACAACCTATTTTTTAGGAAATGTGTCAACAGATAAGGAGACTGAGTCAACAAAACTTTTCTCATCAACAAGGCCGACAAAGGATCCTTATCTCTTCAACCAACATTGTGGCGAGAATATCTCAAAAACTTCAGCTGATTTCCTATATTTTAGGCTTATTGTTTTCTTTGTATTCGAGGTATAAAAAGGGAGAAACACTTGTATTTCACACACACATTCTCACTAGTTTAAGCTCCCTGGCATACGCTCTTAGTCTTGTATTCAACCTGATTAATAAATCATTTGGTCAAGGCAGGTTCCTAAACCTCCCGGGGTTTTGTGCCGGCGAACAAGTTGTTCAAGGGCTTTCCCTAGTTAACAAAACTCTTTGCGTTCATTTCTATAATATTTTATAGTCATTGTACCCAGATTCAAACCATTTTTGTCATCTTTCTTGTCACTAGTCTCCCTTGTTGAAATTTGACCAAAACAGCCCCCTTGTTGTTCCGTTGATTGCCTTTTGACCCTCTCTATTCTCATAAGTAAAATTGCAGCCCTTATGTTCACATAAGAAACAAGAGCATTTAACTAGGTGACCATTATTAGGTTATTAGGTTTTCAAGTATTCTTTAGTTATGGAATTCGACATCTTCTAACTTGGAAAATGATTAGTATTTGACTATTTGTTGTGTAATTTGATTTCTCAAGGAAACACTCGAAAAAATCTGATGCTACGTTCTTTTCTAATGCCAGTTTTATATGATTGTTTAAGATGATTTTCTCGTACGTTAAAAGATTTCGAGTTGGCTTGTACAGTGTCAACGACTCGATAAGGTAACTTGCAGTTAAAAATGCGTATTCTCATTGTTGTTTGAGACTTCGTTTATGTCATTTTTAGAATTTGTGACTCGAAGTGTTAGGAAGTGAATGAATGTTGAATGTTGATTGAAGGATTATCATTCAATGGAAGATGTTCAATCCCATATTGTAAAAGATGTGAAATTAGATCAACGTGCATATAACTCTCTAACAACTGATCAATTGGCTACTATATAAGTTGAAGGAAACAAGGGTAGTATATCATCTAAGTGAGATATCGCTTCAGACCAGAGACACCAAATAAAAGCATTGTTACGTATGTTATGACCCTTCGCAATATCCAATACTTTTCTCAATGGGTGGATGTCATTAGAATATTGAAAAAATGAATTAAGGTCAAATAAGTAAATTTAACATGGGTTACCATTGTATGAAACACTTAATCGGAGTAGAATTGGATATGTTTGTCTAAGCATGGGTTGGAAAAAAGATATAAAGAAAAGGAGGAGAGAGGAAAGAGAATGCTGGAAAGGAAAATAAAAATAAAAATTAAAGGTGGAACAGAAGTGGAGGCGTGAGGCTAGAGGAAGAATAAAATAAAGTTACAGTTTACTTCCTTGTTGTTTTGTTGATTGCCTTTTGATAAGCAACAAGAGGGGTAACAAATGATAGGGTAACTATTGTTGGGTTTTCAACTATCCTTTAGTTATGGGATTTGACATCTTCTAACTTGGCAAATTGTGACGCCCCGACCCAAATCACTATACGAAACCCCAAGGTCGATGCGCTAAATGGACTACAAACACAACTCACAAGAAAAGCACGCGGTGCAACCACCTGTACTTACAAGAAAACACAATAATTAAAACCTGATTAAACATTAAGCAAGTCTTTGGTGACACAACAGCCGAAACCCAATTAAGAAAAACGACAAATCCAGGACTTGGGAATACAAACAACAACAACCTTCACGGCCACAACATGCCAGAGAAAACATAAACCATGAGCCTCAACATGCTCGGGAAAGAAACTGAATTTACAACAAAGTCATAAATATAAGCACGACATACACATGTCGGCACCAAAAGAAATATACAATACGACACAAGATAACACTACCCATAGTAAAGTTTATATAACTTTACATAACCATTCGTCCTTGCCAAAAGAAAATAACTACATCTAAAAACAAGCTCCAAGAGCTACTAAGCCAAAAGACAACCTGCGAACTAAACGTGATCTTTTCGATCTCACCGCGAACTCCCTAGTTGGCTCGAATCTAAGGAAAAATAAATAAAAACAAACAGGGTGAGTCGAAAATCAATAATTTACTAAATGCAACTACATGGCATGGCACAATGCTCAAGCTGTAAAGATAACATGGTAATCAAATTTGTATACCAAACTGTACATGTATAATCACCACAAGTATACAAGTCACATAAACCACGTAGCACGGTGATGTTCACATAGGACAACGTAAATAAATCACATTACAAAGGATATCATTTCTCTTTCTCCATCTTCGCGTTGCTCCTGCAAAACACAAGAATAATAAATGTGTCTCGATACTCGTGCATGATGTATCGGTGAGCCTGAAAATCTATCAGGCCTACTTAGCATGCCAAAGTCATGCGTATTGCTACAACAGTGAGGCTACATCTCAATTGTGGCTAACAGAGGAGGGGTGTGTGTACTCTGGTATAACGACTTATAGCGATCACAAACATTGATTTATAAAGACTATAGGTCGTCCTACCTGGTATAACAATAATGCCAGCTGGACTCAATGCAATACACAAGTTGGTATATTACTCATCTTATGCAAATAACCACCAAGTTTAAAAGTAGTGAACTTGATAAATGCCAAGTAGATGTATCAATTCTACTAATCATCAACTTCAAGCATATAATTGCTAGAGTTAAACAACCACATTAGGATTATAATACAAGTCTCTCAACTACCAGTATCAGTCCGTAACTCAAATAATTATTCGGAAATTAAGGAATCTCCATTAAACGAACTCTAAACTTCATAGGGATTTAACATACTTCTTAGAGTATTTTATTCTTCCCTAAAATTAACTTCTTTAAGTGTTTACTAACATTTCGTAAAAATTGGGTATAGTTGCTATGTGCAAATTCCCCATCTAAAGTCTTAAACTTGTTCTTTAGTTCAATTCCAAGGTTGATACTACAATCCCTATACATGCAACATCATCCATCCCAAACATTTAGCACAAGTACATGTTATAGGCATCAACATAGCACTTAGACATGAAAATGCTAAGTATACAAGTCATGCATGTATATTTACAAACAATTATGCAATAATTTCTAAGCATACAAAAGAGGGTTAGTAGCTTACTTGGAATGGACAATCTAACCAACAAAACCAAAATCAAAGCCTTGTATGTTGGTCTCCTAGTCCTTAGTAACACAATGGTGGTCTTGGATCAAAGAATGGTTGGTTGGATGTTGAGAAAATGAAGAACACACACTAATCTCACTATATCTTCACACACACTTTCTAAGTTTCCATGGATGAAAGGGGTGAGAAATTGAGAGAAATGAGCTCTCTCTAGGGTCTAAGTAGAGTCAACAAGGATGGTTCACAAGGGTGGGGTCGTGGTTCAAGGAGAGCCAAGTAACTTGAGTCAAAAAGTCAAAAATAACAAAATTATTTAAAGCTTCCTAGCGGGGCGCGCTAGGGCGCGTGAGCGCGCTAAGGTGCGGTCCGACCAAAACTTTTCTTTGATTTTCTCAAAACTTCTGATTGTGGTGCGCTGAGGCACGCCTGGGGGTGCGTTGGGTCGCGGCCTGGGACTCAAAATTGGTCTAAAACTTGTTCCAAAGTAACTCAAAGTCATCTTAATACAAAACCTACTCCTACACAAGTTTAAACCACATCTAATACTCATCTTGAACCACATGCAATATGACTAAATACAAATGCTTCATATCCATGAATGAACTAAGAACTTGTACCAAGTTAAAGCATTACCAAGTTAACAATATATGCAACTATGAAATGCAATAAGAATCATTGTATCACCAACTCAACATGTGACTCACTCAAGCATAGCATACATGTCTAGCATGTCAAAAAATGAAATAAAGCAACATATCAAATAGAGGAATAATTCAAGGTCACAAATACTCCATCCTTCTCTAAATTATTGTCTCGTTTGACTTTTTTTTGGTCAAATAAGACATTTTTCAAACGCAAATTTGACGTATATTATTTTATATTTTTCAAAATCATAAAACACATATTATTGAGTTATTTCATTTCTCAAGGAAAGACTTGGAAAAAAAGTTGATGCTATGTTCTTTTATAATACAATTTTTATATGATTGTTTACAATGATTTTCTCGTGGGTTAAAAGATTTGGAGTTAGTTTGTACAATGTCAACGACTCGATAAACTAAAATTAATTAAAAAAAAAAGAGAGATACAAATAGAACCAACAAAAGAGACAAAAGTATAAGATAAGCTACTATACAATGACAAAAAAAATATGCCTTCTAAATGAAGGAAAAAAATAAAGTACTAAAATGTCCAAACACAAAAAAACACAATCTAGAAGACTAACACTTTGTTAAAAAAAAATTAAAAGTAAACAAAAAAAATCATTAACAACAGGCAGGCCCGGCCACAGGGCAAGGGCAAGAATGGCAACTTCCTAGGGCCCATATTAATAGGGGCCCAAAATTAAAATTTTGAATTAAATGCTGGCCATTCTCCTTTCACAGATTTTCAATCGCTTTAGACCGTTATTTTCTTTTCCAACTGATAAAGTCTATTTTAAGTGATAAATTGGTCTTCTAAAACTGTCCTCGTAACAACCTTAAACACATTTTAAGCTATTGCGTCTTCCTTGATTTACCCCTGTAAATATAGACTTTCCTTCCATTGCGATTTTTTTACCAAAATTTAAATCAAAATCACAATCGATCTTCAACAATCGATGTTCATTGGATTCATTGTGATATTGAAATCACTGTTATAATCGAATTCAAGATGTTATAATTGAATTCACTGTGAAATCAAAATCAATGGATTCAGCAGAAAATATTGTCATGTTGTTATTGAAATTCAGAGGAGATACCATTGTTTTGAAAGTTTCAAAGAATTTTGGTTTATCTAAGTTGATCGAATGCATTAGAAGTAACTATTATAATTTTCAATCGGATAATTGTACATTGAAATAGACCGTAGGATCACATTACTATTGTTGTTTAACCAATGAAGAAGATTTCAAAAACATGGTGTCATTGGCCAAAATTTATCAATTTGCATTATAATTGTTGATGTTTTTGAAACTAATAATGGTTTGACTATAAAAGGTTGATTTGTTATGTTTCAATTTTTGAAGTTCATTATCTTATTATTGTGCATCGTAAATAAATTTTATGCATTGCGATGCAACAAACAATACTTTTGTTGGTACAATTATGTGCATTGCGATGCACACTTTTGTGCATCGTAAGTGTAATATTGATTAATTAAATACAATAATGTGCATCGGAAATGAAAGTTGTACATCGCGATGTAAGAAAAAAGTACAATTTTGTGCATCGCGATGAACACTTTTATGTATCGCAAGTGTAATGTAAAAAATAAAGAGAAAAGTTACACAATGTTATCAACATAGATATACATCCATAAAAAAGCCCCAACATTGGCAATCACTAACCAAACCCCCTCATTGTTTTACATCTCCATTGTCAAGTAGCAAAACAAAAATTACACTTGAACAACCCCAACATTGGGCAATCACAAATCCCTATTATAGACCCCATGTTTTACATTACATTAGCAAAAAAAATTGTCTAAACATTGGGCAATCACCAACCATTATCAAGTAGTAAACAAAAACTACAGTTTAGTAACTAAGAAACACATCTAATCAATATCTATTGTCATTCCATTGGTCTCAATATTGCACTTCCTCTTTTAGGTATTCACCATAATCCTTTTTGGCTTCCCGATTTTGTTTCTTTTCTCAATTTTAACTTTCTTAATTGTTTGATTCATACCTTCTGGTTGAGTTCTGACCTGTGTTTGAGTCACACATTCAGTCGTAACCTTAACAGTCACCCCACCCCTCTTAATTAGTGATCCCCTGGGTAGATCTCTAGCATTTTGTTGATCATCTCTTCAAGCCTCTGTAACCGTGTTTTCATGGCGTGGATCTCCATCCACTCCTATATTCACTTAAACTAAATTCATGTTGTTTGTTTCAAGGGCATCCACAGCAGCATCACAAAAAATTTCCATCTCATTCTTTCTCTTTGCCCAAAGCAGTTCCTTTTCATTTTTTGTTCTAGTGAGAACATTATCAAACCTTTGCAAAACCATAAATAAATGAAACAGTGTATAATAACTGTGCATCGAAAATAAATGTTGTGCATCATGATGCAACAACTTAGTACTTTTTAGTAGAATGTTGTGCATCGCGATGCACACTTTTATGCATCGCAAGTGTAATGTTATATTTCAATACAATATTGTACATCTAAAATAAAATTTGTGCATCACGATGCACACTTTTGTGCAATGCAAGTGTAATGTTGATGTTTCTAATAAAATACTAATGTGCCATTTTATAACCACTCACCTAATTGTTCATGACCCTAACAAAATTTAATTCATCCAATACCCTAGATAGTGCCCTCAAATCCCATTTGACAAACCTCGGGATATAAGTTCGGCGAGTCCATTGCACAAAGTTACTCTGCTCGCACAACCAATATTGCATACAGAAATTTAACATAGTTAATATGATCAAATCAACATGACACACAGAAACTGCATATAATAATATCAATTGAAATTAAAGTTACTGACAGCAGCAACGCACATCTCTTTACGTGGTCATCAGTTGAATTTTCCAAGATTTCCAACAATAAATCAACTACATGTTTTGACCAAATATACGTTGATATTTTGTTCAAATCAGACGCAAACACTGTGTAGGTCCACGGTATATAGGATGTTTTGGTTGCAACCAGCAAGGTCGCGAGAACAATAAGGGTTGTCAAGCCAGCGACGCAGTCGACATCTACTTGATCCGGACTCTATCATTTTCTTAATTCTATCAAAAATCAACTTCGGCTTCAATCTTATGTTCTTTGATTCCTTCGACATCTTCTCCGAGAAGCACCTTTGGAGGAAATCGTTGCTATCAAATTTGTAAAAAGATATGTTGATTTCCTCATCTCCATCGTTGATACCAAATATTAGCTTCGCATCTATTGCTTTAAGCTTCAACTTTTTTCGCCCAAACTGGAAACACCTTTGTCCCTGGACATAGGACTTGGAAATACTCTTTATGATCGAATCGTTCTTCTAACAATGCTCGTAGACGACATAATCACTAAGTATGTTGTCTAGGAGGTATCAAATTGGAGTTTTCGTTAGCGCGGTTCTATGGTCATCTCTGAAATCGATATTCTTAATTTAATGTTTTGACATGGAGAGAGTAACATTTAAAAAAATAAAAATGGGTTGATTTATATTGTAAAATAATTTATAGAATAATTTAATATTTTTTAAAAATACTTACATATAATATAATTGGTTGAGTTGGTTTAAGGTGTATATTCATATTTAATAAGGTGTGGGTTCAAATCTCATTAACAACATTATTTTGTTTAATGTTTTTCTTATATTATAATTAGAAAAAGAGTAATATCTATTGTAAAACCTATTATTAGTAGGTATAGTTATAAGCTAATGACTTAGAAATGAAAAGTCATGTCAATTCATTACTTGGAGGCTTGAGAATTGAGAGAAATAGAAAGGAAGGCGATGAGGCACAATCATAGGCCTCCTCATCAACTTTATATATATATATATATATTTCATTGAACGCGATGCATCAATTTTAAAATCACATTCATAACATGATATTTTTTAAATAATGCATCACGATGCATCAAAAAGATAATTTCTATGCAAATTTATTTAGATTTCACTATATTAAGGAAGTTGTAAACAAAAAATCCAACTATAAAATGTATTTAGAAATACATATTTGATACTTTTTCGACTTCTTGTTTTCGTGTTTTCTTTGTTCTTGTGCTAGTTGTTTTTTCCCCTATGCTCTGTTGTACTTTCGAAGACATTTTGATCTTGTTGTTGAACTCATGAAAATGTTTTGAAATCTTTCACAAAATCGCCAGAGGTTGCTTGCTGAAAAATCGCTGGAAGTTTTAAGATTTTTGGAAGTTAAGAGGGTTGTTAGGAGTGTTTTTGTGTTAAGCATTCAATAGGGGTGGTTATTTTGAAGTGGGAAGCCGATGCACCGCGTATGCATTAGAAGGAAAGGCATAGATGACATTTTGCAAAAAAACTGCCTTTTTCCGATTAGAAACAAATATAGAGTCTTAAACTGGAAGAACATTCTACAAAATAGACCGGCCGATATTTCGCCTCTAAATTTTGGGTGAATTACAGGCCGGTCCCTTTTTCAACATTTGTAATCGCTCCAGTCCACTCATCTTTTTCTAAAATCAAAATAAGACATTTTTGGGGCAAAAAGATAATTATGTCATTAATGAAAGGAAAACTACGTGCGCATTAGTAATCCAAGGCATCTCGATGCCCCAATTACGACGCCTAACAAATCAAACAACTGGAAAATAAAAACAATAAGACAACAGATGCATGAACTCAAAATTAACAAATACTTTCTCACTCCAACAGAGGATTAACAAATTATTTTAACATTCAACATGCATATCAAACTACTTAAAGTTTTAAAGCTAAAACAATATCCACAAAGAAGACTAACAACTCACCCTGAATTAGAAAACTTCTTCCCCTTGGTTTTGGCCAGAAAAAAAAACAAAGCTTTAAATAAAAGACAACCAAAACAACAATTGAAAGACGCATTGAGAGTTGTAAAAAAACAATCAGCAATACCACTTGAAATTCTTCTCTTAAAACATATCAACGAGCATGTTAAAGTAACAGACAAGTGATAAAAACGAAGTCCCCCTAAATCATGAATCAAACAAAGAGAAGAAGCAAACCTGGAAATATAGTATGGGAAGAGATATATGGGTGACAAATTGCTAATAAATACTAGTGATACGTGTTTAGCACAAACGATGATAAAAAATTGAGGAACCAGAATTCTGATATAGCTGGATGTGGTCTCTAATGTGGCCACATCTGGAGTGACATCCATATGAACAGGAATAGAAGGAGTAAAGGCCAGAGTTGACATAGCTTAAACACAATACTTAGCAAGAAGGATTAACTTGAGTAATTAAGGAAGATAAAACAGGTTTAATAGCCACAAAACTAGCCATTTTAGGATAGGATTTATGATCAATGGGCAAACATATTTAGGAAGGATTAATCAAAATTGTGAAAGGATTATGAAAAGTAAGTTAATTTTATGGAAGATATAAAATAGAATCATAAAAGGATTGAAGAAATAGTAAATGAAGAATTTTTGAACTAACAAATTTGAGTCAACAACGGGTTCAAACTGTTAGTATCCTAAACCAATTTGAATACAAAGAGAAACACTTAGGAACACCACAAAAATAAAGGAATTTAATATCAAGTCATATATATATCAAATTCTAAAATGTATTCCAAAAACAACCCTTATTAGTTAGACATCAAAAATTCTTGAATTTAAAGAGATTATTTCTCAAACCAAATTAGTACATAGATTCCGACTTTTAATAGAGAGACACAAATTTAGCCAAGTATGCATGTCCTAAATCATGCCTAAAAAGATATGAAAGTGTATAACCAAAAACACTCAGTAGTGAACAGGACCGTTTTCTTCCAATGTATTCATCAATGTCACCACATTAGTCACTTCATTTAGCAAAACACAATGAATTGAAAATCTATTCCCAAAAAGTCATTTTAGATAATTGTTTTTCACAGGATCCTTACCAATGAAAGTAACCAAGGTCAATGGTGGATTTTTACCCATGTGAATAGCTTTCATTTAGAATTTATCCAGTCGGTAGCTTTCACTCTTTGTTATAGATAGTTGTTTTACACATGATCCTTACCAATGAAAGTAGCCAAGGTCAATGGTGAATTTTTATCCATGTGAATAGCTTTCATCAAATAATTCAAAGGTAACTTTTTCCCTCAAAGGACTCCATTATCACCAACTGAGATTAAACTTTTTGTAAAGAACATTAAAAAGCAATATTTGCTTTACAGAAAAATCAATTCATATGTAGAGAAAAAAAGTTTCTTTTATGGTGAAATTTCAGAAAACATTGAGGCATAACAATCGTCAATGCAAACATAGAGAAAAATATGCCTAAAAAAATTGAAAAGAAATAAATAAAAGACAATTATACAACAACAAGAATGTGGCTAACCATGTAACAACATTGTGTGACACGTTCATATAATGTACAAACTAGGAGGTTCCCGTAGGATGAGAAAACTCATTTGAACCAATGTCTTGGCAAACAAGTGTATTCTAAGATTATCATAGGCAATGTATTCATAAGGAATGATATTTTTCTCAATTAAGTCTCGAATAAAGTTCAGTCTAATGTCATAGAAGTTGAATTGAGAATAAACAATGAAAATTTTGATATATAAGAACATAGATTATCATTTCATTCATTACATGTGTCACCACTACTGGAAAACACGAGATTACTGTTAGAAAAATCCGACAGTAATTTAAGGATTCTGATAGTAATTATAAATTTACTGTCGAAAATGCTCCGACAGTATCCGATAGTAAACGTTCGACGGTAATTATATCCGACAGTAATTACTGTCGGAGTTCCCACAGTAATTACTGTTGGAGTAATAATCCGACAGTATTTATTGCCGGCCGATCCGACAGTAAACAAGTGACAGACATTAACATTCTGTTAATTTACTGTTGAAACAGCGTTAATTTTTTTATGGAAATCCGACAGTAAATTAACTCCGTTATTATTTTTAACGGTGAATTACTGTCGGAGCTCCGACAGTAAGTACTAAAAAATATTTTTTAAATAAAAATTTCTATCGGAGCTCGGACAGTAAAATATTACAAAAATAAAAAAATATTAAAATTTAATTTTTGTTTCACCTGATATAGCAATTATATATACACAGTCACACATACACACTGCAACAATAAACTATAATTAACAACTAAAACATAAATTAAATTAAAATTAATATATATACAATTTAAAAAATATTATAGTACCAAAATAATGTGTCTACTGTAGAGGGGGTCAAATAAATTACGCACAATAAAAGACCTAGTAGGCTACTGTTGCTCCATGACCAGTCGTCGCAGCTGCTCGAGCTGATCGGCTCTTGCATCTGCTGGGCTCTTCTTGCACGGCATTTCTTCACTGCTGGGCCTATTGCTACATCTGCTCGGCCTGCTGCTGCACCAGCTGCTCGAGAGTCTACATGGTAGTGGCAGCAGACTTGGCTTCCTTAGCAATATATACCACTTGAGCCATGTACTCACCTGTCATGGTAGTTGTATGCTTCTGTTTAGCCACAAGAATTGCATATTGTCATTCAGGGTTCGCATGTTCCTGGTAACACCACCCAAGGGACAATCTATGCTTGCCATAAGATCTTCAATTGTAAAAGGCAAGCTGGAGACGTCCGGTGTTGTAAGTTGGCTGGCCTGGACAGGGGAGACTAGAGATTCACTGATTTTATTAGTGAAGGGTGTGAAGGCTGGAGATACCTGGTCAGGGGATGGAAGACAGCATGATAGAATAGGAGCAGGGGTGTAGGTTTGGACAAAGGTCGCATGGGTTTGGATATTTACACCCACGGGAAAGTTTGAGTCGTATAAGTTGAGGAGTTGGAAGAAGTAGGGAAAACGGTGAGGGTCAAATTCACTGAAACATATAAATATGTCAAAGATGTTATGAATTTGAGGGTTGAGGAATATGGATGGGTGGGGGACCAACTGGTTTTGAATAACTGTTTGCCCAAGAAATTTTACGATAAAGGCTAGGGCAACAGCAAAAAGATCCTCAGAGACAGGGGGAGATGGAGAAGGGGATTTAGCTGGTTAGGTTAAGATGTTTGGGTGAGTGAAGGAGGAAGAAGGTACTGGTATAGGTTTAGGAAGGTTTAGGAAGAAGGATATGTCTGATTGGTCAGGAGGGGTAGGACATGGTCCCTGTTGATTTAAGTCCACTGTTTGAGAACAATCAAGTCTTGGACTCGACTATTGTGCATATAGAACTGCTGAGACCAGGCTCGGGGTTGAGGGTCATAAAAGTTACCCCACTGCACGATGATGTCCCCAAGAGACAAGGGTTCACAGGGTAGTCTCTTTGGGTAGTTAAGGAAGGATAGAATGGGGTTAAATTAGTAGGGTTGGGGACAGGTCGGTTGTCCTTAAAGAGTAGCAGCTCTTGGACATCTGGGTATAGTTGGTCGTAGGGGTTGAGCTTTGCTTTCTTTGACTGAGGTTGGCTAGAGGGAGAGGTAGGTGACGGTCTTTTGGTACGAGTGAGAGGTTGTCTCTCAACAGAAACTTCAAGCTCCTCAGGGTCAACTGGTGGAGGTAAAAGTGAAGGATAAGGTTGAACGACAGGGGGCACAAACTTTGATTTCTTGGCACTTCGCTTTAGGCATTTGCCTTGCCTCTGTTTGGTTGGGGAAGGTTCAGTTGGTTCAGGATCAGCTAGTTGTGGGTCGACTGGTGTAGGGACGGCTGGTATAGAAATGACTGGTGTGTGTTTACCTAGGATAGATAAGGTGGTTGGAGGAGTAGGTTCGGGTGGGCCAAAGGTTTTATCAGTTGACTTGATAGAGGCTTTGGTTTTGGCCTTATAGGTTGTTGTGGTTGGTTTAGGAGGTAGAGAACAAGGTTGGCTGGTGGTTTAAAGAACGGTTGGCTCGAAAGTTTTAGCATCCCTCTCAGCAGCCTTCTTAGTAGCATGCTTCTTCGAGGATTTGGTTAAAGGAAGAGGTGAAGAAAGGGAGTTGTCTATTTTGGCTTTTTGGTTTTGGGCCCAAAGGGATCGTGATCGAGATGGCTGAGATCAAAATCCTCAGGCAATGTGGCAGCTATGGGCTTGGTTGCTCCTCCTGAGATGGTAGCCCCTCATCTATGTAAGAGATTTTCCTATTTCCCTTCTTGGTCTGTTGAGATGGCCCAGTAGCAGCAGCAGCAGCTCTCTTTGTTGCATCCTCCCTATATCTTTTAATGTTGTTTGAGGTGAACACATAGGTGTTAGTCACCTTGATAAGTGAAAGGATTGTAGCTAGGCTTTGAAGACGACTTAGAAACCTTGCACAATAAGAATTCAACTTGCCATAAAAGGTTAATAGGTTAGTACAATAAACAAGTACTCAAACATAAATAGACTTACCATCTATCAGGGATTCCTAACCAAAATAAACTAAGGCAACCGTGTTTTACATAGATACAATACGGTACATAGACTTTACAACAACAATAGTAAACTCTAATTTACATACACTTCATAAACCCTAATATAATTATATCTCCCTAAAATATCCTTTCATCAAAAGGATTAAAACACATAAATAAATAATTAATAATTAGTAAAACCAAGAAAGGCAAAACCAATAATTAATTATAACTAAACAATTTAAATAATCACAATTTCAAAAATCCAATATCTAACAATAACCTCATCAGCAGCTACGGTATCTTCAATTTCTTGGTAACCCCTCAGAAGTGTATTAATCACCCTAATAAAAGCTTTTCTCATTCCTGGAATGGCCTGGACCTCCAGAGCACTTTCAAATAGCAGTGAATAAACGAGCTTGGCCCAGCTTAGTTGCTTCCTTAGAACGACAGCTTTAGTGATTAACAGCTGGTGGGAAGTGAAGACATCCCTGGATCCGTTCTTGAACAACATGCCCTTATCAACCAGATGGCTGATGTTGTAAGGGACTTTAAGAAATAGATTCATGTACATCTCATAAAGAGGTTCTGGCTTAATAGTACCTCGCATGATAGCCCATGCCTTGTCTGACTCTTCAACAGCGAAAACCAACTTGCCTTCATCAGGCAATCCCAAAATATTTCCTACCACCTTGTAGTCAAGCTTGATAAAATGGCCTCTGGTATAGCCTTTGATATAGCTCTTGCCAACTGGCTCATCTGTTATCTGTGGAGGAAAGGGAACAACCATTCTTGTGAAAAACTCCTAAACCAGTTTGATACTATAGTCTTTATCACCAAACTCAAAAAGTGGAAGAAGTCCACTTTCTTCTATGTCCTTGACCAGAGTCACTCCAGTTGAGTACTCTTTGAAATATTGAGCATTAATGGTCATTCCTGGGTGATAGCTGCTCTTTGGTAGATAGGCAATTGGCCTTTAAGAAGCCTCAGTAGCCCTGGAAGACTTGGCTGGTTGCTGGAGAGCAGTACCAGCAGAGGTTGAAGCCTTAGATTTCTTAACCTATATAAACAATAACAAAGTTAAGATGGCTGGTATAATACATATATCAGTAGTTTTTTTTTTAAAAAGAAAACATCTACTGTTGAGATCAAAACCCAATATATGTCAGTGAACATGTATTTCAAAAAGCAAAATTGCACCAACTACAACAGTTCATATCCAGGGTTTTAACTAAACATAAAAATCAACATTTCCATAAAATCTAAAGTGCAAAGTTGAAAATATTCATAATATAAGCATGATATACAGAATAGATACCCAGAAATCATCAACAAACAACCAAAATTTAATAAAATTCAACATTACTTTTAAGATGACGTCAAATACAACAATTCATAAGTTCAAAAATCATGGCATATAACTGATGAAATTGACTGAAACTTGAATTAAATTAAAGAGGATGTTAAGAATTACTAACCATTACAGTTTAGAAGAAGAAAAGATGAAGAATCAAGGGATTTTGAACGTTCAGAAAAGCTTGAAAGTTCAACAATGGTGAGTGTTTTGAAAAGGCTCTTGGCGGTTTTGGAAGAGAGAGAATAGTAAAAGGTAAAATGTAATTATTCCGTCCTTTTATATGACACAAGAATGTCTGACATTTGATAAATTTTGAAGTCCGCATTTAATGTAGGGTAAAAACTAACTGTTCAAGAAAGATTCTTTGAGAAATTGAAGATTTGATCCCTACTATTTAAAAATAGCTAGTAGTGTACATTAGAAGATTCGTGAATACTTACCTGAGGTTCTCTGATTAACACTAGTAATGTTCACACTTGGTTGATAAGAGTTATTAGCAGTTCTGAATATAAATAGCCAAATGTAATTTAACATAAAAGTAAATAAGTGTTAAGGATTAAGGTCAAGCATATCAAGTTCTCATCTAAGAAAGGCAAACCTGGTTGAATCAAGCGTCTTGGTGAATATATTAGCTAACGGTTGATTAGTAGGTATATATTGCATGCTGATATACCTTTCTCCACATGATCTTTTAGGAAGTGATATCTTACATCAATGTATTTGGTCTTAGAGTGCATGACAGGATTTTAAAAGACTGAGATGGCTAATGTGTTGTCACATATGATAGGGCAATCAGTAGTCTTGATCTCATAATCAACAAGTTGATGTTTGATCCACAGCAATTGTGAGCAGCAGCTATATGTTCTACCTCAGTTGTTGAAGTTGAAACAGAGGATTACTTTTTGCTGGCCATTAGATTACTTTGTTCCCTAAGAACTGACATGTCCCACTAGTGCTTTTCCACTTCAACCTTACAAGCAGCAAAGTCAGCATCAGAATAGCCTATAAGTGTAAAAGATGAATCCCTTGGATACCAAATACCCAAGTTGGCTGTATCTATGAGATATCTTATGATCCTCTTAACTGCTTGCAAGTGAGACTCCTTAGGATCTGCTTGAAATCTAGCACAAACACAAATAACAAACATAATATCAGCAGTTAAGTATAAAAGTGAACCAATGATGCCTCTATAGAGAGTCATGTCCACTTTCTTGCCCTTTTCATCTTTGTCAAGATGGTAGTTAGTAGCCATTGGAGTATTGAAGTTGTTTGCATTCTCAAGACCAAATTTCTTAATAAAATCCTTTGCATATTTGGCTTGGCCGATGAAGATACTAGTTGAGCTTTGCTTAATTTGAAGTCCTAGGAAGAAGGTGAGTTCTCCCATCATGCTCATCTCAAATTTGCTCTGCATAAGCTTTTTAAACCTCTTACATAGATTTTCATTAGTAGAGCCAAATATAATATCATTAACATAAATTTGAACTAATAAAGAATGACCTTTTGTTTCATGATAAAAAGAGTAGTGTCAATTTGATCTCTCACAAAGCCTTGAGAAATCAATAACTTTAAAAGGGTCTCATACCAGGCCCTTGGAGCTTGCTTGAGTCCATACAGTGCTTTCCTCAATTTGTAGACATCTTCTCTTCTTGTGTTGTCTAGGAATCTTGGTGGCTGATCCACATAGACTTCTTCTAGTAGCTCACCATTCAAAAATACACTTTTGTCATCCATTTGATATAACATGAAGTCCTTAAAAGATGCATAGGCAAGGAAGAGTCTGATAGCTTCCAATCTTGCAAAAGGAGCAAATATCGTCTCATCATAGTCAACTTCCTCCTTCTGTCTATAGTCTTGGGCAACAATTCTTGCCTTATTCCTAGTGATATTCCCATTCTCATCCATCTTATTTCTATAAACCCACTTGGTTCTAATGAAAGTTTGTCCTTTAAGCCTAGGAACCAATTCCCAAATTTGGCATCTTTTAAACTGATTCAGCTCTTTTTGCATAGCTTCTACCCAACTTGGATCCTCTAAAGCTTCATCTACCTTCTTAGGTTCAATGTTTGAAACAAATGCAGTAGAGTACATATGCTCATTCCTTGAAGCTTGTCTTGTCTAAACACCAACATTGAGATCCCCAATAATTTGAGTGATGGGGTGATCTCTTACTTCTCTAACTTCAGCAGGTATGTCTTGTCTGACTGTATCAGCAGTTGGTAGTTCTTGAGAAGTAGAGATATCTGGAGTGTGGTTTTCAGGATGATAAGTAAGTTCCAAGGTTGACTGAATTACTTCTGGATTAGATGAAACAGCAACTTCTTCTGGATTAGCTATTTCAGTGTTGGCTGAACCATCATCAGCAGTTGGTAATTCTATCATGTTGATCCTGGTAAGAACTCTTGAGTATTAGCATAGTTAGAGCTTGGATGTTCTGTACTTGTCTCACACTCACCAGAATCATTAGAAACCTTAGGAGCCAAATCTGGCCCAATAAAATCAAATTCATCAAAAGAGGCATGTACAAATTCAACAACTTTAAAAAATCTTTTATTATAAACTATATATGCTTTTGAAAATTTAGCATATCCCAAGAATATTCCATCATCAGCTTTGGATTCAAACTTGCCTTTATGTTCTCTACCATGCAAACAACATAGCATTTGCACCTAAAGATTTTTAAAGAAAACAATATTGGGAGCTCTGCCTCTCCATATTTCATAGGGAGTTGTCTTATGAAACTTGTTGATTAAAGAACTGTTTTGTGTAAAGTAAGCAATGTTGATAGATTCAGTCCAAAAGTGCATCGGTAGCCTTACTTCAGCAATCATGGTCTTTCTAGCTTCAATTAGAGTTCTATTTTTCCTTTCAGAAACTCTATTTTATTAAGGTGTACCAGCAGTAGAGAAGTTATGACTGATCCCATGATCATCACAATATTTGGCAACACCATTATTCTTGAATTATGTCCCATTGTCTAACCTGATATCGACAATGTCATACAACTTCTGTGTTTAAAGTCTTCTGAAGAGGGCTATTATGATGTCATAAGCTTCATCCTTTTGAAGACATCATTTCAAACTAGGTAAATCTTGAGTAGTCATCAACCACCACTAAAGTATACTTGCTCCTACCAAGACTAATAGTAGTGACAGGACCAAACAAATCCATGTGCAGCAGCTGTAGATGTCTGGTAGTTGATAGACATGGCTTGCTCTTCAAAGAGGACTTGGTTAACTTCCCCATCTGACATGCCTTGCAAAGCTTGTCATGATGAGCTGATACCTTTAGTAAACCAATAACCAAGCTGTCCTTTGATAACTTTGAGATATACTTGAAGTTGAGATGGATGAGCCTCTTCTGCCACAGCCAGCTGTTATCATTGAAGCTCTTTGTAACCAAACACAGGCTTGACTTCCTTCCAACAACATTCAGATTAACCACATACATGTTTCCTCTTATAAATCCAGTCAAGATAGTTGTTCAGGTCTCACTGTCCTTCATAGCATAGTGACTTAAAGTGACAGATCAGTCCCTTATCACAGAATTGTGATATACTCAGGAGATTGTGCTTCAAGCCTTAAACAAGAGAAACTTTGTTGATAGAGAGGTTTCCTCTAACTATAGATCCATAGCCAACTGTTTTTCCTTTAGAGTTGTCACCAAAGATTACCGAGGGACCCTTTACTTCAATAATATTGGAGAAAAGATCCTTATTTCAGTCATGTGCTTAGAACAGCCACTATCCAAATACAAAAGTTTTTCTCATCCTCACTAACTTCCATGAAGCATTCCGAAAATGAAACATTTAAATTCATGTCTGTTAGGAATATGCCTGTAAATCAGCTGATATCTATGTATGCATATTCCAACACAGTGATTTACTTGTTCCCATTACAACGCATGTTTCACAAGTGGCTAAAAGGGCTGCGTACCGGTTAGTGTGGCAGCTTGTTGAAACAATGTATAGGTCATTAGACTAGGAAGTCTTTGTACATATCCGAGTCTTTGTCCTACCAAAGTGATGACAACTTTAATATCGATTAGCTCTCTTCATGCGCCAACAGACGTGCTCATGGCAATGTCTCACCAGTAGACATTCCTTCCAGCAATGTCTCATCAGCAAACTCTACTTCAGCAGTTATTACATCGGTAGATCTCAGTATCGGCCAAGGTCCTTATATGAACAAACTGCAGAAAAGCTGATTATCCAAGAGGAACATCGGTCGTTGATCAGAACGCTACATGTCAAAATAGATTCGTTACAAGATCTTTTTGACAAGCCAAAGATACGCATCGATGTATGCGCCTTCATTATTATCCAGCAAACATTTCCTCTTCTGTGTTTAAAGTTCGATCTTCAAGACTACATTCTATAAAAGGACGAACACAGTGCGCTACATCCCAGGCTAAGCATGACAAGTCAGAAATCTGTCAACCTAATTTACGGACCAAATTCAAGACAAAAGCTTAACGGACGGTCTTTGCCCAACAGTTTGAACGACGCACTCCAGTGCAAATTAATGACTCAGATTCCCAACGGGCAGACTCATTTTAATGCTCCAACGAACTCTTCATCTTCTCCAACCTATATAAGAAGACTCTCATTCTCACAATCACAACAGTGGAATGTATGCAAATATGTGTGAGAGGTCGTGGCATTGAAATCGATCTTCATTCTTTCAATCTGAATACCACACCCAAAAGAGTGAGAAACACAAGTGTAAGAACAAACACTTCTGTACGAGAGAAATAGAAACTCCAAAGGTTGAGAAGTCCCGCTTGATCAAAAACTTAGTTTTTGATTTGAGTTCTTTCTCCCTTCGAAAGACTCAGTCTCTTCAGTGTTGCAATTCAAACCTTCAGCAAGAGACCAAGCCTTCCAGCAATTCGTTGAAGACTGATCATGCTTGAAGATGTCCGATGAAGAGCCAGAGCCTAAAAATCCATATTGCATTCATATCGGCAGACTAATACTACATTATAAGTTGTGTCGATTGTGCAATAAATTGTCATCACTTTTGGCCGAGTGCTTAGCACTCAGTTGTTCAAATACTTGCTATTTGAACAACGCCTAATATTCTCTTCTCACTTTCGCCTCCACTTTACTCAAACAAGCACCTTCCCCAAGGTACTTGGTGAGAGATAAAGGTTGGAGGTTAGTCATGAGTCTTCCCGGTATCCCAATTGACTTTCCTTCTACCCCCGGGGAGATTGCTAGGTTAGAGAGTCTAGGTTGATGTACTAAGCATGTTTGCCTTTGAGCAAACCTCTGCTGAATTTTAATATAATTTATATTTTGATACATTCAGCCTTTATTTCTCTTTCCTGTATAATTTTATTTATCTTGTGTAATCTGGTTGTAGAAAGTAATTGATGCATCTAATATAAGATTTTAGTTAACTGTTATGCTAAAATTGTACACAAACAATTATAGTTACTTCAATCTTGTTTGTTATACTTTAGCTGCTTATTCTTCCGCTGCTTAAACTCTTGTCTATCAACCAAGTATAACATCATCTTCCATCTGTATGTTCTTCAAATCTGCTGATCACCCCCCCCCCTCTAGCCTATACACTGAGCATATCACCGTGGACCTAACAATTGGTATCAGAGCGGGTTCTTTGAGAATTTCATTCCAGGCTTAACAACCTGAGAGTTTAGATCCAGTTGCTCAGATTAGATGCATAGTCAAAAAGAGTCTTTTTCAAATTCTCCATTTCCAAAAATCTTCTTGACTGAGAGACCTGGAAGCCTTTTGAAAACGCCTTTTTCAAATCAAAATCAATCTTGTTTTCAAAAACATGTAAGAAAGAATATTGTGATGATTATGTGATTACTATAAGAAAATCTATCATATATCAGAAACATATTGATATTATGAAGAGAAGTACTATAGTCAAATAGAGATTGACTTGCTAAGGATTATATATTTACTTCAAAAATTGCTCTTTGTCAAACTCATGATATATCCTATGGCAAATATGTCAACTTCATACATGATGGATGAATTACTCAGATTCACTTCTAAAAATTTGCCATCTTGATATAAGGCTAACGATTGTATCAATCTAACACCTTTTCAAGAAAACTTTCTATTAAAGTTTAGAGCAAATGAAATAAGAAGAGTTTCAAAGGAAATTCAAGGGAAATCAAATGTATGTCATCTCCAAAATCACTGTGATTATTAGCTCTTGGCCTAAGGACATCAATGATAAAGTTATTCTTCTTCAACGGGAAGCTTCTGCCTAAAAGAATACACTCAATGAACTCCAGCTCAGCATCAGAACAAATTCCTCAACTACTATGAGCAGATTAGTTCAAAAGAGTATAGTGAGAAAGTAACTCCTTTCATTAACCTCTTGACATCATGAGTTACACTTATAAGCTATAGGCTGAATAATTACTCTAATCTTGTGCCTATTAAGTCTCACTTATATTATTGGATTTCTGGAGCTATTTTTAGCTCATAAATGTTGCTAACCATTTCTCTATGAGTACTTAAGGCAGGAACTCATACGACAAAAAGGCCAAAGATGCAACATTACTCTCCATCGGCAGACGTCAACCTGACAGCTGATTCATGAAGGATTGCTAACCACTCAAGTCATCTATATCCTTCACTCATTCAAAGTCTAATCAATACCTACTGGACTTTAGTCCAACTATATGAGAAATCTACTAATGAGTCCTCAATATTGATAAAGACCACCTCTCCTGCATACATAAAACAGGTCAGCTACTATCTCATAAATGACCTGCGTTCATGACAGCTGAATTAATTTGTTAATATAATTTATCAGACATGCTGCATAAAATCTTATCATACTGTGCTTATATTGATATATCTGTATGCTTGTGTGATCTGCTTTATGCAAACGGTTTTCAAAAACATATCAGCACTTTTCATATCGGCTGATCTAAAATATTTTAAAAACCTATAATTGGCTGAATTTCCATATCTGCCAACCAACACTTCATAAGTTCAGTTTTATGTGCTGACTTATAGGAGTAAAAATCTTTAAATGACTTATCCTCTCTCAAGTCTATTAAAGGTGGAGGCACACTTTACGAAGACTGACTACTTCGATTAAAGTTAAGACTATTCTCAAAACTTTGGAAAACGACAAAAGCTTTTATCAAAAATCTTTTCCAAGAATTTTGAGAAAATCTAGACATCACAGCCTATCCCTGCTAAGGCGTGTTTAGAAGGACAACCCTACAATAAATCTACATTATTGAACGTCCTTCAGTCTAACCTCCGTGAGTATAAGTAGAGCTCCTCCTTCATTCAAACTCTACTATGAATAAACTCACAAACTGCTTACTGATTACACTAGATACAAAACGTTGATTCAAATTTTCTCAAAATGTTACTAAGTTCAAGTCCTAGAAATCGATCAAGTCAATTCTTCGACAACTTGGTATGATTCCTTCATATTCATTCAAAGTTGTTTTGATTTTATTTCTGGTACTCCTAATGAGCTGATCTAAAAATTCTCAACGATGTATTCTAAAAATCGAAACCCTTTATAACTGTGAAAACTATTTTCAATATCTTTCTAATACACAGTTATAAAGTCTGAGAGAAATTTTATCAACTCATTTGTACCAGAAATCATTAATTATGGATTTTCAATCTTGTCTTGAGAATAATTGATAAAAGAATCTTCTTTTGTCTTGTCTGATAATCCTGAAAGCTTGTTGGCAAAAATAAGCTATATGCTACAAACTTTTGATTATCAGAACACTTAAGAATATCTTCAATCAATTGTATCAAAATATAAGATAGAGAATTATTAATTAATGCTAGCAAAAGTGATTCCACTCCACTTCTAACTTTTAGTTATCAATCTTATTGGTATTCTAAAACGTTTTCAGATGAATCACTATGAAAATCAATTAGCATATACCTATCCAACCATCGGAACTCTGCTTGTATACATGGACATCACAGAGAAGATCCCAGAAAAGAGTTATCAAATATTTGGAAAGCATTTGATAAATCATTGTGTGCAACAACTCTTCTGGTTATATGTAAGTATGCAGGCCATCACCTCAAAGATGGCTGATGCAGATAATTCAGCTCGACTGAATTAGGTAGCTAATAAGGAATTGATGAGGATGACGAACTGCTAATCGCCGCCATACATCCCTGAGCAAATCAAAGGGGATTCATGGCTGAAGCAGTAAATCCTTAGTGGCCATCACCCTACGGTGCTCTCATAATGACCCGAAGGAGTGCACGTGTTCTGCCTTCGACCAGAGCTGGAGGAGATCAAAAACGGACACAGCCATCTTGATCTATTCCAAAATCCTTGACTGATGACCTCTCATTATATTCTTAGGATTAGGATATCTTGGATACTACTTTGTAACATATTTTCTACTCAAAATTGAATCATTATGTATCTTTATCCTGTAATCTGCAGTTTAGTCAAAATTCCAGTTGTATTGTTCTTGTAATCAGCTGATCCCCACTATGTATTGTTCAAAACTACTTGGATTATTGAATACAAGTTCTGCAACTTTTCATCATGACTATCTACTTATGTGAATTCCTCTGATAGCAAGAGCTGTCAAAATGGTTTTAGCCCGTTGGGCCAGCCCGGACCGCCACACGAAATAGGCGGGTTGGGTTGGCAAAATATGGGACCATTTATAAACGGGTTAAACGGGCTGAGCCCGCGCGGGTTGCAGGCCAAGGCGGTCCGGTCCGGGTTGGGGCGGGTTGGCCCGCCAAACTAAGGAGCAAGGGTAAAAATGAAAATTTTAAAATAAAAAAAAACCTAGGAAGAACTCACATCCTGTGAGCATAAGAAGTCAATTCATTTTATTTCTTAATACTAATCGCTTGCAAATTTAACAGCAGCTCCCATCTTTTTTTGGAAAGATTTTCATTAATTTAATGTTCTCCTCTGTGTATTGTATTAATTTAAAATTTTATTTGGGAAGACTTTCATTAATTTAATGTTCTCCTCTGTGTATTGATTAATTTAAAGTTTTACTTGGGAAGACTTTCATTAATTTTTGGGCTTTATATATAATATTTATATCAAAATGTCAAATTTTTAGCTTAATAATAATTATATTAAATTTTAAATTAATGTATTATTTTTTGATGGGCTGGCCCGTTTAACCCACAACCCGCGACGGTTTGGGTTGGGTTGACACATTTTAGGCCCGTCCCCTTAACGGGCTAGCCCGCACCGCACCGCCAAATAGCGGGTTTATAAAGCCCGCGGGCTGGCCCGGACCGCCAGCCCACTTTGACACCTCTAGATAGCATGAATTAATGTGTTTTAACTGTGTTGATCTACATATCATTCTTCTTCATCATAGTGTTTACTTTCCTTTGATAATTGAAGAAATTGACCTTGATGAAACGATCACACAATTCTTACACAAACTCTGCTGAAACCCCATCAGCAAACCCGTCCTATAAAATCGGCTATATTGAGTTTTAGTCAATTACCAAAAAGTTTAAGTCTTTGCTTTACACTATCTGATAATTGCCTTTTTTTTGAATTAGAACATCTCATCATAATCTAATTCAAGATCTACGTCAAACATGCTTATATTTGAGTTGATCGCATACTCATCATGTGCATTGATATATGTTTGAATCTTGTTAATCACTTGTACTTATTTTGGGTTGCATTCATAGCCCTATTATATGTTGTTTTGAAGGAGTTCTTTTGTGTTTTGGACTTGTGTTGAGGTTGAGATTAACTTAGGGTGACCTGAGAGCATGTTTGGAATCACTTTGGAGGAGTTTGGGAACACTTTGGCCAGTGCAAGGATCCATGCGACCGCATAGTACTAGCTCGCACAAAACCCTCAAGTTTATGGATTTTATGCGGCCGCATAAGGCGCCCGCATAGAAGCTATGTGGCCGCATATGGCATTCGCATAGAGACGTACTCTGCTTTGGTTGTTTGACGAGATTTTAAATGGCTTGACCATTTGACTTGAATCCAAGGGCTGAGATTGAGCACGACTTTGGACCTCTTTGACCAGCCTAATTACTTAGTCTCTAAATTACCTTAGGAGTCTCATTTTAGTCCTTAATTCTTCGTCTTCAACCTTGTGCTTTAGAGAGATAGTAGAAGGAAGTCTAGTGTGAGAAAGTGTGATAGCTTGGGTCATTGGAGCTTATTTGACAATCTAACCTCACCATTGTGATGCTCTTTGCTAGGAGAACTCATTCCCTGAGTTGCACGTAGGTGTTCTTATGTTATAGCCATCAAGAGGTAAGTTACTACCCCTTTTCTTCCTCAATTATGTCTTGGTTGACATCCTAGACTTGTAAATGATGAAACCATGTTAATATCACCATGTTTGAATATGTTTTACCATGTTGACTTTATAATTTTATGGTTGGCTTGTTGCATGTGTTGAGCGACTTGCTTCTACATGTTGGATATACAAAGTATTGTTATTAATTGTTAAGTTTACAGTATATATGATTCGCATAAACTCGAACTCATTAGAAACCAAAAATGACTCTAATGGAGTTCGTTAGAATTTCATAATTTATGAGACCACGTGTGTGCTTTGGGATTTCTTAGATGATTCGAGAGATTCGTTGGCTTATTTAGATACACAAGTTGTGTTCGTTTATATTACGTTAATTGCCGTAATTTTTCATGAGTTGGTTAATTTGGTGTTGTAGGATTATTATAACCAACTTAAGACATTTGTATTATTATTGAATGTTGTTATTGTAGTTATACTTCCTACTTTGGAGTATGACCGATTATTTTAAATGTCGAGTAAATATTCTACTTGTGCATTTAGTTTAAGTCCATGGCATATGTATTTGGCAGTGTATTGACGCTCGATTATTGCTGGAGCCCGGCTACGTAATAGTCAAAGGTCAATACATGGGACCTCACCCCGATCGTTGGCCATGGTAGGGGAATAACACCAAGTGTTGTAGGCAAAAACTGCAACGTTGGTAAGCTATTATGCCTTGGTGATCTTTCTGGGTTGTAGGGACCGGGGCCACTGATTTTGTTGTGAATACATAAAATAGTTCACATGTTCTTGTTTTGTGGTACTTTGTTCTTGGTACTGGTTTATTGATCGAGCACGTCAACAACGGCTTCGACATTTAGTATTATATTGGTTGGTTGGTTGGAAGTGTTGGTTTGGTCAGAGGTGTACCTCGACGCCGTATCCCTTTAAATGTATTTATTTACAGCTCTTTTGTGCTTTCTATACAAGCAAATGTTGGTCACGGTTTCTAACTGGTATGGGACGGTTGACGATCATTGAGCTTCTCGTGTAGTATGGAGTTATATGCTCACATGTTATACTTGTTATATACCTTGTCTTGTAAATGATTTATGATGTAATATTATGTTATACTTGTTATTATTATTGTCTTACATCTAACATGTCATATTGTTGCATTAGTAGCTTCTTGAGTTTAGACTCACCCCGTTTCATGTTTAATTGTTTTTCTTAGATAACGGTTCGGCGAGGAACCCTTAGCAAGTTGTTGTTCAGTGTCGGCGAGCTTGTGACGTTGTTCTTTTGGGTAGATGCTCCTTGAGCCTTGTATCTCTTTTGGTGAGGCCGAGGGATACATGTTATGTAAACGATGTATTGTTGGGTAGTTGTCTTGTTTGCTACTTGTTTATATTATTTGTTGTGCCGGCAAGGTTGCCGTGCTTATGTAAATTATTAACTTTAATTTTCTGTGAAACTCTGATATAGTTTATGTAATCCCGAGCTCGCTAGCTCGTGGTGGTTGTTGGCTAGCTAATGTGTTGTTCTCCAGCTTGTAATGTCATTGAGGTTTTGTTTTTGTTTTAAAGGTTGTCTTGTTTTGAAAAAAAACTTGCACGTGCATTACAGTGTTTTTACATGACTTTACTTCTGCATTTTGAAAGAAATTTTTGAAATGCTCCTTTTGTATTCTTGTTCTCGTGCACCGGACGAGAATCCACATAGGATCTCGGGTTGGGTCACGACAATATATGTGCACATTTTTCCTTTATGTATATGTCACTCTCCTCCTTAATGGTTGCAAACAAAAGGAGGAAAGGAGTGCAACATGCAAATGCAACACAGGAGAATGAAAAGAGTCTTATCTGCGACATAGAGGTAGGCTAGCAAATAACTGATCAATATGCATAGAGAAAGCAGTGAATAAGTTGAAGACAATATATGTACTTATTTTTCCACGTTAAAAGTAGAAGCACATTAGAGGGTGGGAGTAAATAAGAAGATATTGTACTCATGTTTAGCTCTCCCCTTCTCTAGCAGATCGATTGATTTTGCCTCTCCCTCCCTCCCTCCCTCAGATGCTACTTTTCCTGTCCAGGTATGTCCGCCAATGCCTTCCGCTCATGCCTGCGTCTCATTCCCTTTATTTCTCTCTTTTATTGAAGACTAATAGACAAAGGCACACACATAGACTCTCCCGTAAACATTCGCTCATCGATACTCTCTCTGACAATCTCTCTCTCATTCCCTTTGCTAAGGCCAAAATCTTGAGGCATTCTCTTTTACATCAAACATGAATGCTTTCTCCCTATCTCATTCATCAATTGAAAGCCCTAATTTACTAATTTGCTCTTTTTCGTATAACTGTTAGAAAGATTAAAAGCCCTAACTTACTTATTGCAAATTGAAAAGCCCTAATGTATTAATTTGACAGAGGTAATGCTTTTTGAAATTTACATGGTTGATACTATTATTTTTTCTACTTTGGATCACTAGCTCTGAATCATGCTCTTACTTTTGAGTTTAAAGCTTGAATTTTTACTTTGATGATTTATGAGTGTCTTTTTCTTTCGTCTTCTGATTCTGGTGAATTAGTTCTACTCTCATTTTTCTAATGATTGAATTCTTAATTTGGTTCACTTTGTACTTGGGGCATATTTGTCTTTGTACATTCAGTATATACTAAAATATTAAATATATTTTGAATTATCTACGGACAGGTATTTTGCTAGTACTTCATAATTATAAAAATTAGTACAAGCACACAGAGATCGTATAATACATAGGAGATATACAGAAACAAAAAAATGAGAACGCAATTAGTTAGAAATTAAAAGTAGAAATAAAACTAGGATATAAGTTATGTAAAATATTGTGGAATTGTTGTACCAAAAAAGTAAATATTGTAGAATTGCTAACACTTGTATCAGCATCCTTTGGCAGTAAGTGTGTTCCATAATAGTTAAACGTTCTAGGTCTTTTACCTCGAGTTTATGACCATAGAAGGAAACCTTACATTGTTCATAGGTGTATTTTGAATTAGGTATTTATAATAGTCATAAGGCTCTCCTTGATTAGGAATACTTACATTCTTTATTGGTTGACTTCTGAAGAATTACGAACCTTAAGTTGTATCATTTGAGCACTTCCCGTGGAATGAAGTTCTTTATGTGTATTGCCCTTGACTATGGCTTAATGGTAGATAGTATAGGTGTGGGTAGATTTGATTGGTTTAATAAGGTATTAACTGAAAACTAAACCAACTCTATAATGCAAAAAACCTAATCCAAAAGCCATTATCACCACTGAAGCTTAGAACCCATTTCTGCTGTCTCTTCTTTAACTTTTGTCTTTGCTTTCTTCCTGGTTAGAGTTATGTTCATCTATTCTTTTTCCACTGTCATTGTGGTCATGAAATTATGGACATGGCTAATAGGTGAGTTTTATATTCATTTATTAGGTATTCGGGCTTAAACTATATTTATTCTCGGGATTTTTGTTGTCTAATATTTGTTTTAGTGTTATTTTATAGTTTCAGGAATTTGGGAGAAAAATATGCAAATTGGAAGCAATTTGGGCAGATTTAAAACTTGAAGGGGTTAAAGTGTAAATCCTAAAAAGTTTGAGGGAACAGCTAGAAATATGTCCAATTCAAGTGATTTTAGCCGCATGAGTATTTTGTCTTGGGAGGCGTGCGGCACTTGTGTCCTTTTTTATCTCCTTTTTGTATTGGACTCCTTTCCCCTAAAATATTGTACATCAGTAGGTATAAATATCCCCTTTTAGGTTAGGTTTTGGGGGGATCCAGTTTTTAGAGTCGTGTTTGAGAAAAACAAAGAGAAGAAGATCGTGACAATTCATCCAAGATTCAAGTATTTGTAATCATTACTTTTATCAATTTCAATCTTCTTTCTCATATGCTTAATTTTATATATCTTTTTAATGATATGAATTTTGTTTGTTTTATTATGAACTAAATTTATAAAGCTAGGTTTTAGGGTAGCCAATTCATGAATATTTATTATTGATTCGATTAGGATATAGACTTATTTCATAATTGTGTGAGTGTATTTTCTTATTTTTAATGCTTTAAAAGAATAGTTACCTTTTAATTGATTTAAATCATATGAATGAGACCGAGAGGAGACTTCGTTTGATGGACCTAGGAACTTACACCGTAGATTTAAATTCATCTAGAAATAGGTGGACTGATACATGCAATTAGCAATAGACCACAATATCAAAGGCTAAATGGATTTCACAAACCCTAATGCTTTGTTTTGTTTCTAAATCTACCTACAGATACGTAGGTTGTCAGTTAACAATAGAATTTATATGACTCGAAAGAGAGTATTGATTAATTTAGGAAATTATGTCATCACACATAAAATTAGTTAAAACCTGAAAGCGTTGATTTATTACTTGGAAGTGAATTGGTGAACCTAGCCCTAGTGTTTTCTCTCATTGATATCTCTAAATTCTGTGATCTTTTACTTGCTTTCTTTAGTTAAAATTGCAAAATCTCAAGATAACCGTTCGTCTAGATTAAAGCAAAAAATAATTGATCTTGATATTTGTTGTCAATCTCTTGCGGTTCGATAATCCGTAATTTACTTACACTTATTACTTGATCTAGTGCACTTGCTAGTAGTTGGTTTTCACCTCATCAAGTTTTTTGTGCCGTTGCCAGGAATTGCGCTAAACAATTTCAAAATTAGTTATTTGTAACTTCAATTTAGATTTTATATTATTCACTTGCCCTTGATCGTGTTTAGTGAGTGTTCCTGTAGCTAGCTACATGAAGTGATGGCTTGGAAAGATTACAAATGGGAGCCTCCGAGTGAGCCACCCACTCTATCTTCGAATCCTACCAACGATGAGATTCTTCTATACACTACTTGGCTTCTTCAAAAAGATTCAAGAACGCTTCAAGATAACCATCATAAACGATATGGTGTCCGTAGACACCTAGAATTCGTACACCTATATTATACGAATTGTCCAATAAACAACTGTTTATTTACAAATTGACTAACACATGTTTTTATGATTATTTTAGGAAACAACATACACAACGAACCAACAACGTCCAACAAATACAGCAAACTTCGGTTAGATCAACATCAAGGGTCAAACTCGAAAATACAACAAGACTCACGACATCCAACACACAAACAACCTTCAGTTAGATCAACATCAAGAGTCTAGACTGAAGATACACAACTTGGAAGGGCCAAAGTGCAAGACATAAAGCCTGAAAAAAGCCAAAATTTAGTTTTGGTACGCTGAAGCCTTGCTGAGTGCGCTGATACACACAAACATGGTTTGGTGTGCGAGCACCATGCCAGGTGCGTCGCGCACCAAACTTGCATTTTGTCCTCAAAGTTAAGCCGCCGGTTGCTGAAGACATTGAAGGCATTGATGAAGCTTCGTCCAAATTTGAGTCAGAGAGTAACTCTCACTTCCTCCCCTATAAATAGAGCTCTCAGCTCTCCCTCAGCACACAATACACACTCCCCAACACACAAGACACACTCCCTCATCCAAGGAGAACACACACACACACAACTCTCTCTCTCTCTATCAAGCCTCTTTTTGAGAAAGAAAAGAGAGAAAGAAAAGAGGAAAGAGTATTGACTCTCTCCCAACACACACAAAACGTAAGTCTTCCTTTCCTCAATTGGTAGCAGTGGAAGCACAACGGTCAAGCTACGAGATAGCTTGATCCAATATTTCACTACAGCCTAGAAGTTGGCCCGATTTCTGTAAAACGACAGAAGGTTACCCCTTCCGTTCGTTAGTCTGTTTAGATATGTAAATAGATGTAATAAATGTATGTAATTGTTTTAATACATTTTCAATATATTTTGAATACATGTAAAGTGTATATTCTGTAAACAACAAACTTGCGATAATTAAATATGAGCATGCAAATATGTAGAGACCGAAAGGGCGAGTTGGGTGCATAAAACCTTCCCAACTCTTAACTTGGCCCCCGAACCCATACTCTAAAGTTTTTCTCCCATTTACTTTATTAACGAGAGTGGCGACTCTATTTTCAAAGATAAACGTGTTCTTCATGTTTATCAAATCATAAAATCAGTAGAGGAAAACCACAAGACAAGAGCGAAAAAAGGCTCAAAGGACCGATTTTTCCAAAAGTTGGATTCGAGGCGCTCACAGTGGCGACTCTGCTGGGGATGTTTGTTTTTAAATAAATAAAAAAGAGAGCCAGACTCATTTTTTATACACAATTGCATGCTCACATATTTAAAAATCGCAAATTTGTTTAATTTGTATATAATATGACCAAAATGTTATTTGTAGTATATACTACTATGTCCATACTTACCTCTGCAGATACATATATTTTTCTTTATTTGTACATTTATTTTGGGCCAATGCCCATTATTCGATTCTACATTCATTTATGTCTTTTTCATTTTGGGAAATAGGATACAAATGTAATAATTAGGATATAATTCCCAATTTTTTTTTTTTCTTCTCTTTCCTCGAGGTTTTAAACCCTCGATCTGTGGATGTGTTTTCTTTCCTGCTGCTTTCAACTGCTAACAAAACACAGTCCACATCACATGAATCAGAAAAATGGACATATTTCCCTCTTATGATGTATATATCTGTCTTACTTTCATTAACATATAATTGTAAAAAGAGTCTCTTAGACACCACACACACACGCGCACTCATTTATTCTAAACTGTTACCAAACTTCAAACCCTAGTATAGCCACGTTGAAGTGAAACTGGGTAAGTCATGTGCCCAGCATTCCTTCAGCCGACATTATCCCTTTTCGCGCGATTACTAATCATCCCCTGGGAAGTAAGCCATCCTAGCCCTGCATAGCCACGCGTAATTCATATAGATTTCTAGGACACTTCAAAAAGACCTTTTGGTTCTTATTGTCACAAACATACTTTGTCAATCATGTGCATAAAGACAAAAGAAATCAAATCAGAAAAAAGAGTCGTCGACCGACAAAAGAGTCTGTTTGATCACAGTAAAGAAAAAAAAAAGATGTTGAGAAATAAACAAATCAAATCAGAAAAAAGAGTCATACTCTCCCAAAAGAGAATTAAAGTGATCAAAAAGGTCGACAAGCAAAATCCTCATGCACAGGATTGATAAAGAGTCCATGACATATACCTAGATAATTCGGATGGTGGATCCTGAAGAGGATATAGGCCCTTCGCCTGAGATCTGTGCAATCTTGGGAAGTCGAAATACAGGAGGAATATGAAGGTCCTATATTCTGGTGAGAGAATCCACTGTTCCAGGAACGGATCACAAAGTCAAAACAAAGCACTGTCGCTTGTCCAACCATTATAGGGTGAGTCATGTCAAAAGGAAAAGAGGAACAACAATAAATTGTGTTGTACCCAGAAACACTTCCAGAACCTAACTCCTACCCATATCCCAACCTTTCAGAAACCTGCCTTGAATTTGAGAAGGACTAGCACTGGGAGGTTGACAAAAGTTTCAAGCTTGGATTCAGAATCAAGTACAGAAAGTCTGCATTGGAATCAGATGGCCGATCAGGAAGATAGCACTTTTGCAGGACATGACACAGGGGCTCCAGGATACACTCCAACCCCAGCAATGCAACAATGGATAGATCAAAACATGAAAACCATGATCAATAGGTTTTCAGCCTTTATCCAAGGAAAAGGGGCTGATAACAGGACCGCACCCCTTTCTACAGGAATTGTTGACCCATCACCTTCAAGCGTGAATGCGAGTCTGCCCAATCCAAACACCTATCCCACATACCCGCATACCTACTCTCCATATTCATATCTCCCGTATCCAAATACTTACCCATCTTACCCTAATACATTCCCTCCTCAGTCAAATGTTAATCCAAACATCCATCACCAGTCTCAAACTACCACAATCCCAATCCCAAACACTACTACACCTCCTACAACCTGCATCACATCTCCATCTACCAATATTATTTTCCCTAATCCAAATGCATTCCCATTCTATATGACCAATCCAATCCAGGATAGCCCATATCTAAACCCAAATAGTTACAACCCTTAGCCTTCAGCCAAACCAATATATACATTTACTGGTTACACACCACCTTATCCAGTTCCCCCAGTAGGACAATTCCTAGGCACAGCTATGATTGATACCAACGATGCTGAACTTGCAAACAAAGGGGAGATCAAAGAATTAAAAGACATGGTTCTAAAAGTCTTGAACAAAGGTAAATTCACCGCCCGAGCAATGACTTTGCAGCCTGCTGCCATTTTACTACCAAAATTCAAAATTCCTGATATCGAGAAATTTAATGGGACAGGATGCCCTATTGCCCATCTTAGGTCTTATGCCCATGCTATGCAGCAAAGAGGAGCAAGTTTCGAAGCAATGACTTCCAATTTTCACTTAACTTTAATTGGGGCTGCCAAGCAATGGTTGATGTCTGTGGACAGCACTATGATTGCCACATGGGATAAACTCGCAGATGAGTTTCAGAAAAGATACAAAGATAACAGTAATTGGGAAAAGCACAAGAGAGATCTTGATTCGTGCACCCAGAGAGAAAAAGAGACATTTTCAGAGTATGCCGAAAGGTGGAGAAAGAAGATTGCCCAAACCCTGGATAGGCCTGACCCAGCTGAACAAAGTCATGATCTTTTTGAAAACCTTCAACCGATTTATCTTGATCGTATGTGTTACCTTTCTTATGTTGATTTCTCTGCAATCTTAGATATCGGATTTTGCATCGACACGGAGATCCGTACCGAACAGATCAAGGTCGATCCCCCTCCAAGCTCATTTTAATACTTCAAAGGAAAGACATCAGCAACATCTGCACCTGTTATAAATATGTTAGAGAATGTTCCAACTATGTCCTTGCCAAGAATTATGGAAATATGCCTTTCAATTATTAACCTAATGGGTTTATAAATGCATTGGGAAACAATAATAACAGAGGTGCAAGAAATAATTTTTGCAGAAATGATAGACAGTTTGATGAACTACACGCTCTATGTCATTGATTTTTCGGGGGCTGAAAGCACAAGGAGTCCTCAAACCTATCGAAGGTTACAGACCTCCCAACCCATTGCCTGCCACATGGGACCATGCAAAATATTATAAATATCATCAGTCCAATGGACATCTCACTGACAAATGCTTCGTGCTTCAGCGAGCAATCCAAAATCTGATCGATGACAAGATTATTGAGAAACCACACCCCATGCCTAATGTGGTGAACAATCCTCTGCCAGCTAACCATGTCAATACCATCCAGTTCAAAATAGAGGGGGTGAACTCCCCCGTCGGATTTGAAGTCAGCAATGACCCATTGTCATACCTCTTAATCCCTTTGCCCTCAAAGAAAAAAATTTCGAATGCAATATGCTCTTTTGGAGCGACATTTTGTCCAGTGCCCAGGATACTTCCCAAGCAGAAGTAAACAACATCGAGAAAGCCTCATGGATAGGAGGTGATGTCTCTCATCTCACTCGATCTGGTAGAGCATACCAAGCAGCTCAAGATATAGGTGGCTATCAGGAAAAGATAAAGAAGTTGATACCAGTACCAAGGATACTGGGGCTAAAAATATTGAAGACCCTCTCCTCAATCAGATGAGAAGACCCAAGCCAATGTCTCCATTTGGGGTCTTCTCTGTTCCTCCAAGACCCACCGTGATAGCCTTGCCAAGTCATTAAGTCAAGCTATCATTCCAATCGAAACCTCGCCCGACGAGTTGACTCAAATGATTGGAAACATCCACTTTAGGAACGTTCTCATGTTCACCGACCTTGATTTACCAAAGGGAGGTGTCGACCATGTTGATGCATTGCATATTACTGTCGGTGTTCAAGAAAAGAGGGTACCAAAGGTTCTGTTAGACAATGGTTCATCCCTAAATGTCTGTCCAACAGCAACTCTAGCCAAGTTGGGAACAAAGATCTCAGACCTAGCTCCATCATCGCAATCAGTGCGAGCCTATGATAACACCAGTCGATGTGTGCTCGGGGTGGTAACGCTTGTGCTAACTATTTGTGATGTGATTCCAAGATCGTGACAAAGTGGAACCAACCAAAATACGGATAAAAAATATAAAACAACAAAATAAAAGAAAAGATAGGGAGCTTCCCTCAACCCTAGGGTAGATTTAATCCCTAGAACCTTAGGGTGCAACCTTAACCCACTAATCGCAATTGATTAGGAACCAAGATCACGAAACGCCACAAGCCTGTAGCTCAACAAACTTCATAAGTTCAAGGGTTTGAGAATTCTAGTCCAAGAAATCTCTCAAAAGCTCACAATATTGTGAAAACTCAATTCAAATTAATCAAAATCTCAAAGTTCTAGTTTTACAATGAAAGAGAAGCCTTTATATAGGCCTAAACAATCCTACTAACCCTAGGAAACGTTTATTAGGAAACAAACATACTTAAAAATACATAAAATACCAAAAATCCTATCTTCAGTGCGCTAGAGGCTATGCGGATGCCCTATGCAGCCACATAGATTCTAGAATGTCTATGCGGACGCCCTATGCGGCCGCATAGATTCCAGAAACCTATACTTTCTATGCTGATGCATTATGCGGACGCATAATGTCCAGAAACTCAATGCGAGCCTTTTTGGCCTTCCAACATGCAAACAAAACCTCCCCGCTTTGTCTTGAACATCTGTGGGTGCTATGAGAGCTTCAAACACATGCATGGACTCCTCCTCTTGGGCCTCGAACGGGCTTGCATGAATTTGAACCCACTTGATCATAATTGGTTCACTTGACTTGGGCCTTGAGTCTTGGCTCGAACCACAGTTCTCATCAATTGGCCCATTGGAAATGCTCGTCGAGTTCCAAGTATTGGATATCCCTTATACTTTCAGTCTACTATTAGGCCGTCTGTGGATTCATGGCGTGAAAGGAGTAGCTTTATCACTCTATCAATGTGTGAAGTTCATCCACGAGGATCATATAGTCATTATTTTGGCAGACAAACTCATGGAATCAAAAGAGAAAGAGGATGTTCCTATTCTTGAAATTGAGCACGATGACACTGGCATCTTCTTGACCGGATTTGAAGTAATCCCTCTGGCGAGGGTTAATGCAATCCAGCATGCAGGAAAAACCTGTATCAGTGACAAGAAAGCTGTGGAACCTAGAGAGATAGTCCCCTATTACATGATCTGCAACATAGGCTACATGCTAGGACTTGGGCTAGGCAAGAGTTAGCAAGGCAGAATCAACCTGGTACAAGACGACATCAAAGAATGCATACTTCCTTTTAGGCTCGGATACAAGCCAACACCTGTAGAAGTAGCGGCAATAATGGAGGAGAAGCGCAAGAGAAACAGAGCAGTTCAGAAGAATCAGCCGTACACGACACCTCCTATGAACCCCTACAGGAAGACCCTGAATGGATACTTTGTCAAGCATGGAGAAACCATGGCTTACCTCATGTTCCCTGAGTCATGGATGGACAACAGCAGAAAGATGCACCCCGGATGGGAGATCTTCAACGACATTAGCCTCATAGTAGAAGAAATGGAAAAGGTGATTATTGGCCCTCGTGACACCTCTTACAAGGTAGTGACGGTCGAGAACACATGGACTATCGATTAGGAAGATTTCGCCCTGGCCCTATTTGGAGAAGACTTCATGGGAGACAGTTTCCTGGGACTTATCGACGAAGTAACAAATCGCACAGAGGACTTAGTAGCAGAATTTGAGATAGTGGCATACAATCTGATTTCAAAACTGGTACACAACTACAGGACTGTTGCTGAAGGTCGAGGACCTAGTGGAGCGCTTCGGATACACCTTACCCCTTCCTTCCCCTTTTGTTAAGAACTGGTCATCAATCGGTTCTATTCCCGATGCCAAAATTAAGGATCTCACCTGTGAGGACCTCGATGAGGTGGTCAACCTTGTAACCCTTCCTTTCATTAATGATAATGCAAGTGTTTCTGTGTACTCCTTGGTTGCTAATGTGTTAAAAGATGAATTAACTGAAAACATGAAAAATCATCCAGTTAATAATGAATCGATTAATAATGGGGATCCAAAAGATAAAGACTTTTTAATTGAATTAACTAAGTTCAACAAACAACGAGGGGAGCGTCGATTGGAAGCTCTGCAAGAAGACTTGTCCACCATCAATCTGGGGCTGAATAATGAAGTCAGAAAGGTCAAGATTGGAAACTACATGCAAGACGAAGAAAGAGTAGCATTGATCAGCCTATTAACAGGATTTTAGGATGTGTTTGCCTGGTCTTACAAAGATATGCGTGGGTTGAATCCAGCGATTGTTGAACATCGAATTCCGCTGTACCCCGATGCCAAGCTGGTGAAGCAGAAGCTCTGCAGAATCAAGCCTGAATAGTCCCTGCAAGTCAAGGAAGAAATCATCAAGCAGTTGAAGGTCAAATTCATCAAAGTAGTCGAATACCCGATATGGCTGTCTAACATCATGACAGTACCGAAGCCGAACGGTAAGGTTCGAATTTGTGTAAATTTTTGGGATCTCAACAAAGCATCTCCGAGAGAAGACTTTCCCCTACCCAACGTTGACATTTTGGTAGACACAATAGCTTCACATAAGATACGGTCTTTTGTGGATGGAATGCTCGGTTACAATCAAATCAAGATGGCGGAAGAACATCAGGAGAAAACTTCCTTCATCACCCCTTGGGGAACCTACTGTTACACAGTCATGTCCTTTGGATTAAAAAAAGCTGGGGCTACATACCAAAGAGCTGCTACCACGCTCTTTCATGACATGATTCACAAAGAAGTAGAAGTGTACGAGGATGATATGATTATTCATACAGTAGACACAGACGGTGCTCATTTGAGAGATCTTCGCAAGTTCTTTGAGAGATTGCGCAAGTACCGGATAAAACTCAACCCCACCATGTGTACATTCGGGGTCACCTGAGGAAAAGTCTTGGGATTCATGGTAACCGACAATGGAATCGAAATGGATCCAGCAAAGGTCAAAGCCATCAGAGATATGCCACAGCTGACAACTCCGAGCGAAGTCAAAGGCTTTTTAGGTTGATTACAGTACATCAGTCGTTTTATTCAGCAGCTGACATCCATGTGTGAACCTCTGTTCAAGCTTCTCAAGAAGGACATGGATAGAGAATGGGACGAAGAGTACCAACAAGCATTTAGAAAAGTCAAGGAGTACCTAGCTAGTCCACTAGTTCTAGCTCCTCCTCACAAACTGAAGCACTTATTATTATATCTAATCGTCACGAACACCGCGGTTGGAGCCATGCTAGCACAAGAAAAGGAAGACTCTCACGCTGAGAACGCCATCTACTTTGTCAGTAGAAAGTTGCAGGCAGCGAATTGAACTACTCTGCACTTGAGAAGAGTTGCATAGGTCTGGTATGGGCAACGTAAAGACTCAAGATTTATTTGCAAACATTACCGGGAAGGGTGATTTCTAAGATGGACCCGATCAAGTATAACTTAAAAAGCCATCACTTTTCGAGCAGACTTGCCAAATGGTCTTTCTTGCTGAATGAGTTCGATATAACTTATGCAAGGGGAAAGTCAATCAAAGGAAGTATAATAGCTGAACAGTTGGCAGACCTGCTGATAGAAGCAGAAGAGTTTGAAGAGCCGAATTTTCCTAATGAAGGGGTTCTCGAGATTAAGGACGGCACGTGCAAATGGCAACTCTTCTTTGATGGAGTCGCCAACAAAAGAGGTTACGGTATAGGAATACTATTGATCGATCCCATGGATACACATACGCCCTTGGCTATATGATTAGAATTTGAATGTTCCAACAACAACACCGAGTATGAAGCTTGTATAGCTGGCTTGGAGGAAGCCTTGAAAATGGGCACCGAAGAATTGGAAGTATACGGTGATTCAACTTTGATCATAAATCAGGTTGAAAGAAAATAGAAAATGCAAGATGCTAGACTGCAATTATATCATGCCCGCCTAATAGCATTGACAGAGAAATTTAAGTTCATATCATTTTACTATCTCCCCTAAGATAAGAATCGCTTCGCAGACGCTCTGGCAACTCTAGCATCGCTAGTTGAGATCCCCGCTAAGTTTAATATCCAACCCTTCGTCATTGGGATGAAGCATACACCAGCATTTTGTTTTGCCATTGAAAAGGACCAAGAAAGAGCCGATGGGACTTGGTATCTAGATGTTTAGAATTCGCTAAAGAAGGGTGAGTATCTACCTAGCACTAAGAGAAAAGGCAGGATTGCCTTGCGAGGATGGGCTTCCCAATTTGTAATCAATAGTGACAATCTATACAAAATGCATTATCAAGGACTTAACCTCCTTTGCATCGATCAAGCGAAAGCTGAGCAAGTCATGGATCAGCTGCACGGCGTCACTTGTGGTCCGCACATGAATAGGCACATGCTCTCGAAAAAAGTAATCTGGCAAGGTTATTATGGAGTACAATGGAAATTGACTTCATTAGATGGCTACATCGCTGCGATAAGTGTTAGAGGTTTGCCAACTTGCAATATTTGCCTCTTCACATGCTATACAATTCTGCAGCACCTTGGCCTTTCTTAACATGGGAAATTGACGTCATAGGACATGTGCACCCGAAAGGATCGAATGGTTATGAGTATGTTCTAGTTCGTTGAATACTTCACAAAGTGGGTTGAAGCCGCTTCATATAAAGTTCTGAATGCCAAGAAGGTTGTGGAATTTATCAAGACAAACATCATTTACCGATTTAGAGTACCCATTGAAATGATTTTTAACAATGGTACACACTTCGAGGGAGAAGTCAAACAAAAACTGGATGAGTTCAAAGTACAGCGGCATAGGTCTTCACCTTATAGGCCGCAAGCCAATGTCGTTGTGGAAGCAGTCAACAAGACATTGGAAAACATCATTCGAAAAATGGCAGATACCAGGAGAGATTGGCCTGATAAATTGCCATTAGCACTCTGGGGCTATCGTACTTTTGTTCGCACGCCTACTGGGGCTACCCTATTTTCTCTTGCCTATGGCGTGGAGGCAGTATTGCCTGTTGAAGTTGAAATCCCTTCCTTGACGGTGATGATAGAAGCCGATCGCGAGGTGGCTGAAGCTAATTGGCTTAAGCATCGGTATGATGAACTGGCACTCCTGGATAAAAGGAGATTGTTGGCTTTAGAGCACACATGAGCATACCAGAGGAGGATTGCTCGATCTTTCAACAAACGGGTCAAAGCCCGAGACATCAAGGTAGGTGACTTGGTTCTCCGAGAAAAGTCACCTAACATTGACTGTTTTGGAAAGTGGAAATCACCACAGATGGGACCATACGTAGTCAGACTCATACAGTCAGGCGGCGCAGTCTTCCTCACCAATGAAAATGAAGAAGACCTCATTCAGCCTTTCAACATGGACAAGCTTAAGAAGTACTACAATCCGACCTGATTCTCTTTATGAGATACGTAGGCAGCCTTCGGGTTCGGTCGTTTACTTACACATTTTATAATATTTATTTTGTTTCCCCTATCATGTTGTTTTGATCATACAAGGGAAAAACCACTGCTCACATAATAATAGTAACACGCCTTTTATTTATAACAAAGTCCCCGGTTTGGCAACCAAGGAGTACATAGATAAGACTTGCATGCATTCATATTTTGTCTTAATCTATTTCACATACAGTTACATAAACCATCATTACACTCTATCTCCTACGGCGTTCACCACGCCAGCCTCTCAAACTTCCCTCGCTCTCGTTAGCACTCCTCCTCTCGCGCTCACTACCACCACTGGTCTCAGCTCCGTCAGATCTTCGCGAGTCATAAGGGATGATCCCCCGACTGCGCTGAAGTCGCCAAGGATCCCTTGCATAAATCTCTAGACCAGAGTCTTCCACAGATTCACCAATCTTTAGCAAACGAGCGTCTGCTCCATTGGTCATAATTTTACCAAGTAGACACTACAGAGTGAGTCTTATGTTCAATGAATGCTCCATCGCCTGTGGGACCAGCCATATCAGATAATCGATAGAAAGACAGATATTCTCAAAAGGGATGCGATATAAGGAAAGGATGGTGCGTGGCCCTATCTTATTGCCCCACCACCCACGAAGGTCCCTACAGACGTCACCATTGAGTCACTTGTCTCGGACTCAGGGAGGCCGGTATCAGGCAGCCTTTGCTCTGACCCAAATTGGTGCATTACCTGGGAAACATAGTAAAAGGTCACAGCACAAAGTCCTGGAATTATGACTTGTGCGAATCGATGAGTCCCTAGTATGAATCACCAAATCTTCCAATGGGGCACAATCCATACAATGTCAAATGAGGGGACGCACAGGAAATACTGCACCCAATCCTGTTCAGTCGTCAAATAATCATGTTGGTTACCCCTCTGGGGATAATTGATTGGATGATATCTCGTGCCAAGTACTGGAGGAATAACCCTGTTCCTCCAGCCACATGTGCAACAGAATGGGGCTACTGGAGGGAAACTGTTCTTCTCCGTTAGCATAACTGTCCAATCCAAGAAGAGTCTCCGCCAGAATGAGAGAGATCATATTGCTCACCCGTCCCCTAGCATACAGGACAACATCCAAGACTCGTATATCGATATAACCGTCAAGGTTGATTAGGAAGAATTTTCCTAATATACACAAGAAGAGAGCCGTCTGCCGATGGTCTAAATAAGTATCATCAGGTTAGTAATTGGCAAAGAACCTCGAGAGTAGAGTCAAGTCAAAAAGCCGTCCATACAACATACTGCGAGCCTCTCGGATAGTGAAGCTGAGCAATTATTGAATGAGCACCAAGGGAGGCTTTCTCAACAGTGGTACGTACTGCGATAGGACCGTCAATGGACATGCCCGTCAGAGCACAAAAATCTTCAAATGTAAGACACATCTCGTTCAAAGAGAAGTTGAAAAGGTGGTTTTCTGAAGACCAAAAGTAGGATGCACCCCGTATCATGTGCCAATGAATTTGAATACATCTCCATCCGAACGCACATCTAGAACCATATGTGTCCGCAAGATACCCCTTTTCACTGGCACTAAGACTAAGGTACCAATCGTTTATACGAGCCTCGTATGCAATAGTCTCGGAAGGATGATTCATTTTTGTTTAGGAATGGGCTTTGGATAAATTAAATCAACCTTGCCAAACGATAAGAGGTTTTGTCGGGGAAAGAAAGAGAAGACAGAAGGAAGAGCTTGGCATTGAATGATTCTGATCAAAAGCCTTATAACAAGGCAAACAAAGTAAAGAAAAGAATTCTCCCGACAGAAATGATTCGGCCTAGGCGTTAGGCAAAGAAAATTGGAACGTAGCATGTCCCAGCACATCGAATTGAGCAACAGGTCAAAAAGGAGCAGTTTGGTGCGCGGGCACCAAGCCTGGTGCGCCGTGTACCAAACCATGCATTGGCTTATTGTTTGTTAAGCCCTCCAGTCCACATCTTTCATCCGAGATAAGCCGTATCCTTCGGGTGAGAGATGCTTCAATTATGAGTGATTCTTCGTCAAATAGGCAGCAGGCCTATCGTTATAGTGTAGCAGCCGCTACAAATTTACAGCTTTCTCCTCCTGTGCGAAAGCCACCAATTATGCATCAACCATTAACCGCCTCGGTCAAATACCCATTTTTGCTCCCAACGCACAATTTGTGTAATTAAAAAAAAAACAATTATAATTGAGACCCTAGGTTTTCTTTTCTTTTTGCATTTTTCATTAATAATGTATAGAACAAATAAAATTTGCTTACAAATACATCTCTTTTAATAAAAGAAAACAAAAATAGCAGGAAAGGAAATCAATGTCTTCCTCTCTTCGACCTGCTAGTATTGGCACCTCCGAAGCCTCCGCTCCCGCCACCTCTGCGACGCGGCCCAGTCACGTCCGCACTACCTCGGCAGGTGAACTCACTAGCCCCGGCCTTTAGCTTCCGATATAGATCAGATCACCTTGTAAAATTTCTCAACAGCTTCTGATAGGAGCTAGTCGACACCTGTTCATACAACTTTTTTTAATATATATAAATATGTGTAGATAAAATAGACAGATAATATATGCATAGAGTGGTCAGAAATATACCAGATCTCTCCCTCGCGGAAGGTAGTCGTGTGGTGGAATCTCACCACCGCTCAGATCCTCTTCCCTGTAGTTCTCGCCCTCTCCGTAGCCAATCGTCCGCGAGACCTTTGGATAATGTATCTGTCCCACAAACGACCCAATCTCCCCCACGAAGATAGAAAATGGACCCTCTACTTCCTGAGCAGGAGGAGGAGGATACAACACGGTCTACATAAACACCTCGTAATCCATCTCCACATATCTATGTGGATCGATGGCCTCCCTCGCGAGAAACCACTCGCATCTTGGCAACACGTCTGGGGTCATCATCCCGAAGGGTAGTGAAGGCGGTGTCAGAGGCTGGCCCATGTTGGGCTCATGCTGGCGATTAACCCGATCGCCCAAATACATTAAGTCACACATGATGGAAACCATCAAAATGGCAGCTGACCCCATAGGAAAAAGCTGACAAATTCAGAACTAGAGTTGATAATCGCAGTCCGAACCACCTCGGTGTCAGGCCAAGCAGGAACCCTTCGAGCATACTTCTTGGTTGACGTTCGAAAGTTCACCACAAATGGTAGGGTCATCACTCTTGTGTGGAGAGTGAAAGGGTGAAAGCTGAACACCGCGTAAGCCCAAGCCTGTTACATCAAAGCAATGAGTCAGTATTTATTTTAAAACGATAAAAGAAGTTTTTAAATAAAATTTTTGTTCCGAATATTACCTCCTAAGCCACGTTGTAGCCAGTTACGCTACTGGCAACATTCCGACTGACATGATCCATAAAGAAATAACACTCTGCCAGGTTAGCCTGCCCCAGTCAAAGTCGCCCAGATGGCGCAGTCACCTCAAACAACTGAGTAAAGATACTCGCAAAGTTGAGGAAGCATTGGCAAAGAGGGTGATCCCCAGTGCCAAAAATAAAAAAACCCGAATGAATCGGGTCACAACAAACCGATCGGCCGTGTTAACAAGGTCCACATTTTAGAGCAGCCGCTCCCTGACATAGCTGACGGGAATCTCGTCAAAGCTCTTGTACACCGGAGCAAATCCCAACAGCTGAGTAACGACATCAGGACGATGTCGCAGCTGGAAATCTGGCTCAATAGCCCGGCCCTGACCAGTCAGTAGCCTCGTGATCACCGAAAAATCCGCAGGCGTCATGGTCACCTCACCCCATAGAAGGTGGAAAGTATGGGTGGTGTCCCACCAGAAACACTGCAACACCTCATGGACGTTGCTGTAACCGATGAAACCACCGACATTCTGGATGGACGTACCAAGACAGGTACCGTCCACCTTCTCCTGGATCAGCCGAGGGAGTCGACAATAGATCTCCCTCAACATGTCCCCATTCGCCCGGATGCGAGTAATCTTCCTCCGTGACTGCAAAACAGCACAAACAAAAATCAATTTCAGCGTGTCAACACAAAGCGCACGTGCACATTTTTTATGTCATTTCATAAATGCACATCAAGCCAATTTCATTCATATTTGCCATGCAAAAAATAAAAAAATAATAAAACAACAAAATAAAAAAAAACTTGAAATATATATATATTTTTCCATACATTCTCCAAATCCCATCCCCAGGATCCCGAGATCAAAATAGAATGTTTTTAAGTGTTTAGTTAGGGTTTTTCTTCACTTTTCTTCATTCAAGCATTTTTTCAAGCAGTTGGTGTGCAACTTTCACGCAACTTCGGGCAAGAAAAATTCACACATTTTGAGCCACCTCGACAAAATCAACTTGGGAGTTTCCATCTTTGTTCATTGCTCTACACATACATACTCTCGATTTCGAGAAATTTTTATCCTAACATGTTTAAATTTGCAATTAAAGTAGGCACTTTAAACATGCAAAATCCATAAAACATACATACTTGTTTATACCCATATTGTATAAATTCACATTTTTTGCTTAGATTCAACATGCAACGACATATATTTGCTACTTGGATACTAACAATTGCAGGATTAACATCAATAGTCCAGCAAATCATACAAAAATCTCAAATTTAGCATCTTTGCGGAACAAGTGGGTTTTCCGAAAACTCACCGGGGGTGGATCTAAAGAAGAGACGTGACTGCTCCGGTCACGATGAATATCGTTCGGATTACTATCCGAGAACGGATAGCGGACCCGATTTTCTGCCATCACCTTGTCTACTTGTTCGTCACCGACACCCACATTGACAGGAATCTCTTTTTCTGAGTCTGAATTATTCGCCATTATCGCTACAAACAATTTTGGGGCGATAAACCTCGAAATATTTGAGTGATTTCGGAAGAAATTCGGAAGAAATCGGAGAAGAGATGAAGATTTGAAAGCGAGAGAGGCATGGCAGCAAGCTACTGCCGTTTTCTTCTTAAGAAGAAAAGGGATTTTCCCTTTTTCCCTCCAAATTTTAGCATTTTGCGATTTGCACCCCAAGTCCTTCTAACGGCAACTTAACGTCCAACTAACAGTCGTTAACCGGACGCCCTTACGGAAGTCCACCATCAATATATATTCAAGAGCAATCCCCAGTGGAGTTACTCTCAATGGCCCTGCCGTCCAATCCATCATCTCCAGCAGAATCCCCATGGGACTCTACACAACATATCTCAACCGAAGTATTACCAATGGTCTGCACATCATCCCCAACAAAGTGTCCCCTGGACACCACACAGATTTTTAGCGCATTCACATACATTTACACACCCAGTTACCTGTCATTCCCCCACAGGTTCGAGCCTGAGGCATATGAAAATCAACCGCTCAACGGCCCTGCCGTCCAACACAGCTCAGAATTCGTCCCCCAGATGCCACACAAAAATAGTATCTTTATTTTATGTCAATTTACAACTTATCCTAAACTGTAATTTGCCTCATGTTGCATTGGTACAGCTTTCTTTTGGTCATTTCCCAACGGGTATACACCTGGGGTCCGGAAGTGAACCATTCACACACACAGCGTCACAGTCAAATTTCTTCTTTGAAGAGATTTGAACTATGTTTTGACTTGATTCTCTTTATAGAGATACGTAGGCAGTCTCCCTTGGAGATCCGGTCGCTCTTTGACACATGTTGTCACCCACACACATATACACGTGGTCGCACAAACTCCGATGCAGAGTTTGACCATCCAATTGGCAATATGAAGCTGGATGTCTATCTTTTTCAACGATGCTCGCTTACTTCTAAGAAAACGTAGTCGAGGGGCTCTATAGACACCCAAAATTCGTACACCTACATTATACGAATTATCCAATAAATAACTATTTATTTACAAATGGACTAACACATGTTTCTATGATTATTTCAGGAAACAACATACACAACGGACCAATAACGTCCAACAAATACAACAAACTTCGGTTAGATCAACATCAAGGGTCAAACTCGAAGATACAACAGGACTAACGATGTCCAACACACAAACAACCTTTAGTTAGATCAACATCAAGGGTCTAGACTGAAGATACACAGCTTAGAAGGGCTAAAGTGCAAGACACAAAGCCTGAAAAAGCCAAAAATCAGTTTTGGTGCACTGAAGCCTTGCTGAGTGCGTTGATACACACAAACATGGTTTGGTGCGCGGGCACCATGCCAGGTGCGTCGCGCACCAAACTTGTATTTTGTCCTCAAAGTTAAGTCGCCGGCTACTGAAGACTTTGAATGCATTGAGGAAGCTTCGTCCAAACTTGGGCCAGAGAGTAACTCTCACTTCCTCCCCTATAAATAGAGTTCTCAGCTCTCCCTCAACACACAAGACACACTCCTTTAACACACAAGACACACTCCCTCATTCATGGAGAACACACACATATACAACTCTCTCTCTCTATCAAGCCTCTTTTTGAGAATGAAAAGAGAGAAAGAAAAGAGAAAAAGTATTGACTTTCTCTCAGTACACACAAAACGTAAGTCTTCCTTTCCTCGATTGGTAGCAGTGGAAGCACAACGGTCAGGCTACGAGCTAGCTTGATCCAATATTTCACAATGACCTAGAACTTGGCCCGATTTCTGTAAAACAACAGAAGGTAACCCCTTCCGTTTGTTATTCTGTTTAGATATGTAAATAAATGTAATAAATGTATGTAATTATTTTAATACATTTTCAATATATTTTGAATACATGTAAAGTGTATATTCTGTAAATAACCAACTTGCGATAATTAAATACGAGCATGCAAATATGTAGAGATCGAAAGGGCGAGTTGGGTGCGTAAAACCTTTCCAACTCGTAACTTGGCCCCCGAACCCATAATCTAAAGTTTTTCTCCCATTTACTTTATAAACGAGAGTGACGACTCTGTTTTCAAAGATAAATGTGTTCTTCATGTTTATCAAATCATAAAATCAATAGAGAAAAACCACAAGACAAGAGCAAAAAAGGCCCAAAAGGACAGATTTTTCTAAAAATCGGATCCGGGGCGCTCACAGTGTTGTTCTTCTAAACTCGTTGGTTGCGTATGGGGAATATGAATATCTCTTTCCTCCAAAGAAAACTTAAAAACTTTTTCAAGTCGATTACACCAAAGAAAACTTAATAGAAATTGAGCCTTGCAATGATCTCGCTCTCACTGATGAGAATGAAATTTTTGTAATTTGGGACAACCTTACTTGGAAGTGCTTCAATCTCATATTGATGTTATGGTGGAAGAATAAAGTATGGAAGCTTGCGAGCATGAAATGATCAATCAAGCTCTCGACCCTATGCCGAGTTTGCCCACCCTTGAAAGAGTATGTTCGTAATGAAATGGTGCAACCAAGCAAGCTTGAGGAGAAGGAATTTTTGGGTACAAATGAAGATTCCAAGGAACCGAGGCTTCACTTGCACACTCCACCGAGCATTGAGGCTCAAATTTCTCACTTCCACCCATTGCCCAAGTACATTGACGAATATGTCCATTTAAGCGATTTGGGTGTGAAGTTTCCTATTGTCGACGTGATCAAATGACCTATTTATCAAGACTAGGCAATCAAGGAAGTGCAAAGATTCAATGGTCTTACTGCAAAGCACTTTCTTGGAAGAGAATTTTATGGCGCATCAATGTGCGCATTTTTAAATGAACCGGTACGTCCTTAAAAAAAAAATTCGGTGAAGAAGTCAAGCTAACAACTATAACTTAGAACTACCTCTAACCCTTATCTCTTTGTATTTATTTGTTTTGTTTTTTAGTCGCTCGTAACAGTCTCCCTGAGTTTGTGGGTTTATAGGGGAGTGTTTATAGTGTCACCCTCACAAATTTTTTTTTCATTTTTGTGTATTTTCATATATATATATATATATATATATATATATATATATATATACTCCCTCCGTCCCTGGATTATCGTCTGGTTTGACTTGGCACACTGATTAAGATAACATATTTGACTTAATTATTAATATTAATATTTGTTTGATTTTCCACTTTTGTCCCTATTTGAAATGAGTAAGATGCCAAAATTTTCTTCCTAAATTTTGAATATTTGTGAACTTTTGAACATGAATTTAAATATTTCAAGTTCCCTCCAATCCATGCAGTGGGTCCCATAAATTAAAAAGTAATACTCGTAATTAAAAGGGCAAAATGGTAAAAATATTTTCTAAAAAAAGAAAGTTTTAAACAAAATAATTTTTTTGGGACGGACGAAACAAGAAAGGAAGACAATAATTTAGGTACAGAGGAAGTATATATATATATTTTTTGTGCTAATGCTTAATAGTTTTTGTAGTGGTTGTTGTTATATTGTTGTCACCAGTAACAGGCTACTCGAATAAAAAAAAAATAGGCTAAAAAGGAGGAAATCTCAAACTAAAAGGGGCCTGATCGATAAATTTTAAAAAGGGCAAAAATGAGAAATAGAAACAAAAATATTAGAAACGAAATGGTTATCAAACAAAAATATTAGAAACATTTCCGCTAGCGCCGGTATGTTGGGGAAAAAAAAAAAAACAGTCAGCTCCCCCCATCCTCCATTCTCTCACCGCACTCCCACCCTCTCAACAATAGCCGCAAGCAGCCGCAAGGAGATCCAACACGCCATTGTCGCCGGCGACTCTCAGTCCCGTTCTCTCTCTCTCTCGCGCGCCCAGCTACAGCACACCAGAGACCCCCCTCCCGCAGCACACCAGAGACAGCAGCGCAGACCACTGCCGCCTCCCTCGTCTCAGGCAGCAACCCTCGCCTCCTCTCGCACCCTCCATCACAAAACCGCAGCAGCAGCTCCATTTCCAGTGCGTCTCAGCGCCTGCGACCCTCCCCTTTACCAGTCAAGCTCCTCGCCGCCGTCATCTGCGAGCAACAAATCTGACCTAAGGTTTGCGATTTGGGGGTAATTTTTCTCAACCTATATTCTACCCTTTTAATTTCCGTGCCTCTGTGATATACATTGCAATTTGTTGTTGATTTTTGGTGGGTAGAACTGTTATATTCAAATTGGGGATATGAGGTACAATTGTTAATTGATTTGTGTTGACTGTTTGGATTGGGTATTAGCATTCTGATATACATTGTTGGGTGGAAATTCCGAGCTCCTTTGTGCAGTTGTGCTATACTTGTATTGATCATACCTTGTCAAGTGCTAAATGTTCCCTCCTAGGCTGCATTGAATTCACATTGGGGACAATGTGAAATTTAAGTTTGGGGGTGGGAATTTGTGCATTTGTTATGCTTGAGAGTAGCACATTTTGCCTGTTTAGCCTGTAAAATTTTAGTTTCTTTTCTTTTGTTAAAAATTAAAAAAAATTGAAAATTTGAAAATGTTTGTGAGTCCTTGGTTAGGCGTGGTTATTTCTGCGAATGATAATAATTTGTTTGACTTGTGACATCTTGTAATGACAATGCATGTTGCGCTTGTCTAAATGCGTAGCTTGGTATACTTGATTGAGCTTTGAATCTCCATTTTTTGCGCACTTTGCACCATAAATTGATTCTTAAAAAATTTGAATGACTTTATAGGGTTCTATAGTACACATTTCATTCCCTTGGCCTTTGGTAATCTGAAAACTTAGAGTATTCATGAAATTTTTAAACTGTTTTTACTCCTTGAAGTTAGGCCTAAACAGAGTTTAAGTAATCCGAATGAAAACGGAAAAAAAAAAAAAGAGAGAAAAAAAGAGTAGAAAAAACATCTTTTGTGATGACTTAGTTTAGCTTTGTAGCCTTTTTAACTCGAGTTATTAAGCTTGTAGGTGTGTTTTTACACCTAATGCCTTAAAGCCATTTGGTTTGAGTGTCATTAGACTAACGCTCGTTAAATGGGTTGATTAGAAAGCTTAAGGGAGCTAGACATTGAACAAGTCCACAAGCGCTAGTTAATCGAAGAAAAAGAAAAAAAAGAAAAAGAAAGAAAAAGGTTCGGTATTACTACATATGTATGTAGTAATGGATGAGAGTAATTACGTGTTTTTACGTTTCATGAAAAACTTTGATATATATTATTCGCAAAGGTTTATACTTGTGACATTTGAAGGAATGAATGGAGTACTTGGCCCTATAAGGAATTTCAAGTTTTGAAGGTGTTGAGACATGGTTTATACACACACGGAGATTTAGGGTGAGATTGATGACTCTTGAGTGAAAATTTAGACTTGTTGCTATGCGTTGTTATTTGCAAATTGTTGTAAATCTTACTCTGAGGCATTGTATAGTGCTATGCCGCGCCTTGACTTGTGAAAGAAAAAAAAAATTTTCGTAAATATTTTAGTTTTTGTATTTATTCGTTTTCTTGTTTTACTCGAGGACGAGCAAAAGTCTAGTGGCTAATTTTGATTTCTGGTGATTATGATTCGGAAACGTCTCATGAGAAATAACTTTTTTTTCCCGCAGAGATTATTGAATTTGAAGAAGATGGGCAGCTTAGCTAACAAACCCAGAGTGATGGTGATGTTTCTTGTATGTTCAATCTATTTGTGCTGTGCCTTCTCATCAAGTTCGTCTTCTTCGGAAACTACAATGCACACCAACAATTGGGCTGTCTTGGTGTGCACCTCTCGATTCTGGTAATTTCATCATTTCTAAGATTTTGTTAAAGGCTTTGCGTTTGGATGGTGGAAAATTATAAGGTCAAAGCAGAAGGAATTCTTTAGGAGAATTATTCTCTTTTGGGGCTCTTCATATCTGAAAACATATTACGCGCTAATATTGAATTAGATATATACCGAGAAGATAATATATAAAGTCAAAATGGCATTCCATCCCCCAGATGGATAATCTCTCTTTTGTTGCTTATAAGTTTGTCAAATATGGAAACATATGAGAATTGTGGTATATACCTTTATAATGATGATGTGGTAACAATTTTTTTGATAAGTAATAATGTTATAAAAACAAGGCGTCAAAACAGGAGACGCATCCTTTGTACGCAGGAAGTATACTAGAGAAAAGAATTACTATCAGGAAGTTTTCCACCATCTCTACAAAAGCGAAGAGTCCTGAAAACATTCTCCTTGATTCGAGCAGTGTCGGACTCAATGTTGTCGAAAACCCTGCCTTTTCTTTCCTTCCAAACATGCCAACAGACCGCCAATGAAGCAGCATTCCAGAAACTATTCTTTCTTCTTCGCTTATACAAAGGCCACCCTCTACTGTGGCATAACCCTCATAACCCTCGATAAACCTACTGTGAGAAACAAGTAATTCCAAACCTCCCTAGCCATGGGGCAGTGCAGAAGAAGATGATTAACAGTCTCCTCCTCGTTTTTGCACATGTATAGTATAACAATTAAGAGTGATTGTTTTTTAAGGCCAAGGAATTACATGCATATAATTATTAATATTCTTTTAGCTTATTATTATTACAAGAATTGCACATTTACTTTATTTTTCTTAATGGAGTATGTTATGTAAAATTAAAAAGGTCTCCAATGCTTGTTTCAGTTTGTACCTTGTCTAAAATTTACACAAAAGGACGTTGATTCCTTTCATTTCCAAGTCTCAACCTGAGCAACTCTTTATTTCTGAAGTATCCATGGAAGAAAAGGAATATACTCAGTTAGTTCTAGGCATCTTTACTGTGAACTTCAATAGCTGCATATTGTTTCCAAAGGCATAATCCTAGAAATATATGGGAATGCAATCAAGATGCTGAACTTCAAATTTTGAAAGTTATTTGTGTGCTTTGAAGATTTCACACCCTAGATCATGTCAAACTAATAATCATTCATTCCCTTTCAGGTTTAATTATCGTCACATGGCCAATACTTTATCCTTATACAGGTATGTGGACCTGTTTCAGAATATTTACCAGCTTGTGTAACTTGGACTTCTATCTTTAGAATTCCCACTTTGTGTCTTTAATTCCTTAGTGATTTTTTTCTTCTCGTTCAGGACAGTAAAACGGCTTGGTATACCTGATGAGAGGATAATACTTATGTTGGCAGATGACATGGCTTGCAATGCTCGGAACAAGTACCCTGCCCAAGTTTTCAACAATGAAAACCATAGGCTTAACTTGTATGGTGATAATGTTGAGGTGAGGTTGCATTCTGTGCCTGGAACCTTTGAGTCTCTTTTTGAGCAGAAGATTTTGATCTTAAGATATGTTCCAATAAATTCCCAAAAAAGTTTAATATCCAATTGAGCAAGTTATCAAGTTATTAACAAAAGTAACACACATGAAACAGCTTACTAATGTGCTCGTAGGACCTATACATGGGTAAATTATTCTCACTGATAATAGTATCTTCAGCTTATGCTCTCTCTACTTTAAAAAATTGTTACCAAGAAGATTTGTAGATTTTTTGTTTCTTGGAATGATGGTCGAATATTATTGGCTAGTAGTGAGCTGTTTCATGTACATGGTAGTAGCGCTAAATGGGGTTGTAAGTGACAATAATGAAAAGGGTTCTTTTAATGGATTATGATAGTTAGACGGAGAAGCATCTATAAACAGGTGTCTATTAGGTACTTGTACCTCAGTCAGGCTACTAATTTTGAAGAAACAAAATGATGAGAAAAGTAAAATTTTTGTCAAAGAGTTATTCCTGAGTTGGTCGCTGTTTAAGAGGAAGAGGAAGAACATCATCTGGGAGGCAGCTCCAATGGGCGTGTGCTGGACTATTTGGAGGGAGTGAAACCGTAGGGCTTTTGATAGCGAGGAAAGATCCTTGATTAGTTTGAAGAACACCTTTCTTCGAACTTTGTTCTTTTGGTGCTCAGAAAAAGAGAAAACTTCAGGCTGCCCTGCTATTACTTTTGTAGAATTTGTGAATAGTTTCTCCATATTTAGTTAGCTCTTTTGGTAGAGTATACTTCTAGTGTACGCAGGACGCGTCACCTGATTTGACGCTTGTTTATATATATATATATATATATATTTACTTATCTAAAAAAAATTGTCAAGTATTGCAGTCTGGTGAAAGCACATCACAGTGCTGGATGTAAGATTGTAGATGCGAAGAAGCCTTGGGGTCATCAATTAGCATCCGTAAATTCTATTTGAAATGTCTGCTGCAAAGTGTCACCATTCTGTTGGAGGCAGCTCATGAATCATTGGTTATTTGGGATCCTGTCATGAGAAGTTTAGGAAGAGGTTAGATGCTGGAAAAGCCGATGTTGTCCACAGCGGGGAGGCTTACTCTCATTAAAAGTATGCTATCCAATCTGCCCAGATGTTTTTCTTTATTTCATACTCCAGCTTTGGTTGCAAAATTGTTGGATAAAATCCAGAGACTTTTTGTTGAAAGGTAATGAGGAGGAATTCAAATATCCTTCAGGAGAGTGGAAGAGGGTTTTGGAGAGCTGGGACTTAAATACTTCTAGACGTCTAACAAAGCATTGCTGGGCAATGGCTACGCTGATTTCTGAAGGAGAATGGCGCAATATGGAAAAAGGTGGTAGTAGGAGGATCGGGGTTAGATCTAGATGAATGGATGTGGGGTGAAAATTGTAGGCCATGTGGGGTTGGTCTATGGAAATTTATTGCGAAAGGATGGCCGATTTTCAATACAGTTGGCACTTCAATAATTAATACTCCCTCCATCTCTAAATTATTGTCTTGTTTGACCCGGCACACGGATTAAGAAAAAATAATTGACTTGATTATTAATATTGGTATAGTGTGTAGTTTTCTTTAATGCCCGCGTGCATGTGGCCCATAATTAAAGTAGGAAGAAAAAGTAAGGGTAATATGGTAAAAGTGTTGTTCAAAAAGGAAACTTTCAAACAAGACAATTATTTTGTGATGGACAAAAAAGAGAAGCAAGACAATAATTTTGGGACGGAGGGAGTATAATCTATTAATCAATAATGTTTTTGAGAAACCAATTTAGGATTTTAGAAATAAAAGCATACTTAATACTTAATAAATTCTAATAATTAATAAAATTTTCATCTCCCTTGATTATTAATTAATAGAGTATCGACTGTACTTTCATCACTACGGCAATTGGGGAGGGTACTGGAGTCAGATTTTGGAGGAACTATGGTGTGGCAAGGCTGACGGTGAGTAGAAAATTTCCTAATCTACTGTAAATGAACAAGCTAAGGTGGCAGATTATGTTCTCTGCAAAAATGATAGGTTTGATTGGAATTTTATTGGTAGGAGAAATTTGCAAGATTTGGTGGTAGTAGAACTGGAGCATTTTATGAGTTTTTTGTATGAGACTGGAACCCCTTAAGGTTGTGCATATGTGCTGCACTGGAAGCTTCAAATAATTGGATTATTTTCATAAAATCCTTCTATATTGCAATGATTTGCTTGGAAGTGGATCTGGCGATCAAGAGCCCCAGGTTTTTTTTTTTGTGTGATCTACTGCTTGGGAAGCTATTCCCATTTCTCACTTTTGAAAATTTAAGGAAATGAGGTAAGACTTTAGTTGATTGGTGTTGCATGTGTAAAAAGAATGGGGCAAGTCTTTAATTCCTTTTGGTTCATTTTGTCGCAAGGGAGTTATGGAGTTCATTATTTGCCTTGTTCAAGGTGGCATGGCTTATGCCTGGGAATGTTGATGCCTTCTGTCCACTTGGTTATGGGCACAGATTCGTGAATCTAAAGCCGATATGACAAACTCGTATTTGGAATTAACGTAATTGGCAGAGCTTTGTTGGAGTTGAGATGCTGATAAATGGGCGAATGTATGATGTTAAGGTTTCTCATTTTTGGATAAATGAGTTTTTCCTAGAGTCTTGCATAGTTGCATACGTTTGTGTCTTTCTGGAAGATTTGTCTGGTAGGAGCTTGATGTAGGTTCTTGTGGAGCTTCCAGTATGCAGGGGAGATGGGTGTTAATTTTTTTAACTCTGTTTTATATGCCTAGTGCAAATGGGATGCGACCTCTTGGAGTTTTTCTAATACATATTCTTTTATCCAAAAAGAAGAAAAGAAAAAGTTGTTCATTGTGTTAGAAGTATCTCATCAACAAAAAAAAAATAAAAAATAAAAAAATTATTAGCAGTTTACCATGAATAAAAGTTGTCACTAAGTTATGACATTGAGGGAGAAGCAGAGACAATAGGATTTGTATGATAAGAGACGAATAGGTTTCAAGCAAACCTTCAAAAGATGAATTGGTTTGGATGAAAACTTTCTACTTTTTATTACATGCATTGCCAAAGTGATCAACCACAAAAGAAAGGAATCAAGACCAGGCACACAATAGCCCAAATGAGGAGTTGAATCATGATCTTGTTATTCGAAACATATAACTGAGCCACAGCTTATGGCCATATTATTTGACAACTGATTCTATATCAAAATACATGAACTATAGCACTACAATGCTAAATAGTAAAATTTTTGGTTGCAAAAACAACTGAGAATTTCCCGGATTCTCGCAATCCAGAACCTTACAGAATTTCTTAATACCATACAGCCGTTTCCTATTGATTGTTAGTTTGTACTAAAACTCTTGAAACCATATGCAATATTGAATGAGCTGGTTTCCCCTTCTGAGCAATATATGTTTAATGAAATTGGAGGGGGCAATACCCATGTCTAGTGATACATGAGCAGAAAAGTGTCTCTACCTCTCCAAAACCCTGTTGTTGCTTAACTTTCAGTCAACTGATATGTCCTACAATAATTTTCTTACGAGCAGAAAGCTTCCAATTACATTGGTAATTATGCAGATCTTCCTACTATTTTGAATATCTTTGCGGTGACCTTATTCTATAGTATTTTTGAGCTCCCTCAGTTTCTAAATTCAAACTTAAGTGCTACAAAAGATGAAGAAGATGATTGTTTTCCATCTCTTTTGAGAGCTTGTTAGCATATTGAACAGCTGGTCTTATATAATACCCATTTTTCTTCTTTTTGCTGGTGTTGTGGGTGTTTCTGTATTGTTTTCTGCATGAGATACTGATTTCAGCTTGTTAGAATGTCAGGTGGATTATCGAGGTTATGAAGTGACAGTCGAAAACTTTTGCGAGTTCTAACGGGCGCCATGAAACTGCCGTTCCTAGGTCAAAACGACTTCTTAGCGATGAAGGAAGTCACATACTATTATACATGACAGGACATGGAGGAGACGAGTTTCTGAAATTTCAGGACTCAGAGGAGCTCCAGAGTCACGATTTGGCGGATGCTGTAAAACAAATGAAAGAAAAGCGTAGGTGAGGCTGTCTTTTCTATTTTGCTGTATTCCACACTCCTAGAGTTCCATTTCAATGTTGACAATGGACCTAAAAATCAATGGCTTCCATCGGTTTTGACTTTGTGGTTTCCTTTTTCTATCTTGGAAACGAGAATAATCTAGGAGTGCGTGAACTGTGCATATTTTTTCACGTCATGATATGGCAATGCCTTCAGTTGGTTGTGAAATGAGTCCTTTTACTTAGTAGTGGCACCAACTTCCTAATAATCACATTTGTTGATGTGTCATTTTGTATTGAAACTATGTTTTCATGTGCCCCTAGTACTACTTACGGAAAATACAGTCAGTACAGTTACTGATTTGAATTTGGAATGGTTAATCAATTGCTTATATGTTGAACCGTGAAAAGGAACTCTTGGCGATTTTTTGTTCAGGCCATTTAAGAGACCATATTATACTAGTAATAGTCAAACATTGAATTCAATTTTCATTTATTATGTCCATATTCAGATTCAAGGAGCTCTTGATTATGGTGGATACTTGCCAAGCTGCAACACTCTTCTCTCAGGTTAGTGATTCCTCATGTTGGAGCTGAAACCTCCGATCATGTCCAAAATTTTCTTCTGCATTATGCCATAGAGCTGTTTAACGTCTTAGCTATTGGGTTGCTTCCCAGTGGCTCCTACTGGTGAACATTGCTTTGTTTGTGTCAGCTTTGTGTTAGGAAATGAGCAATGACATTCAATCTTACGTATTCGAACTCGATACAAGTGGTATAGGATGCGATTTAACAATCAAACATCCTGGAATTGGTTGAACATTTGATGCAGAAGGATTTATTGTTTGTTTATATTGCGGGATAATTTCGATTTTATTTACAGAATATCAGGTATTATTAGTTGGTAGTAATGCGGAGCACTTGCATAAGCCCTATGGATTCACTTCAGAATATTTTTTTGGCTTCTATATTTTTATGTGAGAAAGACTTGGGGTTAGTCGATCTAATTAGTAATAATTGGGGAATACTTGTATTAAGCCTATTTGAGGCCGAGTGGAATGATTATAATAAAAAGGTGAAGTGGTATCAAATCCAGCCCATGAATAGAATACCAAGTGGTGTTGGTAGTTCAATTCGACTTGTAGGATATCAGTTATTGAGCTGAGTCCTAAAGAAAAAAAAAAAAAAAAAAAGCTGAGTCCTAAAGGATTTAGGGGTTTCTTCATTCCATGGACTTCAGTGTTCCCTTGTGCAAGTATTTTGGGTATTATCAATTATATAGCCAAGTACTAGTGGAATTAGGGTTTATTTTTTTATTTTTTGATGTGTGTGACTTCAGTGTTCCCTTGTGCAAGTATTTTGGGTATTATCGGGTATATAGCCAAGTACTAGTGGAATTAGGGTTTTTTTTATGTGTGTGTGTGTATGTTTTGTTTTGTTTTTTGGTTTGTAGGCAGTGACATTGATAATATGAGATTTGAGGCATTGTGCAGTTATGGGCTGCATGCATGTTTGATCCCTTGCATTGGTATAAGCATTACCTTTTCCGAAAAATAAGCAGAATCTTTTTAGAGGAATGTAGAAATCAGATTGGAAATGGTAAAAGGAACTACTAAGCAGGATATGAGTTTATATAAACAATCAGGAAGGAAACTAACATTGGATCATCCTGAGGGCATGAGTAACATCAGACATAACAACTCCTCAGAATGACCCAAAAGCTTTGTCCCTAAGACTTGGGCTTCCCAAAACAACCAGCTGATCTCAAACCACTGAAGCGAGAAAGCCCGATTGCTGAATATATAACAAGGAAAACACATAACTTCCTAAGTGAAGTCATGGTGGGCGAAGTATTGAGCACGAGATTTATGATCTTGGGTGCACAAACACAAATATCTGGACATAAAGCCTTGTACGGCCTCATTTCTGCTTGCAGTATTATGTTTTCCATGAACTAAAGAACAGGTGAAAGCGTTAATCTTAAAAATTCTGGCTTTCTAAATGAGAGAGCTCAAGGAAAGGGATGCAGGAAAGGGCAATGAGCAGTCATGCATTTAGAGTACATTGGTTTTTGATAGCCTTGAGTACTTAATTTAATGCATTGGGTACTTCATTTGAACAAGTGCGTCTGATACATGTATGCTTATATCTTGCTTTAAAATTGGACAGGGAACTTTTGCATTATCGTATTAATGATACATGTATGCTTATATCTTGCTTTAAAGTCGGACAGGAAACTTCTGCATTATCGTGTTAGATAAGTACTAAATTTGCTTAATGTGAGGTTTGACCTTGATATGGATTGGATGTGTTCCTTTCAGCTACATTCACCTGGTGTTTTGGCTATCGGAAGCAGCAAGAAAGGAGAAAACTCATATTCACATCACTTGGATTCTGATGTAAGTATGATTGTTGGATCATGCCATTCTACATCCACTATTGTTTATGTATTGATTTGCTGAGGAGCTTCTATTCCTGATAAGATGTTAATATTCTGTTTCAGTCTCATGCCTTTGGTTACAATTAGCTATAAAAATTGTTTTGAAACAGGTTGGTGTCTCTGTTGTGGATCGTTTCACATTTTATACGCTAGCTTTCTTTGAGAGGCTAAATATGTATGACAATGCCTCGTTGAGCAGGTATTTACTAATATCACTCTGTAAAGTTTTCATCAAAGCTCTTAGTGCCTCCTGTTTACATTGTTCTATTTCAATATGGTTTTGCATCATAGTCCAGTTTTTCCCCTTTTGATCTTTTCAGAGTCTTATGTTTTAGGAAGGTCAAAGTTCCTTTAAGATTTGAAGCATTCATGGTGCTTATGGATGCAACTCAAGCAGGTTATAGAGTGTAGGATGTCAACGAGGCTCAACCCTTGGGTTACTAGCATTTTACTTCAGTACAAACCATCCTGGACTGATACACTCGGCTCTAAACTATGAAATTTTTCTCTAATCAGCCAACTGATTTTAGTTTTAGGAAAATTTTCAGTAAGGTTCACTGCTCTTGTTCGATTTCAAATTTCAGTCCTCTAATTTTTCTTGTTGCAATCAATGTCCTTAAACTCTCTCAATCAAATTCCTGTCTGCTTTTGTTTGAAAGTCAACGGTTGATGGATGTGTCACATGGGATTCTCAAGGATAAAATAGGAGAAAGAATAAAGTGTTCTTTTAGAAAATAAGGGAAAAACAAGATTTCATTTTACAAATTTTTTTAAAAGGAAAAGAAGATAAGGATAACTACACATTGCCAAACCCTCCGACTGCCCGCAATGCTTAGGATCTGCCCATCAGCAACAAAATTCTGTCTTGCTTAAGAAACCTTTTGCCCACCTCCTTATGCCGACGAAGCCATCATCATACACCTCGACCTTCTTCTCAATTGAGCACCTGAATGCAGCACTCCTCATCCCGTCATCCCCAACACTCAAATTGCAGATCTAGGCTCTTCCCCCACCTAAATTGGTGCCCCTTTATTAATTGATTAACAAAGAGAGGCCACTCCGAATTAATGTGTTTCTGATTATGTTGTTTGGTGTTGAGAAGTTGAGTAGAGATTGTCAAGACGCCTAAATAGTTCTTTCCAGTGAAATCCTGGGATTTCTCCTCAATTCTTATCTGCTTTGGTTGAAAAGCATTCACACTAACTGTGTAAAACCTTACTGGCATGGTATCTTCATTTCTCATATTTATAATGTGGCCTCTGTTCCATATGGTACTGTGTGTATAAGTACTTACCCCACCTTGCCTCTTTCTAAAAGCAAAAATATATAAAACTGAAAGGGAGTGAGAGAAATAAAATCAACTGAATAGATAGTGATGCCCGTGAAAAACTGTAATACATCCACTCCTAAATCCGTCCCTGTAGCTTGAACAGATCTAGAGAGTTGGTTTGTCATAGGAAGTCAAATTTATTATCAATCAGGAACCAGTATTAGCCTCTGGTAGAAGCATTTACAGAGATGAGTGCTGGTGTTGATGGTATGTTTGAATAACCTCGTGCCTCAGAGATGACTGCTGTTGTATATGGTAAATTTGAATGTTCTTAGGTGCTCCAGGTTAGTGTTTGTTACGGCAAAAACAATGGTGGTTAAAAAATGCTGCTTTGCTTTGCTAGTAAATCCGGATTCGATGATTTATTACTGTAGATTTACTCACTGATGATCCTTTTCCTTTCAATTGATCGTTTTGCTCATGGTGAAGTTTTTATTTATTTATATATGAGTGAGTAAATTTAAAAGCAACACAAGAGGTTAACACTATACATGATGTGCAATTCTTTCCTGTTGTTTTGCAGTCTTTTCAGCTCGTATAGTCCAAACTTACTGATGTCAACTGCATATTATAGGACAGATTTATACCAGCGGAAACTGGAGGAGGTATGCAAGTTGTAGATCCTTCTCATTTTTCGTTAGAGATAATTACACAATTTACACTAGTCCTTTTACTTAAAGACTTTTTGGAAATTGTATCTGAACTTAAAGTTAGCTCATGGCAGTTACAAAGTATGGGGTTTTCGCTCAGGTTTGTTGTTTGGGTGGACATGTGGAAATCTCCGCTACGTCATCACGTGATTATCATGTGATCACTTTCTTTAGGGTAAACATGGGGAAAATGACTAGATTGTTCCCTGATTAGGTCATATTGTAAAAACTACATGACAAGGTACACAATCATTGTCTGCCAAAGATCAGGGATATACAAGGTTGTCAATCGAGAACTTTGAGAACATCCCTCCAGCAACATTTACTCTCCCTAGCCTTCACTTACCTCGTATCCTCAAACTTGGAATCCCCAAACTTACACCTGCATTACCACATCTCCTTCCTACCACTGTGACATTCTGATAAAAATAACAGGTACCCCTCCTCACTTAGCTCGCAACTGGGGAGCAACTCAACAGCAGCCTTAATGCCAGAGGATTTCCACACAACCCCAACTCGTTCGTGTCCAACTGAGTTATTGATCGAGCAGGTGACGAACCTTGAAGGGATCGAAATTTGCGACAATTTCCAGCAATGTGAAACCCATAACAAGTGTGGCCATAATATAGTCTGTGATTAGCCCGCCGCCTAATATTCTTGCTCAGTTTGTTAAATAAATTGAATCAAGGAAACCTTGTTTCGTCAAATAATTCACAAAAGATATCAGATTACTCCTTTGAATTCTTTCCATTTTGAGTAATTCAAAATTGAGAGAGAGAGAGAGAGGGGAGGGAGCAAGGGTTGGCAGAACGTATGGCACATGAGATCAGGAATCCCTCCTTTAGGATCAAATCCTGATTTTTAATGGCTTGTGATGGGCTCGTCAGTTTCTTTCTGACCGCGTGAGTAGATGCATAGCTGGGTGGGTGCCAACAAGGAAGAAGTGTTCAACCCAAATTTGCTTCCAAATTATCTGGTTTGACCCCTTTTTTCTGTTTCCTGTTTGATTTTCATGTTGTTGTATATGCTATAGAAATCAATGGCATTGGCAATCAAATGTTTCTGCATTTTGCTCGAACCTCACCCTGTCATCTGTTTCTAAATATTGCATTTCTTATTTTATACTACCTCGTCCACTATTCCTTTTCTGGACGTCCCTAAAAAAGTGTTCACTTCCAAAAGTTGATCTTCTTTTATGTCTCTTTTACAAATTTGTCCTTGGTTCTAACAAAATTAATAAATAACATCCACGCATCACATCCACTTCAAGGGTAAAGTTTGGAGAGTAAAATATTATATTGTGGTCAAGTGGTTCCTTAATCTATGTTCCTTGTCAAATGAGACTCTTTTTGGGAATGGAGGGATTTCTTGGAAAAGAGAAGATAGTTATCTTCTACTATATAGAAAGCGGGAGTACTTGGACAAATTAGTGCTAAACAACTTCAATCGTTACCAATTATTTACAAAGTTTAACCTCCTTTTCTCCCCATAGTTATTAAAGGCGAAAAGCGTGAGGCGGGCGAGAGATACATATTGAAGGGGAGAGACGTGCGAGAAAAAGGCGAACAAGATGACAATTAAAGAAAATAAATTAAAATGTATATTTTGTAACATTTTTAAAAGCATGTTATCGATGGCAGTAATACATGAATTTTTTTATCAATGAAGAATCAATTATATTAAAAAGAAGAAAGTACAAAGAAGATGGACAAGAAGACCATCATATCAAAACAAAAGAAAATGAAAAGATTAGAAATGAAAACTAGAAAAGCAAAGCATTCCAATCACGTCAAATCTTTGAAAAGGGAATTCCACGAATTCTCTAAAAACTGACGCCAGAGAGAAGCCAAGAAAACTACTCTATCCCACAAGAGCCACAACAAAATGCCTGATCCCTGAAAATTCTGGAATTTCGCTCCATTCAAAGGCATCAAGGAAAAGCAAAAGTCCCACACTGCCATGTTATAGAACCGTCTCCATTTTGTCCAAAACTTCTAAACCGATTATGATGAAATAAATGGATTGGCCCAGGCCTCCCGGTATAGGAGGTTCTGCCAAAGATACCGAGCATCCACACCATGGGAAAATGGATGATCTTGAGATTCTGTAAAGAAATGTGTAATGGAAATAGGATCTCGTATAAATGAAATTATCAAATTCAATTTGGGTATGATTGCATCAGGTTGCCTAAGAGCACGGGAAATTGGAAACTGAGATTAGAAAGTTCTTACACATCACACACATGAGGGAAAATACGCTTGTTTGGCCTACGGTTTTGCAACATGTCATTAGTATTAAGCTTATTAAACACAAGAGACCACACAAAAGCACTAATCTTGAAAGGAACCCGAGCATTGCAAATAAAAGAAGATGAATGAAAAGGAGTCAAGCTCGACAGCCTAATCAAATGAGACAGAAAAGACCGACAAGAGTAAAGCCCAGATTCCTCTAGAACCCAAGCTCGAGAATCAGAACCCGAAGAGGGACGCTTACTTGAACAAGAAACTTAAACCAATGAGTAAAAACCACCTTCAACTCACTTCAATAAAAGAAAAAGATTTACTTTTTAGCCCCAAATCAATCACATCTTCAAAAATCCCAAATTACTTGGACAAGAAAATCAATGGGACCAAGTGAAAACCCTAAGAACACTACCAAAACCTAACTTGACAGCCCCCCCAATCTCCCCCAATCTAATGACTAAGCTGTATAGGCATTGGCGACCAAGTATGTGCAGGTCCAGCAAAAAATTCCCGCACCTGCGCATGGGGTGCATGAGCACTGTTCTGACGATGGTGAAGTTTCAGATGAGGTTGCCATGTTGAGTCCTTAGATTGATAAATATGGATGGTCGACAGCTAGATCTGGGCTAAAATCGATCAGATCTAGGCCAAAATCCTTCAGTCTGGGCTGGAAAGGTTAGCTGCTCGCCTTTTGCCTCTCGCCTAGGCGACAGAGACGATCGCCTTGGCTCGCTTCTTCAACACCGGCCGCCTGAGTTTCAAGAGGTGACAGACCCTCGCCTCTTGCTTGAGGCGATCAACACGTTCGCCTTTAATAACTATATTTCTTCCTAATACAAGATGGGACCTTGCCATCCTCCGTTAGAACATGTGAGTTGCTGACCACATTATATTAACAAACGTGTATCTTGCTGGTTTTCCTAAGTACCACACATTCTCTTCTTTACTGCTTGTCTTACTGTGCCTATTGGCCTGTACGTACCAATTACGATCAATTACTTTTCTACCTAAAGCAAGTAAACAGTGGGGTTAATCCTATCTAATATGTGCCTTCCCCCTGATTAGGTACCTGTTACAAATTTCTTTGGTTCAGTGATGGAAACAGTTCACACTGATTCAGCTTACGCAGCCGTTTCAGGCAAAGACTCCAGCTGGGTGAAAATGAAAGTGTCCTTAGATGCTTCATCTGAATTGGAGGCCCGAAGAATAATTATTAGTGCAGATCCTGAGGAACAATATACTGATTCAAATACGAATGTGAGTGCTTTTTTTAAATTCCTGCCAAGAACAAATCATTTTTTCCTTCAAAAGTAGTCTGTATATATGGGGCAACGAAAATGCATGCTGCAGGTTGAGCATGGTACTTGTCCGTTCACTCATAAATGGCGTATCATCAATGACAAAATTGAAAGTATCAAAGACGTTGATAGCTTGGTGAACTATGGTTTGTTTGTGATGTTGACGCTGGTAGCAGTTTCCACTTGGCGATCACGATGAAGGTGAGAAGATACTCTTTATTTGATTGTCAAATGCATGCATTTTTTGTTCCTCAAGTTTTGGGATCTAATTGAAACCATATATACCAGGTTTTTGCCTCCTTTAATGTTCATTACTCTACTCCCTCCGTCCAAAATGAGTGTCCATTTTCGTTCATGATCATGAACAAAAATGGACACTCATTTTGGGTTGCACGGAGTACCAAAGAAGAAAATGACGTGTACAAAAGAAGAAAATGATGTGTGAGATTCTTGCTGGTTTGGGTGGTCAAACTGAAACGAGCATTAAGTGGATGGTTGAAGTTATAGTTTTTCCATCCAAAATGGTGTAACTGCAATTAACGAATGTTGAATTAATGCATGTCAAATTAATTGTCTCCACCCGTTGCTCAAAAGTACTGAGCTGCGCTTGTATGCGCTCTATAGCTTCACTTTTACCTTCGTATTCCATATGTTTACTCGCATTCTTTTGTTCTTGTAGCTTTAGCGAACTACACGTGTTCAGGTGTTATGGCACTAACGAGCTTCTAAGAGGTAGATGTTCGAGTAAATCATTTGGCATAGTTCTCTCACAAGGGCCTTATCGTTGAAGATGCTGAACATCCAACTGTTCTGACTACACTTCACGTTACTAATATCCAAGATCATGCATATATGTGTATGTTGTCAAGAGTTTCCTTCTTATGTAAACAGTGTATTCTTCATTCATTAGAGAAGAGAAACGTATACATTTGCATATTTCCTTAACCCAGTGCTCTGAGGGACTCCTTGTACATGAATTTTGTAACAACGCATCTGAAAGAAAACCCAAGTGCATCTATCATTTAAGTTTTGCCTCATTATAAATTTCTAATTTTCTGTAGCTATACATGTTTCAATGTTCACTTAAGGCTTCAAAATCAAATCTTAAACTTTCTGCAGCAGGTTGAAGTGAGGATCCACTGATATATGATCAAGAGGCACTTGGGGAGGCTGTTTTTGTTTCAACTTGGTGAAATTCTAGTTCAAGGCAACCCACCAACCCCCTCCAGATAGCTCACAATAAGGTGAGAGTACTAACTACAAAGCATCATGGAAGCCACTCTCGATAGAATTGATCTTCAGAGCTACTACTAAGCAGAGAGGCGGCAACTCTTGACAGAACTTATTTTATAGAGCTCTAGAGTACATAATGAAGATCACAGCGAGGTGAAAGTATAAAGAGTCAGGGAGTCCACTCTTGATGGAATTGATATTATGGACATCAAGGGTACCAAATGGAGTAATCTTACTTTGTTACTCCTCGGACGAGGGTTGCTTTTGCTCTATGTATGAAGGGTTTCAAGATCGGGAACATGGGGATCGTTACTCTTCTATTCTCTTCTCTCCTCTTCTCTCTTCTCTCTCTCTCTCTCTCTCTCTCTCTCTCTATATATATATATATATATATATATATATATATATATATAATGTACATTGTCTTTCTTATCATATCTTCTTACGGTACAAATTGTTGGGCAACAAAGAGGATCACATGCAGCGCTACGCCCTATGGTTTGGACAAATTTTAGAGCTCCCCTAAACTCCTTGGATTAATCAAAATCTTTGATAGCAATGTTGATCTGAAGAATTTATTTTATTTTTCTATCACAATCCCTGCAACACAAGGATCAATTGAACAGTAAGAGTAATTTCTGAAATGGGTTTGACACATTTGATATAGCTTTTCTTGCAACATACAAATGGTTTAAATAGAGTTAGCAACTCAACATTCATAATTGCTTGCCATTTTTAGTCGACATTGTTCGTCGGGGTCAAAGGAATTCAAGTTTTCAGTTTGGCATTTCAACTTGGGAAAAGAAAAGAATTTTGTTTAATTTCCTAAAAAAAATAAAGCCAAAAAGATTGAAGGGTTAAATGCACCATTAGTCTCTGAACTTTAGACTTGTACAAGTCGATCTAAGATTTTACACACCCAGACCAAAGTAGGTCATTTTTGCACATAGATAGTCCTTGAGATTGACGGCGTTAGCCCAAGCACTTTTAAGTGGGTATGTGCTCAGCTGATCAGTTTTTAAGGGTAAAATGGAAAAAAAATGATTGATATGGCAAATAGTTTTCAAATGAGGGGGTTTGTGTAATATCATCAAAATTAGGGGCTATGTGGAACATTTACCAAACAAGGGGCTACTTTCAAAATTAATCAACGGTCATTCTCTACTTCTTCTCTCGCAACTCTTTTCCCAAACAAACTCTTCATCTTTTCCAACGCAATGCACCACTGGCTCGTCACCTCTTCCTAGTCCTCCAACTCCTACCTCCTCCGTAACCTCTCCAACTCCATCGTTTCACTTCACTTCTCTCCCACCGATCACGCCGACTACCTCATCTCACCCCTAGCGCAACCCTAACCCCAACCCTCCTACTCTCTCTGTTTCGCTGCCACTACGCTTCATCAATATTTCACAAGTTCTCGATCCAACAACGAATGAGTGATTGGGCTGATGAAGCATAGCGGAGGCGAAGCAGAGAGAGCAAGGCATGCTTAGTACATCAACTTATGACACTCTAGTCCTAGCAAACTAGAGGAAGGAGAAGGAAATGGGTAGAAAAATCACGTGAGTCCTAAGAGCTTCATGGTCAAATACTTCTTTAGAGGTATATGCAACAAAAGCTACATGTACAGGTGTAAGATAGTCAACAAAGGCATAAACTATGAAATGATTAATCCATTTCAACCTTAATGAGAAGGTGACACAGAGTCAATCATATCGGTTCATATCTTTGTTGACCAGTGTGTGTAGTGAAGGGATAATTTTTAAGTTCTCAAAGCAACTGATGCTTTGAGAGCTTGAAGATAAGCCATCCACCAGCCATGACATGATTTAATCAAATTCACGGTAGGCATTGCAACATGCCTTCGTTTTTGAGTGAGATTTGGAAACTATATCTATGTTCATCTTTTGACATCTTCTCTTCTTTCCTTGCACTCCAGTCGAAGACTCCATCTTTTATTGATCTCTTGTTTAACATGGTTTGCTTGAGGCACAGAGACTAAGTCTTTCGAAGAATTGAAAGACTTAGTCAAGAAGTGAGTTCATACATTGCTTCTTGTATGTTCTTGTGATAGAAGGTTTCTTATATAGGCTGGAAGGGTGTGGTAGTCGTTGGAGACATTGATGATTCTCAATTGTTGGAGTTAATACTTTGAATGTAGCTAGGTACACTATTTGGACTGTTGGTTAAGAACCTGCTTAAAGATCTATGAGAATGGATATCTGAAGAAGATCTTTGGACTTGTCGTGTAGTGCGTTATCCGTCTTCAGTAAGTGATATTGATGAAGGCGTGAATTGATTTTCTTCGAGAACCGAGCCAATTCATCAGAGAAGCAAGAAGTCCAATGAGTAATGAATGAAGGTGCAAATACTAAGATTGTAACGTTTAATGGTGCCAATAGGTCATTTCAGAATATTTTTGAAAGGAGTCGTTGTATCAGTAGTCTTTGATTGACATATCAGACATTGCTGGAGATTGTCTGGTCTTCTATCACTATGAACAGTTTCTGTGTCATGAGCATGGCTAGTAATGTTTATCCATAGACTTGACCTAGAGTGTCCACGGACTGTCCGTTACGTAGACCATCTTGTCACTCTGACTAAGACTAAGTAATGGTTACAAACAAATCAAATGAATAAGGGAATATGTAAACGAGTATTATACGTTTGCATAGGCATATTCCCAACAATCTCCTCCTATATATTTGCTTGTGGCCATTACATAACTATACATTAAGGCATTTATAGCATTTGTTCAGATCTTAGTAATAACATGCTTCTAATGAGTAATCATTTTATAATCAAGCATTCCTTAAGCCGAACTTACAAGTGATAGCCTTAGTATAGTTTCCTATTACAAAGTATATACCGACTCTAAAAATGAAAGTACATATACAATGTAACAGGTAAAACATTCAGACAACGTATGAATTGTCGTTGTAAATGCATGTTGAAAACTGAATGTATTTGGGAAAACTTGAGGTTTTAGTATAGTTTCCTATTACAAAGTATATACAGACTCGAGAAATGAATGTTTTTAGGAAAACTGTGCATAATACTTAATCATTTATATTAGTAATTGTTAAAGAATGGGACCTCTCACAAGATATTCATTTGTTCTTATTTTTCTATTTCTTTACGTTTTATCTGAAATTTACTATTAATACTAGAAAATAGTTAGAGCCTTTGTCCCGAATTGAGTGTCCCAATTTTGAAAAATTTTATTCTAAAATGAGTGTCATTTTTTGTATAAAGTTATTAAATTCACCTTTGCTATCTATTATGTCACAATATGCACTTTTAATATTATAGTGTGAATACTTAAAACATTCATGTTCATGTAATACCAAAATGGTTTAAAAATCAATTTCTTTGATTTTTGTTAAAAACCAAAAAGGGACACTCAATTAGGCATAGAGGGAGTGAAGTAAAAATGAGCTTTATTATTTACTTTGTTAAAAGTATATTATTTGGAAAATCGATCACCAGATCAGTATCACTAACGTGTAATTATAACAGTTAAACTTTTGATACCAATTGAGAAATTCACTACTTATCAGGTTTCTATTATAACTCTTTAATAAATTAACAGTCAATCTCTTAGCTGTTACTCAGCTTTGATACTAATTGTAAAGTCACTCCTTGGCATAGAACAATTAAGCTTAAATATCAATTGAGATAACCAAGACAAACATGTTTCTTATTCATAGCCAATTGTTCGAAGGCAATTTTCAAGATAATAAAGTAGTCTTGGTATATGCAAAAATGCCTTAATATTAACACGATTCTTGGTAGGTTCAAATTAATATGATTACAAACTTTGCTTATGATCACTGAGATAGATCAACACTCTATAAATGTATGATTGTTGGCAATAGAGTGATAAACAGTTAATGTTTGCCAAAACAGTTCAGATTGTAAAACAGAGTTGTGCACAATGAAATTAGGTTGAATCAGTTATCTTGTAATACCCCGACCCAACTTCATTCTGAGTTCACTCGTGGTCTCTCGATGTTGACTTTAAAACCCTCAGAGAGTGAGGTGTCATGCTCGTTAAGCATGACGTGTGAGGTCGAGAATCATATTTGACGCGCGTTTAACTCAGGGTGAGTTGCGCTTTGTTCCTTTATCCATTCGAGATTTTCCTTGACATCGATTAGCGTTCGTATACGTTACGTCTTCTCTTTGGGTGATTGACCTAACCTTGGGTTAGACTCCTTCACGACTATTGATCACGTTGATCTTGTCATTAAGTCGCACGCCGACTCATTTCGAGTGTTTCATATGCCCCGATTTGTACTTGAACCTTTGTATGGTTGATTATGCGAGCTTTACGTTGAACTTCTAACGTTGTTTCTGGAACTTTCGAGAACCTCTCTTGAGTATTTCGACCTTCTCAAAGACTTAGAATCACTTCGGGATCATCTAGGACCATTTCGGGCGTTTGAGCATTTTCGGAGAGTTCGGAGGATCGGACACGAGCGATCGCCGGGCAGATCAAAGCGATCGCCTGCTTCGAAGACAAAGCGATCGCCGTTTTAAGGCGAGCGATCGCCCGCCCGTCCTGTTCGTCCAGGTTTTTCTTTCTTTCGGTTTTTAACATTTTTAAGTGGTTTAAAATGCTCAAACAAGCCGGGATTGGACCAAACACTTACCCATGGTATTAATAACAAAACCCAACCCTTTTCTCCTCATTATTCTCTTCCAAACCAGATCTTTAGAGAGAGAGAAAGAGAGAGAGAGAGAGAAAGAAATCGCGATATCTCGAGCTCCGTTGGTCGGATCGATCCGTCTTCACCGTAGCGTAGAGGACGACGAGGAGCATGTTTCTAGCCGATTAGATCATTCGATCGGTTGAAGAATTGTCACCCCACTTCTTCTCTCACGTTTTAGAGAGAAAGGGAAGTCTTGAGAGAGAAGCTTGATTCGGACTTGGATTGAGCTTGGGATCGACGTTTGGGCTCCGTAGCGCGTAGAGTTCACGGAGGAGCACATTTCCACCATAAGCCATTGATTTTGCGGTGGATTTGCGGTGAAGGTAAGTAACTATAATGCTTTGTGTGTTTTACGAGTTGAATTGGAAGAGTAAAGCATATAGGGTGTGTTAGCGATAGTCGTGACTTTTATTGGGAGACGTATATATATAATCGTCCCTACGAATGATGTTAGGTCATATTCCGTTACTTGCTTGATTTAAGGATTTCGAATAAAGAAAGAATTGATGAATTATTGTTGAGTTCGTAGACTTCGAGTAATAGAGACTCGTAGAGCTTGACGTTGTTGGTATTATTGTTGTGGTTGTTGTGTTGTTGCGGTTGCCTTAGTATTTATTATGCCGAGTAATAGGAACTCATTGAGGTTGGAGCATACTTGTGTGATATTAGTTGGGTTCCGCCATAATGTCGCCGAAGACTTGTGTAATTTAATTGTACCTCGCTATGTATTTCTTAAGTTCGAGTATATCAAAGCATTGAGGTTTTGTCGTTTACGCACTAGCGGAAACCTTATGAAATTGTTACGAGTAGTAGACTCTTCGTGCGTTGGGCATTGCAATTGATAGGAGTTTATAGGGACGATACTACGGTTTGTCCCGACATGTTAATATTGTAACGACTCTAGCGGAGTCAATATGAGATGGTATAATTGTACTTAAATACTATACGAACTATACACTAGTCGTGGATCGACTGCGGAGTCGAATAGGACGTAATAATTATACGTCAATTATTATGGTAATTTCATTAATGTATATAGTTGACTCTACTGAGTTGAGAAATGGGTAGTAGTAATACCTACATGACATATATTAATTCCCTACCATGGGATGTCGAATTGACGGTTCATGACTTAGTGAAACGTTGACCTTGGTTGACTTAGTCAAATGTTAGCCGACTACGAGTTAAATTGAATAAAGTTGAAGTATGCAACGATAAGAATATGCAATATATTATGATGCACATGAGATGAAAGAGATTGTGTGACGGAGGATACTTAGATCCTCGTTGAGCGTAGCAGCCGCTTTAATTAACGGGTAAGTACGAGTAGACTTACCTACGTGGGGTTATGAGTTGGCGCATATGAGAAACATGTTACCTTAGTTTGGGATTAGGATGAATAACCTATCCTCGTGTTATATAGGTTCCACATTATGGACCTTGTTTGTCATTGATTATAAGGTATAAATACCTTACATTGGAATTCATGTGTCTAGCTATCACGCATAATCGCTTAGTAATTGAGTTGTACAATGGGCCTACTTTGCCTATTGCCTTGTTCTCTATCCTGCTCAATAATTTCGGACATGTTGTGATTGTTCTAGTATGAGATAGGAAAATCATCCTACTTTGATGATTGATCGTAGGACAATCATCCTACTTTGATGATTGATTGTGTGTATAGTATGTACTAGCACATTGAGTTGATTTGATATGTAATTCATAGAACACATGATGATTTGTTGAGAATGACGAGTAAATATCTACTTGTGCATTGCATTGAGTCCAGTGGCATTGTTTGACTAATCAAGGTGGGACGACCTATAGTCTTTCTGAATTTGTTTTGTAATCGCTATAAGTCGCCGTACGGCCAGACACACCCTCACTGTGGGCCGCAGTGGGATGTAGCCCCACCGTTGTAGCAATACGCGACTTTGGTTTGCTAGTTAGAACTCGACGGGATTGTGTCGGGGATCGATACTACGTACGGGTATCGAGGCACATATGTTTTCTCGTATTGCGGGAGCAACGCGGGTTGGAAGAAGAGAAATAATATCCTTCATGATGTGGTTTAATTAAGTTGCACTTATGTGAACACCAAAGTGCTATGTGATTTATGTGACTTGTATACTTTCAATATGATACATGATTGTTATGGTATATAAATGTTATTGCCATGTCATATAGTTGCATGTGATAGCTTATTGATTATTGGTCAAGTTAAAATAATACCTAGACTTGCCCGGTTTGTGGGTCGAGAGGTAAGGTGAGAAAATGCCACTTAGACTAGCTACATGT